>VZRI01010712.1:38986-56578 GCA_013397515.1 Upupa epops | reverse complement strand
ACCAGAGTGAAGTAGAGGGGGAGAATCACCTCCCTCAACCTGCTGGCCACACTTCTCCTGGTGCAGCCCAAGATCTGGTTTGTCCTCTGGGCAGCAAGTGCACACTGCTGGCTCATGTTGAACTTTTCATCCACAAGCACCCCCAAGTCCCTCTCCTCAGGGCTACTCTCCAGTCAATCACTGCCCAACCTGTATTTGTGTTTAATATTGCCTCAACCCTGATGCAGGACCTTGTTAAACCCCATGAGGTTGGCTTGTGCCCACCTCTCCAGCCTGTCCAGGTCCCTCTGGATGGCATCCCTACACTCTGGTGTGTCTGCTGCATCACACAGCTCGGTGTCATCAGCGAACTTGCTGAGGGTGTACTCAATGCTTCTGTCCATGTCACTGACAAAGACGTTGAACAAAACTTGTCTGCTAGACCTCAGCAAATTAAAGTTCTTTCCAATACTATGTCTGATGTTTGTCATCTCATATTTCTTTCTTTGATTATCAGACTTTATGGGTGATATTTTTAATTATGAAAAGCACATATAGGAATTATTTTTTAAACTATAGACGTAGTAGCATGCCACAAGCTCTCACTTTGCTGGAAAACGTGTTTGTGCATGTCCATACATTGCTTTTCAATCACCAGGCTAAAAACCATTGGGCTGAAGAAGAGTTGGGGAGAAAAAAAAGGTGAAAAAATCTCTGTAGTGAAACAACAAAAGGGAAAATGGCTTTAGAAATTATAGATGTCTAATTGCTGTTATCTATTGCAAAGCTTTATTGACTGATCTGTTCCTGAAGACATTTAATAATTGCATGTCCATATCCCCTCTTGAAGGTATAGATGCCTGGAAGTTATAACCATGCCTGTTCCACGTCCTTCAGATAATATCAAAACGTGGCTAGGTGCGGATGAGGCTCACCACCAGGTATATGGGTGCATGTGTCTCTTTTCTCTCACTATACTGACACATATTCCTTGCTGTTGAAATGGTACAAGACCACTTTTGAACAGCAGGTAATTTTTAAGAAAAACTGGGGAAAATGCACAATGTTTATAGTGAAGCCAGAAGAGAACAGAAAGCTTATGGGCATTACAGAACAATTAGTCTCAGTAGCCAGGATAGAGAAAATCCTCAGGAGAATATAATTTCCAGCATGCCTCAAAATGTTTCAGCATATCCGCATTTTAAGGAGTAATCCATCTGATGCCCTGCAGAATTCTGAGATATTATTCTGAGATATTGTGTGTAAGTATGCGGGTAAGTTACTAAAGGGAAAATGTTGTGAAGGTCTGCAAGAGATTGGCACTGAGCTAGAACCCAGCAGCTGTCTTGCCCTGGAGACATGGTGATTAAAGACTGGTATTTCAGGGGTCTGCAGAAAGAAGGTTTCATCTGAATGCCGTGGTTTGTTGGAAAGGAGAGGATTCTCCCCTTGTTTGTGGCCACGAGGACTGGCATTTTTGAAATGGAGCACTGGCATGGAAGCACATGGACTTTAAAATGCCCATTGGCACTGAGTTACATGTGTATAAATTTGATGGACACCATGTCTCACAGAAAGACAGGCAGAGATTAATCACATGTTCTCACATAGCTGGGACAAACTGTAATGGAATCCAGACAAAACCTTCCTTCTGCTGATCCTTGAGTCACTATTCTTTCTATTCATTCATCATATTTCCAGGGCAACATATGATCTCTCTGAACAACAAAGGGAAAGTGAAGAAGGTGGAGCTGGAAACCCGAAACCTCAAGCTCCAAACTCTTTGTTTGAAGAGCTGCAAAAACTTGTCTTGCATCTTGCAAATAGAACATCTCCTACAATTCAAACTACAGCAAAAAATGTTTTGTAGCTGTGCCACATTCTGTCCCAAGGGATAAATGTATGCCTTTCCATATTGTGTTCTGGTTTTTTAAAACAAATATACCTCCAAGACTCCAAACCTGACAGAAAGTAAGAACCCTCTCAATTCATGAATCACAATCTGAACTGTGAGGCGAGGGGCATTGATTGGTTTGTTTTACCTTTTCAAAGACAAACTTACAGAAAAATTGGAGTGCATATGCTATATAGTCACATTCGAAATGACAAAAATTAAGTGTTTTAAACTTGCACCTGGAGTTCATTTCACAAGCTTTGGGACAGCTCCCAAAAGCAGTTTGTCCTCCTCTTTACAGTAATCTTCAACAAAGAGAAAAGCCCAAGAGCTCCAGGACTGGACTGAAAACAAATCTATAGTTCTCAAGATTCAAAACCATTTCTATGACACTTCTGGAAAAAAAGTACTAGACCAAATTTGACCTAAGAGGTGCCATATTTACCACATTTCCTATGCAAAAGAGATCTGGCACCTTTTTACCAGTAAAGTGCAAAATGTACTAGTAATACCTCTTGTGGCCATCACATATGTACTGGCAGAGTGTAAAGATAGCATCATCACCCTAAAATGTGTATTCTATATCTCTCTGCATCCAGCAAGTGTATTCATTGCTATTCTAGGGGGTTTTGTAGTCAGTATATAAATAAACAATGAGAGCAATCAGTGATCATCACAAAAAATGTATATTTCATAGCACTAACAGCAAATGTAGATATTTCTGTCCCTAAATTGTAGCAAACATTGAATATATCTTTGAAAGAAAAACCTCAGTATAGAAGTGCTATTACTGTCTAGATGTTTACAATTGGCTGGAGTGGTTGTTGATAGCACTTCTGGGTAAGATGAACTGCATAAAACGTATGGAACATATAATTATGTCAAGTATTGCTGATGCTTGAAAGAGCAAAGACATTAGTTTTGCACATACTGTAAGGAGAATGGTTCTAGAATAATCTGGTTTATCCAATGAATAAATATAACCCCTGAAATCTAGAGAGTGATAGTGTAAACCTTAAATACCTAATCATATTATCCTGGAGGGTGGCAAGAAACAAACTTATGGCTCAGAACAAGTCACACACATGATCTCTACATTCCAATTACAAGAGAGGGTGAGCAACCTGTAAAAATCCCAGTTATATCAAATAAGTAGCATGCTTGTAGCAACATTCAGAATTTGTAATACCACTGAATGGAGATGCTCTTCATAATGTAATTTTTATTCAACAGAAACAAATGTCAGTGCAAATGGAGATGCACTCAGAGGTTACTATGGAAATACCAGAAGAGAACAGAGAAGACAACATTCAACAACTGAAATGTTTGAAGAAGACTGGATTAGAAGATCCGTAGGGATTATATGCTTAATTTGTTTGCAGATAAGAGTTACTTTTCTGTGGAGGGGTTAATATTCTGACAGATCCAAGATACTGGAGTTTGAACTAAATAATTTGAAGTACTTTGAGCTCTGACATTATGCAACATATAAAGTGAGTGTTGGATCACAAAGGCAAAGCAGTCTCTTGCAGTCTCTCTCTAACTATTATTCTTCAACTCAGTAAAATTACAGCACTTCAGAGTCTATGATCTAATACTGAGGTTCACTTGCACAAAAGCACCATTAGAGTTTGTGTTTTCTAATACTGTAACAGCTTCCAAATACTTTCTGATAAATCAATGCCTATTTCAGACTGGCTGTTCACACATATCTCATACTAGTTATTCAACATCAGATTGGAGTGGTCATGAGAAACAGTGGAAGCAATGAAACAGCAACAGAAGCTCACAAGGATTTTCTAAAGCTCTAAAAAGAAAGAACAAAAAACATGTCTGAGGCATTGCACTGTGTAAGCAGAGAACAACCAGAAAAAGAAGTCATATGAAGATAAAAGATGTTTTGATGTGATGGACTCATTCATTTGCGGTTTGTAAATGGATAAAACATTATTTATTAGGTAAATAAAGCAAAGCTTTCATCTGTATTGCAATTGCTTACATAAGGATAACTCAGAGAATACAAAGTTAAAGGGACCTGGACAAGGTGGAATAGTGGGTCTGTGAACCTCATGAGGCCAAGTGCAATGTCCTGCACCTGGGTAAGGACAATTCTCAGTATCAATAGAGACTGGGAAATGATGGGATTGTGAGCAGCTCCATAGAGAAAGATTTTAGGATACTGGTGTACAATAAATAGGACTTGGGCCAGCAACATGTGTTCATGGCCCCAGAAAGCCAAGCATATCCTGGGCAGAGGTTTCACAGAGATGTGCTAGTTGCCCCACTCCATCATAGTTGAATTGGATGTGCTTTTGAGCAACTTCATCTAGTTGAAGATGTCCCTGCTCACTGCAAGGAGGCTGGACTAGATGACCTGACCTTCAAAAGTCCATTCCAACAAAAGGATTCTATGATTGGTCCCTTCCAACATGAAGTATTCTATGATTCTATGAAGTTCAGAACTGAACAACTATTTCTATTTATTTTCTCCTATCCTTTTAAAGAAGCCTTTCTTGCCATTTCCATGAGATGTTGAGCCATATCTGTTCAATTTAACTTAGTTGCAAGAGTATTTATTTAACTACAAGAGAAAGAAGATTGGACTTGGATTTTGCAAGGAAGATGTTTATGTAGATTTTTTTCTGTAGGTGGGAAATGCAAACACATGATGGATCTGATTTTCTGGGAGACTTGAAAGCTGTCTAAAAAGTTCTTACTCTCAGTACTTGTAAAAGGAATCCATGCTCAAAATAAAACTTTTGAAGGAGATATTACAATTGGATTTACATCTTATGTATTACTGTAGAGGACACTTCTTGAGTGTGTTTTTGAAATATTCAGTTAATAAGATACACATCTGTGCAGAGTTTTGATTCACCTGAAGATGCTTCTTCTGACAGAATGTCTGCCTGACCATTACATTCAGAAAACAAGTATCAGGAACTCCTTTCTTAGTGAGGATAAAGAACTGATACCAAGAAAGAAATCAGAACATATGAGAGCTAGGTGAGGTATCAAAGTACCACATACTGGCCAAACACATCTGGAATCCAGACTTCATATAGTGAAATCAGGTCACAAGTGAGTATGTTATTGTTTGTTAAAATAAATTTTATATGCCTATATTTCATACAGTTTTAGCTTACAGTGCTTGATCCAAAAAATACAAGTGCCAGGATTTAAAATAAGACAAATAATTTATAGATTAAAGTAATTTTACTCTTCTACCTTAAATAGAATAATTCATATAGATTAAAATTGCATTGCTACAAGAGGCCTCAGTTTCTGTCGATACGCACAGTTTGCCTACTTCCATGCATCAACCTCCAGAAATTCAACAGGCAATGAAGCAACTTTTCTATAAAGAAAAGAATTTATTGCACCCATCATCAAGAAGAAAAGGAAAAAATTCCCCAAATAAGTAAAAGAATCAGAAAGGTAACACAGAAACTGTATCACAATGCCTTTACACGCACTCTGAGAGAAAAGGGAGACAGCCAACACACCGGGTTTGGGCTTTAGATAAGAACTATGGAAAAAGAGATTGTATATTAACACTCATAACCATAAAACTACCACACACACACACATTTGAACCCCACTTTCCAGATGGAAAAGGGGGATGTGTGGCAGAAATACAGTATAAAATATATATTTGATGCTTGTGGAAAAGTTCCTTTTCTGATCCTGTTGCAGATCTCAGCTTCCTCTGTACATCTCTGGCACACTTGTAGCTCCCCTCTGCTTCGGAGCACTTCTTTGAGGCAATAACAGCATCAGATTTAAGAATATAACAAGTGTCCAGTCTCTCTATGTTTGCCAAAGGTTTAGGAGATCATTACTTAAGATCCCTCTCTTATCAGAGGCTTCTCTCAGTCTCTCAGTGGTACAGCATACAGCATCTTGGTGGGGACAGAGGCAACATGGCACTGGTGAAATGAGACCACACCTGATGTGACAGATAGACCTTCTCTAGGGCCTGCTACAGGGTTTTCTCCTCTCTTTTCTTCTCTCCAGTGGTTAAGGCTCTGAGAGAGGGAGAGGGTTAAGAGCTCACCACTGTCTGGCATCTTCAAAGACAATCCCGTTGAAAGAAGTGTGTAGGAGCTGCCCCTCTCTTCAGCCTGCGGCCAGGAACCGGGATGAGCTGGCATTGGCTTTCTGCATTTGAGCTCTCAGGCAATAGAGGCCATAGTTGCCTCTGCAGCAATGCTGCAGCCAGGCTAGGCTACTTCTGTGTTCCACCCTTTGGTGGCAGGTAGGCAGAGAGCCTCTTCTTGCCCCCCAGCCTTGGCTGGGGAGCTCTCTTGCAGAGGACCTCTCCGTGTTACAAGACATACAGGAGAAGAAGGGCAGACAACCGGAAGTCCATTCCCTTTTATAGACTCTGTTCACCAGTCACCTGCAGGGTCAGGACACTGACGCAGGGGGTCTGCGGGGAAAGCTGTATCTAGCTTCAACATAAAACCCTCTTTTGGCATAAAAGCATCAAAATCAACACTTGGAAATTTGATAATTTTCAAACTGCAACAATCAATTTGTTTATAAAATGTTATATTTTATTCCTTAAAATAGGAATATTATCTGTCTTAGACCTATTTTCCAATAGTAAATTAATGTGCAATACATACATAATTATCTGAATGCAAAATTCTCTGTAAGGGCAGACATGAAATTCAACAAGTTTGCAGAAGACACCAAGCTGAGTGGTACATTTAACACTCCTGATGGGCAGGATGACATACAGGGAGATCTTGGCAAGCTTAAGAAGAGAGCCCATGTGGGCATTAAGCAGTTCAACAAAGCTTGCTCCTAGTTTGGGGCAATCTCCAGCACTAATACAGACTGGGGATGATGTGACTGAAAGCAGCCCTGTGGAGCTTGGCATACAGGGGGAGTATGTAAAGGTGTACATGACCTGGCAATGTGTGCACACAGCCCAGAAAACCAACTGTATCCTGGGCTGCATCAAAAGCAGAATGGCCAGCAGGTTGAGGGAGGTGATTTTCTCCTTTCTGGTGCACTGCCACCTGGAGTACTGCATCCAGCTCTGGATTCCCCAGCACAGGAAAGGTATGGACCTTTTGGAGCAGGTCCAGACAAAAATGTAAAGGGGGTCTAGATCCCCTCTGCTCTGAAGGTAGCTTGAGAGAGTTGGGGTTGTTCATCCTGGAGTATAAGTAGCCTCTAAGAAGCCTTTATTGCAGTTACTTCTACAAAGTACATGGACCATCCAAAACCTCAGGGAGTTTGTGTTTCTTTCTGCATATCAGTGGCTATGTAGTTATTAGGCATACCTTAAGGTCGCCTCTGAAGACACAAAAACTTTGCTTTGAAAGAGGGATGATTGCAAGAGAATGAAGGAAATCAGCATAGCAACCCCTCAGAACAGGGCCTCAGCCTGGTCACATTGTCCATTGCTGCCACCTACTGTACAAATAACCTCCTTTTAATGACAAACTTTCCTCGTGTTTTCAAATCATTTTAACTCAGAACGTGTCTGCTGCTTTAAGCGCTCTGGTACAATTTAAAAGTCCTACCTCCTTTGTCTCAAAGGCTTGCCCTTTATTAGGAGCACAATGCATTTCCCTTTAAGTTAGCTTCCCTAAGGTTGGCTGTCTCATCAAACAGAGCTGGCCATGGCCCTCATCGAGAAAACATCTGCAGCAAAAACATCATCACGGCCTAGGATTGCTGTCCAAGAAAGGATGACACACCTGGGCAATGGAATGTCATCCAGAGGGATCTGGACAAGCTGGAGAACTGGGCCTGTATGGATGTCATGAAGTTCAACAAGACCAAGTGCACATGGATTGGAGCAGTTCCCTGTACCAGTACAATCTGGGAGATGATATGAGGTGAGAGCATGGGGGTACTGGTGGATGAAAAATAGGACGAGCCAGCAATGTGCTCTCACAGCCCAGAAAGCCTGCTCAGTGCAGGGAGGTTGGGCTAGATACCTTTGACAGTATCTTTCGACACAAAGGATTCTATGACTCCCTTCTGGAGAAGTCTATCTTTTTGTCTTTATGCCCTAGATGATCAGACTTAGAGAAGATGCCTACACTGGTTAAACATGCTTTTATTGGCCTAGTTATTCTGTCTTATCCTACACAGGTGAAAGGAGATGCTTTGGGTGAAGGACACGATGGTAGGTGTAGCTTGTGCATTTTGGGAATTTTTCCAGCAGTGAAAGTGTCTCTTCATATCTCATCATATTTCAGGCCAACATTATGAAGCCAGTAACAGCAGTTTTTAACAAAAAACCCAGGCTCGAACAAGAGCAAAAGCATAGAATCTCAGGCCACAGTAGTTAGGCTGAAGTCTGAGTTCATACTTTTATTCTTCTCACTATCAAGAGGACAGACTTGCAGCACACAAACATCTAAGTTACACATATGTGTGAGGTTCTTATGTGGGGTGATTCAAATGCTTCTTTTTTGCCTTCCCCAAATTGAGTTAGGTTTGAGTTTGCCTGAAATTTGTAAGTGGCTTCCACTGCATTTTGAAATGCAGTGATTGTGTAAATATTATAGGCCACAATAAGTAGCAGACCAAATTTCTTCCTTGGTTTTGTAGAAATGCTACTATGTAGGGAAAGCTTTTTCCAATTTTTGACCTATACAGAGTGTTGAAAATTCAAAAGAAAACTGGGAGAAATAAAGAAAAAATCTATCCATGACTTGCTAGATGTAAAATCAACTATTCTGACTCTCGTGATCCTCTACTCATAAACTGATTAATTCATCTGCCCTCTTCTTACCTTCTCTCCTAGGTACCTGCTACTGACACTATTGTAGAGAAAATGCTGGGGCTGGTACTTTGAAACAGCTGAGAGCTCTTGGAGAAAACAAATGGTTTGGTTGTTTCACGTTGTTAGGTTTTAAACACTAGGTGTCAGTCAGTCACCTCACAAAAGCAGACTCCCAAGTCACAGTGCTTTTGGCATTGGCAGCAAACCCTTTTAAAGAGAGCATGTACAATAATTGACACAATAGATGGTAACTGCAGTAATGTCACAACCAGATGAAGTAATTATTCCATGGAGCACTCTAGTAGTCACAGAATGTGGGGAAATGCAGAGAAGACCTATTTTTAGAAAGACCCCTGCACACATTAGTCTCTTTAGAGACATTCACACTGTCTCTAAAATCCTTCTTAATCTCCATCTGATTCTACAGATGACTGGTAAACTCCGCCTGAGGGCTATTTAAGCAAATGCTTGCATTGACAATGGAGTTTGAATATCATTTCTTTTGCCAGTTCTCCTGAAAAGAGGCCAACTGCCTGGTGGTGAACTTCAGCAAGAGTGACTGGACTTTATGAGGCAGGCCCCTCAAGCAGCTCTGCACTGAAGATCTTCAGTTTTGTGGATCTGGCTTTTACTGGTCTGGTATCACAAGAGATAAGGAGACTTGGGCTTCCTCTATGGAATAATCACAGAATGTTAGGGATTGGAAGGGATCCCAAAAGATCATCTAGTCTAATCCCCCTGCCAGAGCAGGATCACCTAGATCCAGTAGCACAGGAACAGTCCAGGTAGGTTTTAAACATCTCCAGAGAAGGAGACTCCACAACCTCCCTGGGCAGCCTGTTCCAGTGCTCTGTCACCCCCACCATGAAGAAGTTTGTTCTCATGATTATGTGGAACCTCCTGTGTTCCAGCTTACACCTGTTGCTCCTTGTCCAGTCATTGGATGACACTTGAGAAGAGACTGGCTCCTTCCTCCTCACATCTGTCCTTTATAATCTAGATGAGGAACAGTTTTCTTATGCACTGCTGTGTGACTGCGTACATACTGCTTCAGGACTACAACAGTAGTGCTCAACCCCCTTAAGAAAACTAGCAATAGCTTGGTATAGTCTCCAAAGGAAGTAAAGGCCTGAGCTGTAGCCAAGCTGAGAACTCCACTAAACAGCACATAAAGGAGCAGAGTAACCCAGCAGAGTAAGTGATGCACATGAGCTTGAATCAACAGTCATGCATTCAACACATAAAAATTGGGTGGCTTTTCATCAACTCATTTATCAAGAAGCAAAGAAAGCTGTGGGTGCAAGGAATCTTTCCTACTGTATGCAATTTGACACAAGCCAACCATTTTATCCCATAAACAGCAGCCTAAGTAAGCCTTCTTTGACCTCTCCCTGCTAGGCATTGTATCTGCCTTTGCCTATTGATGATCTGCCCATGAGATGGGATGCCTCTCAAGGCTGCCCCTTGAAGCAGAAAAAACTTTTACCAATGATAGATTGGTGGATGAGTCAAATTTGAATTCAGCTGCGACTGCGCTGTGTGACAGATGACTCTCCACATGAGCAGGGACACTGCGCAAGGCTCTTTAACGGAGATGAAGAGACCCTTCCTTACCCAAGGTAGAGAGACCACTAATTCACAGATCCTCAGTTACTGACTGATAGCATGTTGAATTAATGCTAATGAAATCCATGCATCTAATTTCAGGAGACATAAACCACTGACCATGTATGAGACTGAGTCTGTATACAGCTGCACCTGGACTCCTCTCTGAGAATGAGTTTAGAAAGCTAGGAGATCCATTCTGAATCCGGTGACTTAACAGAAGGTTTTCCTTGCCCTTTGCATTAATTTCTGCAGGCATAAAACATTGATAAGTTTGAGACTGAGACTGGATCTAGTCACATCTAAGCTACAGCAGGAGTTCCGAAAGCAAAGGGGTCTATTCTGAACCTCATGAATCAACAGGAGAGTCTCCCTCACCCTTTTTCATCGCTAGTATCTATTCTAGCTTTCCTTGTTACATTCCTTCCATGTAGTAAATAATAGAGTGAAACTTGCCATCAGACTTTGATAAGTCATAATTTACAAATTCATATTAAAATCACTTTTGTTAATGCATCTTTTGGTGATTCTTTCACTGATCTAAAGTCCTTATTCCATTACAAATTGGCATAGTCAGCAGGATCCTGCATCTGGACCTGCGACAAGGATCCAAGCCAATATGTTGTCACTGAGATCCCAGCATGGATATGTAGAATAGTGTTCTTCTGGGGCCTTCACTGTGTGTGTGACTTGGGCACCCAACTTTCCCTTCAAATAGCCTCATGGACCTAGCTCAAATGCTCACAACTCCACTAGATGTCAGGGCATGCACATCCCCTGGGTCATCTATCCAGAGCCTGAAATCTGGTTCATAGAATCATAGAATGATCAGGGATCAGAAGGGACCTCTAAAGATCATCTAGTGCAATCCCCCTGCCACAGCAGGTCACCCCGACCAGGTCCAGGTGGGTTCAGCAGTTACCAAGCTTGTTATTATTCTCTTAACCTATGTTTCAACACAGAAATCTCAGTAATCCTCCAAAACTCTGTTGCTATTTTTTGAACCACGTTTAGACTGTTTTTCTTTCCTAGAACCACAAGGTGTATAAATTCAAACACTCTGCCACTTTTAAGACAATGCCGCTGTCTCTCTCTAATGGAAACTTACTCCGGAGTGGACAAAGAAATGTATTTTACATTTCCAATTTCTACTGGATTCCAAACACATTTAAAATGACTGCATCTCTTCTATGAGTCTCTGGGGAGGAATGTCTTTCAGGACATGCCGACCCCACAGTACATCACTTTTTTCATCCAGCCTGTGAGATCCCTGGATGCTAGGTTTATTCCTATCTTGACTCTCTGATCCCAGAATACCAGAAGTAGGGCTGGTGAAACACTCTCCACATGTCAGTCCACAAAATAAAGGACCACTGAGGACATGTCATCAGAGGAGGCAGGTAATAGCTTTCAGGATGAAAGAGCAGAGATGAATTTTTCACTGCTCTGCACTTTCTGAGGCAGAGCACAGCCATGTGTAGGGTTACCCCATGAGAGCAGTTAAATTTCTACCCACTCTTAACTCCTCCTGCCTGAGCATAGGTCACTGGAGAAGGCGAGGGGACTGGAAAACCAGTCCCTTTGATGTCTAGACAATTACTGAGTTCAGGTCTTTTTTATATTATTTAGTTTGTTTGATCTCACAACCGGGCTTCAATACTTTCTTCCTCATCATGGGAAGAAACAGCAATGGATTGGTTTCTCATCTATGTACCTGTCTTCTTGCTGTGATCACTTGACCATGCTTTCTTGTTCTCTTTACTTCAGGGGAGTTTTGCACCTGCACATCGTCATCATGGCCATGACAGGCCTTCAGATCGATAAAAACTTGGCATATTTAGATGGCAACCCTTTAACTAAGACAAAGGCTGCTTTGTGTGGGGCAATATGCGAACACCTATAGCCAGATTTATTGCACTTAAGTGAGATGCCTCTGATAGAAAACCACAACACCTCTGTCGCTCATGGAGAAAGACAGACACCTCAAAAGACAGTTCATTCCACCTGTCGTTGTCTACTTTCTTCTACTTTTCTTTCTGGCCCTGCAAAAGTTCTAGTTTAGCAAACAAGTTTAGTTAAAAACAAATAAGGGAAGAAAACCCATATTAACTAAACCAAAAATATAGCAGCACAAACTGAAAACACAGGTGAAAGGTAGATTATGCAAAGGTTGTGGGAAATTGATGTAGTGGTGCCCTGTGCTCTTTCACCTGTCATCAGAAGCTGCCCTGTTTTGAACATACATACCTGCTATTGTGAAATTTCTGTCACATCATTCTTCTTTTGAGTAGGTGCAAGACTGATAGAGTGGATGCACCACAGAAAATGTCCTTCTGATTGTTTGAAAGAGCCATTTATGACTCTGGCTAAAAACAGTTAGGAAAAGTGGGATTAGTTTTGCACTCATTGTCTGCTTGAAGCCTGAGGTTGATCTGCTGTCATGAATATTGTCTTTGCCTCATTCAGAACTGGATCTCAGAATGTGAAGCATGTGATGGTAAGTAGATTTGATATGTAAGATACAGGCATAAGGTAAAGATTATACCCTTAAAATTATTATGAGGATGTTTTGTTCAACACTGCCTATACAAAGCAGAATGTGATGATTTACTGTTTATGTAAAAAGAAAAAAAAAAAGAGCACCGTAGCTCGAGAACTGCATCCTTCGCCTGTGTGGATCCTTTCGTATCTGTGAAGGTTGAATGAATTGGCCTAACACAGACTCTGTCCTCAACCTTGATGACTACATCTTTACTGTTTGTGAACACTGAATGTTTATCAATCTTTTACCTTTGGTCAAACTCCGGCTGAAGCTAGCTAGCAGGACTAGAGGGAAAAAAGAAGAGATGACTAAGAGCAGTAGTTCTATATACAGTATGTAGTTTTATATGCAGTATGCTCAGTTCAACCTAATTTATGTAATAAATCAGGCTCAAAGTCCTTGAAGGCACACTACTACCCTAAAAAGTGAAATTATCAATATGCCAATATATCATGCATGAAGTCTAACTGTTAATGAAGTAAGATGAATTTACTGGATTCAATTGAATTAGTCTCACATACTTAGAAAACGTCAGCTAATGAGTTAATTGGTATAGTCCATACTTAATAATAACTTTGAAAACTTAATTCTTATTTTGTTTTACAATCAATACAGAGTAAAGCAATTCAGACTGAAAGAGCTGAAGTATTTTTGACTCTGCAAGTTCTTTTCTTAAGTGGAGACAATAGAAGGATTGTCTGAAAAAAGTTAATTGTGCTCCAATGTATGTAAAACCAATATAGTATTTGTTATATATTATTTGTGTATATCATTTTTTCTCATAAATAAGAAAAGCACCAAGCCATTTTGAAAGAGTAGGGCTTTACTTAATCTTTTTTAAAGGGTACAACTGGCTATTGTGGTTGCACGCATCTTGAAGATGTGCTTATTTTTCTCAGCCATTAAATTTTAACTTTTGTACTTGTGGTGAATGCAAACCAAACCTTGACATAAACCCTATGAGGCACACCAGTCTTGCTCACAGAGTAATTAATAGAAGCCTTTTTATGTAAAAAGAGGAATTGCGTTTTTCCATTGGAACTGAGAAGCGCATGCAATTCTTGCAGAAAAGCTGATTGTTCCACACAGCAAGGTAGAGACCAATTTCAGAGTCCAGTGCCATCCACAGTAGGGAGAGAGAGACACCACCTGAGTAGCATATGAAGACAATTTCCTTGGCTTAAAAAGCCAGAATATTGCACAAGCAGAAATTATTTCAGAACAAATGCTGAGCTCCTGAAGCAAATATCATTTCAATGTAACAAAAATTACATAAAAGACAAGATTAAAAAGATTCTAGCATTGCTTGGCTGTCTGGAGTTGGTTGTCTGGGCTTTTGTTTTGTTTCTATTTCGTTTCATTTTTTTGCCATAGGCAGATGATACTTGATATAAAGCAGTAATTTGATCTGTTGGACCATCCCAAACACATCCTGTCAAGACAGACGGATGGTCTATCTAGTTTTTCCTATGTAGTGTGTGCATGTGCTATTTTTCTGTTTATTTGTTGGTTTAAAGAACGTTTGGAAAGAATAAGATTGTAATAAATAGCAAACTAGGAAAAACTGTAATGACGTTGCAGAAATTCAGGGTGTATTGGTGGCTCAAATCTGCATGCAGGTCTGGTTGTCCAACATATGAGAATGTACAGAGGTACTTGAAGGGAAGGATGATTTTACTGTGAACAACTGGCAATAAACTAAACAGCTTAGATGCATCTTGTTCAAAATGCCTTGCTAAGCTGTACAAATCTTTGCCAAGGAGTGCTGTGGATGCTGATGACCAACATGAGTTCAAAAGGTGAGTAAAAATTCTCATACAATAACCCTTGATTGATCAAGAATTATCAACCATACTTCTGCGGTTCAGGAAGTCCCTGAGCTGTGGATATCTAGAGGCAGGGAGGCTGCAAGCTATACTTTGTCCCCTTCTTACATCTTTCCTTTTCTCATTTTGCAGTGTTTCAGATGGACTAATGGTTCAGCTGGCTCTGCCAGGTGCCCTCCCCACCTGCCCTGGGGCATTTTCTTTGGTATGGAGTTCCCCAAATCAGATATTACAGGATTGCCATGCTCTTCCTGGGAGGGAATAATAAAGAGGTTCAGAGATCAGCTCCCACCTCTTCATTCTTGTGCTCCTCTTGGCAAAAGGACAGGTTTCCTCCCATGGTGAGAGGGATGGTGGAGAAGGTCTGCAGCCCTGGGCTGTCTCTGCTAGTGCAGCTGCTAACCCCAGTTGTTACTGCATAAGGTGAGCTTCTTCCTTCAGTGAAAGAACGAGGTGAGGAAAATCTTGTCTTTCACAGAGCAATGGCAGATAACTGATAGATGGGGAGAAAACCGGAAAACACAGGTCTGCTCCAATAGCAGTGATTTACAGCAGGGCAATGCAAGATAAGATCGAGGCATTCTGTTACAGCATTGTTTTCCACTCACACAGAAGACCAGTGAATCAATCCATTACAATGCACCGAGTATTCAGGCTGACCCTTCATTAGTGAGCACGGGTATCCCAGTTTGGTCCTTTTCTTGTCTAAATGAGCTAAGAAGGTTTCTACTCAGAAAGCTATTCACTTAAAACAACATAAATGGGTTTATGTGGGACAGTGACAGTGCTCCCTGCAGGAGTTTTTATCATCAGAAATGCAAATTGATAAATATGTCACACATCACTCTATTTATTTGGACTATGCAAAACTATTTTGCTAGTGTGACTACTCCAAATCACTGAAACACCTTCTCTTGTAAACATATAACTGGGCAATAGGTTGGGTCAAATATTATTTCACAGAAAATATCCATGGTTTGCTGAAGCTTGATCTAACTGAATGGGTTTCAAGAAAGAAAAGCATGGAATAGAACTACCTAGCTATGAATTGTTGACGTAGCATAAAAACTACTTTGTTTACATTCAAATGTCCAGTGGCTCTAAGGTACCTAAATTCCAGGTCAAAGGAGAAAATTTTCAGAGAAAGCAGACAAGTTTTCAATGTGATTTTCCACACCAGTGACATATTTTACACTCAAGTGAAGAGAAAATGTCACATTAAAAAGATGGGTTTTATCAACAGTAGACTCTTTCTTTCCAACCTCAAACCAACATGATGTTTCCAAGAGCTCTCCCACTCTTTACTACAGCTTTCAAGATTGCCTTTAAAAAAATGCTACCAAAAAAAACCCAAAAAAGAGAAATAAGCTAACTGCACGTTCTTCCTCTTCAGCACTAATTTGAAACAAACTGCCACGTTCCACATTCCCTATATGCCTGCTGGTCATGGCCTTCAAGTTAATACTGTTACCAGAAATGAGCTCAACTTAACTTAAAACTCGTGTTTGTCTGTTCAATGACATTTTAGAGAATGGCTTATATTCCCTCATGCTCAACTTGTCTATGGCTTGTTTGTTTGAAAACAACACTCACAATTAAATTGTATTTCCTTCCATTCTGAGAAGGGACTCTGCTTCCTTTATAAAACAACTCACAGAGAAAAGAAAACGGAGGCTGTTTTTTTAAACAAGATGCTACTGACACAAGAGACTGTGAGTCTGGTTTTCCCCCTTTTCCTTTAAGCAGGTTACCTGTTTAAGGATATTGTCTGCCAGCACTGTCTGTTGATTAATAAGATAGAATCACTTTTAGGGAAACACCCCAAATTACAGATGAATAAACAGGATATGGGGGGCATAATGGATAAATGTGAGAAGATTCTATCTTTAGTGCAGATGTGATGAAGATTTGATCAAGATGAAAGTTTACTAAGTAAATTATGTGGGGGAAAAAAAGTAATTATTAAAACAATAGGCATAAAATCGAAATATTGAATTCCAGTATAGATTATTTTAAAAAGGGATGATTATCATAAATTTTGTTGTAATGGAAAGAAAAAAATGTATAAGAAAAATAATCTGGTTGTGAATATTCATCGTGTTTTTTATCTTTGGAAAAAAACATTAATTTTGGATCATGAGCTGAAACAAACAGGCAAATAGTTCAGATTACTGTTGGCTGGGGGGTTTATTCAATAATCAAACCAAAAGAACAAACAAATGAAGTTTACTTTCCTTTGCAAATTTGTATTCATTAACTGTCATGTGTGTTGGTTTACTTGAGAACAGACCCGGAAAGAGCCTGTAAAATACCACAAGACTGACATGAATCACTGTAACTGTGCAAGAAGTCGTAGAGGTAGAAGTCTGGAGTTTGTGGAACCTCAATACAATGAAAAAAAGTAAGTCTCACCAATCATTTTCATTTTCTGACTTTATTACTTGAAACAATACCTTTTAACAATTCAGAACTAACTAATATATAGGATTATATATAAATGCGTAGCATTAACCAGAGCCTTCATCAAGCAAGAGACATGTTTACATGTAAGGCTGCCCTACTGGGTAAGCATAGATGCCTGAACTTCTCCAATTGAAACCCAGTCAGGAAGAATCATAGAATCATAGACTCACTAGGGATGGGAAGGGACCTGGAAAGATCATCCAGTCCAATCCCCCTGCCACAGACAGATCACCCAGACCAGGTCCAGGCAGGGTTCAAATGTCTCCAGAGAAGGAGACTCCACAGCAGTTCCTGGCATCCCCCTCCAGTGCCCCATCACCCTCCCTGGGAAGAAGTTATAGGATCTGTCAGGGTTGGAAGGGATCACAGGATCATCCATTTCCAACCCCCCTGCCATGAGCAGGGACACCCCACCCTAGACCAAGCTGGCCAGAACCTCATCCAGCCCAGCCTTAAACACCTCCAGGGATGGGGCCCCAACCACCTCCCTGGGCAACCCATTCCAGGCTCTCACCACTGTCATGGTGAA
>VZRI01010712.1:0-38918 GCA_013397515.1 Upupa epops | reverse complement strand
GCTCTGCTTCACAATCTTTCTTTGCATAACATCTGTGCACATAATGCTGTGACAGGTCATTTACACTTTGTGGTTTTGCAAGGTATTTCTTGCAATATCCTTTACTATTCAAAACATACTTCCTAGTGAGAACAAACATCCTCTGTTTTTCTCCTTGATCAGCAAATAGCCTTATCAATCCATTACAAGGTCACCTCAGAGCCTCCTCTTCTCCAGACTGAACAGCCCCAACTCTCAGCCTGGCCTCATAGGAGAGTCACCTCTTCTCCAGACTGAACAGCCCCAACTCCCTCTGGACTCATTCCAGCACATCCACATCCTTGTAATAAGGGCTCCAGAACAGGACGCAGTACTCCAGGTGGGCTCTCACCAGAGTGGAGTAGAGGGGGAGAATCACCTCCCTCAACCTGCTGGCCACACTTCTCCTGGTGCAGCCCAGGATCTGGTTTGTCCTCAGGGCTGCAAAGTGGCAAACCCCAAAACTGTGTAGTGTATCTATGCACTTACCAGAATGGCACTTTATGAGAGCTTAGAAGTCAGATCTTTCACATTTAAAACAGTTCTGTCTTTGTGAGAAAAACACCAGTGTCAAATGTTGTCAAAAAAAGAAAGAACATGTTTAGATTTCTGTTGTTGTTTTTCTAGAAGAAAGATAAGAAAAATGGCAATTATTCATGAAAAAAAGCCTTCTCTGTCATACTTCCATTTTTAACAGGAACACTTCCCTATAAGAAAGCTTTGTTAGATCTGTGCAGGATGATACAGTGACACAAGTTTTGTCAGGAAAACTGTCTTTTATGAGAGCAACTCACAGCCTTGGAAAAAACAGAGAGAAGCTTTTAAGCACACAAGCCTTTTACAGGTCTGAAGCAAAGAGGGTGCCAACAGTTGCTGTGAGTTTAGTGTGTTTATCAGAAAGTTGTAGTGAAAAGAAGTACCACAGGAGGAAGTGATGTAGTCTTAAACCCTGTCATAAAGAGACAGCAGGTGTCAAATATAAACTTGAATGAATAAAACAGACTGACCATTGAAGAAATTTGAAATGGATGACTACTCTTTTTCTGAAACTGTGCTTAACCAGGAGCACTCTAATTTGCATACAGATAAAATTAGGATTTTAGCTAATCAGACCCAATGTGTTTTTCTTGAGAGATGGAGGGTAGAGGGGGGGAATGAAGACAGGAAGTGGGGTGTTTTGAGGGTTTTGTTTTTTAAAGAAATAAATAGATTGTTTCCAATCTATTGGGACATACGAGCATTTCAAATATAATTATGCAACATGAATCTCAAGGGATGAAGTGTTGGAAAATCTGTTGGAATATCTGCTATCAATACAGGATGCAGAAAGGAGGACAGCTTAGGTGAGGTTTCCATATTGAGCTTTCTGTGTGGGCTAAATGATTGATCCCAAATCCTTCTGTATGGATCCACAGATATTCTAGTGAGTTAGCTTTTCCCAGCATATCCTCTTGGTTTTACAAACATCAAAAATATACACTTCTAATAGCACAGGTAATTTAGCTATAAGCTGGACCTCCAGGCAATTTCCTAGAAGTATAATTTATCCTCATGATTTACACAGATAACTTCACATACGCAGAAGTTCTATTGAAAAGAATCATTAATCATCAATGAGAAAAAACAATTCAGTAAGAACCAATGTGGAAGAGATATCTTGCCAATTGTCTGGCCTTCATTTGAGAGTCCTTTAAAGAGTACTAAATTGTTGATTTTATCACTTGGAGTAGATATAATTGTTTATAAAATACCTAGTTTATAGTTTGAAACAATTACAAAATAACATTTTAATAAGCTCTTACATACAAAAGGGCTATAAATTTATAAAATAAGTCAGTCTTGGGTTTATCTTCATATTGACATTTCTGCTTAAGTATATTATCAATACCTAATTAACACTGAGACTATAGACAAAGCCACCAACAGAAACAATTAAGCTTAAGTTGACAAATGCCTATTTTGACTTCTTTTGCAGCAAATGCTGTAACAGAATTAAGGTTTTACTTATACATTCCATTTTGAGACTTTGAAAACCATACAGATCATCCAGTGGTCAAAATACTTTCAAATACTCTGCATTATTAGAAGTAATGTCTAACTGATGTCATGGCATTGGGTGACAACACTTTTCAGGTATCACAATACAGCCTAGCAATCTAAAGTTGGCAAGTGTCCAAAGGTACAAAGCATCAGGCAGCATTCTGTGAAAAAAACTGCTTTCACCTTGTTGGTTTTTCATGCCCTCCTCTGCCCTAGAGCTTGTGGGAGTGTTTAACCTTCCGCTGGGGCAACCAAAGTCCAGTAGAAAATTAAGTGCACTCCACAAGACTTGCACACAAAATTTGAGGAGTGTAAAAGTAATAAAAATGACCATTTGTATGCTTAGCTAGGCATGTGTCTGATTTTACAGAGCGCATTTCATTTTCTAAATCACTTTGGGGCATAAGATGGTATGAATGCAAGAAATCCATATAATGAAACGAGAATTTTATGCCTAGGAAATATGCCAAGATTCATAACCATTCCCACCACTAAATTGTACTTTGACTGATTTTCTGAATTAAGTGGTGGTAATTATGTGTCTAATATGCATTTCTAGTTAACATGCTTGTCTCTATAAATTCAGTAATTGGTTATTTAAACGGGGCAACAGGCGTGTAACACATAATTGGCATGCACAATTACCTCATTTGCATCAGCAGTCACTGTAATTTCATGTCACACTGATTATGCGTGAAATCGTGAGTGTATTTTGGAAGATATTTGAAACCCAAATGCAAAACAGAGACACAATATAAATTTATAAATTCTTAGTATTTCCTCTCTCTTTTAAAAATATGCTACCTCTACAGTGCTGCTCTTCACTTCTGTGCATCGTGAGTTGTGATTATTTATTTATTTTTACTTTTCCTTGCTCACTGCTCTGTAATCAGGTCTGTGGAAGATTGTGAACTACTAGTCCCATGAGAGGGATAGAGTTCTTGTGTCCACTTGTGGAAGCTAAATGGTTCTTGTGTTCTTCCATATGTGTTTGAAGAGGCCTAACATCTTCACTAAGGAAAGACTGAAGCATTTTAGTTATACCTTACTTATGAAAAGGAAAGTTTTCTCCAAACACAGCTGATATTACTGATGCCTGTGTATTTGGTCCTCACAGTTACTGACATTCTTATTGCTATTTTTTTTAAATTAAAATGCATTTAAATATGTTATTGCAATTACAATTTCTTGTTTCCATTTAATTAAGTTGGAACTTTGAATAAATTACTAGTTTTACTTCTGAAAGATTTTGAGCTGGCAATTTAAATAATTACTTAACTATTTCAATATATACAAGTTTAAAAATGTTTTTTATATAAATTTTAGTTGCTAATATGCATAACTTATATAAATTAGTTTTTAAAAAATAATACTGAACTGTATTGTGGAATCAACACAAAGGGAAAGCAGATCACTAGAGTAATTTAACAAGGTGAAACACAGGTAACTTTAACCTGACTGGTGTCTCTAGGGTAAGAGAGCAGGAGGAGATTCAGCAGTTCCTGTGTCTTCACCTTGCTTTATCACACTTCTCAGATCATCTCTGCATTAATTCAAATGTTCATTTTATCTTTTTAGTTACTCAGGCATTCAAAGCTTTTTTTTATTTCCCTGAATTCCCTGTAGTATCCCGGCTTGAAATCCATGAGGCTGCTACTCATTAGTTCAACATCTTAACTAGTGGCAGCAGAGTATTAACTTAAATAGACTATGGTACCTCTCTTAAGAAGTCTATGCTTGACTTTATTCCCCCAGAGTTCATTCTTTTTCTTACACTAGCTGATGCATGTTTAAATGTGTCCTTCACATGAAGAGGGTGCTTGAAGCCTGAGTCCAGAGCCGAAACTCTTACTCTCCCAGGGCTTCAGCTTGCCCCAGAGTGGTGCCAATGGACATTGATGCTTCCCTGGGACCTCTCCAAGAAACTGGGACTGGAACAATCAGCAAGTCAGGACATTTGCAGGTAGTGCTTAACATCCGGTTAAACCAAAGGGGGAAAAAAAAAAGACAGATTTGTGAGCAATCTGTGATGCTTAAGTTATGGAGTCAGTCATCTGAAGGCACCTCTGCATAGACAGTAACTTCACCTGCTACATGAGTTCTGAAAATGTCTTTGTGTGTATATTTTATATGAAGTAAACCACCAACAAGTAGGAGTGAGCAAGGAAAGCAGGCTAACTGCTAGGTTAGTCTTCCAGAACAGTTGATGTCAAGAACATCTGATGGAAAACAAAGAAATTAAACTCTGACATCCTACCCTAATTTTTGTGTGATTAGGACATGTGGTACCCATCTTTGCTTGTGGCTGTTAGTGCAGAGAGACTAAGAGATGTAAAAGCTCAAGAAACAATCTGGACAGGAACACAGTCCAAAGACTCATGATATCATCAACTTGTCTTTCATCTTGTTTTAACTGCAAAGCACCAATAACTTTAGTCTGTGTGTTTGCCACTGAAAACTCCCTTGTCCCTGACACTCTAAGGAAAGATGTGTATGAAGTTTGGGATGCCTTACAAGCTCTATTTTCCCCACATTTCTTGGTGCAAGATATAGAAAATGGTCACTTAAAGGCCTTGTTTCTTTCTTTTCATGAGACATGCTGTAGGTGCCTTCCTGACCTGTGAGGTCAGGGATCTCTGCTCCCTACTTGCTGCTCATTGCAAATAACAATCTTTGGAGCACTCCATTTCCTGATAAAACTCATGAACTGTTACAGGTAATCTTTATCTCTTCTCAGTGTCCTCCAAACTTTTAGTAAGATTCATTTCTCCATCCAAAATCTCATACCACTAGTGTTCCAAGTCCTGAAAAATTAAGGACTACTGTAGCAAATGCTACTTGTTCCGTGCAGGTTCTATATACACAGAATTATCTGTTTCTATTTCCTTGACAAAATGAGGTGTACAAATTCACCTCTGTGACATGTCCGTTTCTCTCCTGGAGACTTTTTTCTGTGCGTGTTTTTGCTTCATGGTCCCATGTTCTCATAATCTTATCCCTGCATTGCCCCATATCTGACCTAAATTATTTTTTTATTTTAGTCTTTAAACCAACTCAATATCTGATTTCAAAGTCAAGGAAGCACTATTAAAAATACCTTTTGTGTTGTCAGATTTTGTGCAAGATTTAAATTCAAGAGCACTGAAATGTATTCAAACAATGATTGTAGTCTGGAATGTTCTTAGGACAATATCAAGAGCAATTGTGAAATGTGGGACTTTTCAGGAGTAGCGGGTTCAGTTGGTTCATGACGGAATTAATCAGTTATGAAAATTACAATGTGACTGAATTTAAGCAGATTAGAGGTGAATAATGTTCATTCTCCATCACACTCCATGTCAAGCAAAGGAATAAGGCTTTGAGAAAGAAGAGCTCTCAAAATGAGAGAAACAACAGAGATAATTTCCACTTCTGAAAATAAAATCCTGTGTTTCTGAAAGTTTCAGAAGAATTAAGTTGTTAGTATGATGTATGTTTGGACAGTTTATTCTCATTAAGAGTTAATCTTATCTAGGACAAGATAAAACCAATAAACAGCCTGACAAATGAAACAGGTGTGGACTTGCCTCTTTCAAAACAAATACCTGAGGCAAGGATTCAAATGTTTTCCAAAGAAAAGATTCTGCAGCCATTGCAGTACATCCTGAATCAGCTGATGTTTTAAAAAAAACACACATTTTTGTTTCAAATACAAAAATAGTCTTCTATTAACAATGGAGCATGAGACAGAAAGCATGGAAAGCATTTAGCTTGTTTCAACACACCCTCCACAAGCTGCTGGAACAAACAACAGCATTTCATACCAGCACATGGGTGAAATCTGATGGGGTTTGTTAATTTCAGGATAAGCCAGTCAACGGTGTAACTGGAGACCGATTTCTTGAAACAAACTGCTAAGTGGGAGGGTTATGAGCACTGCTGTGGCTGTAGCTCACACCATTATAGCCGCAGAAGACGCAGCTGAAATTGTACGTCACTTGCCCTTTTCTAATAAAACTAGCTTTAATTTGACTCTAAATGCCAACTTTGGTACTCAGCAGCAGAAAACTACACAACTGCATTTTGTCCCAACCCATGAAAACATCTGCATTCATAACAATCTAAAAGCAGTATGGAAAAACTTATCCTTAATGTGCTTATCTTAGTTTCAGTATCTCCTATGCAATTGCTAGTACAGCTGCTTACCAGGAACTGCTGTTAAGCTGAATACTTACCTCTTCTCCATCAGTGTCTGCAGCAGTGGATGGGGGAGGGAAGCCAGCTAGAAATTCCAGGGTGCATTTCTTGGAGTTTCCTCACTGAGACTCAGCATTACATCTATATGTCTGTTAAATACTTCCAGCGCTGGTGATTTTACCACCTCCCTGGGTAGAGTATTCCAACCCTTTTCCAACCTGAACCTCTCGTGGTACAGCATGAGGCCAATTCTTCTTACCCTGTCACTTGTGATTTGAAAGAATAGACCAGCTCTCATCCCACTACAACATCCTTTCATGTAGTTGCAGACAGCAATAAGGTCTCCTCTCAGACTTCCTTCTTCTAGGACAAACAACTCGGTATTCCTCAGCCTATCTTCACAGGACTTATGCTCTAGACCCTTCCCTAGCTTCATTGGGAAGTTCAGCCTGAACTGGTCAGGTATTCTATTCCCATTCCACTGCATCTATTCCTATTCTATTCTATGCTATTCTATTCTATTCTATTCTATTCTATTCTATTCTATTCTATTCTATTCTATGCCATTCCAATTTTCTAATGACAAATTTGTATTTGCTGACATTTAAATTCTATTGCTGGTGATTTTTTTTGTTTGTTTGTTTGTTTGTTTTTTGCAGTGCCCAAGAATACGTCCTCTTTTAACTAAGGACTTCAAAATTTTATGAGAGCTGTTAATGTCAGCAGCAGACTTTATCAAGGTGAAGAACATTCATTGTGTAGAAAAATACTGCACAATGTGTGAGCATCCTTTTTAGGACATCCTCTTCATTATTTCTGTAGCACCAGAATCATTCAGCATAAAAACACATCAGGTGGGATCCATAGGAGAGTCTTCACGATCCAGGCATGATCCATTCATTCAACAAGCAACTTCTTTCTGCCATTGGGATTCATCTCTCTGTGAGGTTAATCTTTATGCAGCATGCAGAAAAAAGGAGTTGTATAAAGAGTTTAGCTTATACATAATTTTATTCTAACTGGGACACTTCACCTTGCAGCTCTAATAATCATAAAATCTTAGAATCATAGAATCATACAATTATAGAATGGCTTAGTTTGGAAGAGACCTCAGAGAACATATTTCTGACTCTCCTGCCATGGACGGGGACATCTCTCACTAGACCAATGACTCTCAGAAAAAATTGTATGAAGCAGCTTTACCTACTGATTCAGTATGTATAGAATCTGGCTTACTGATACCCTTCCCTTGGCGTAGGTATTGCCACTGGTGGCAGTTGAGTACCAGGCAATTATAGGACAGTGCTGAATGAGAATGGCACTGGGACAAATTACTGGAGATCAGGCTTTTATACCCTTTTCTCTGCAGCATTTTGGTGAGTTCACAGTCTTGTTGCTGGTTTAGTGTGGCTACTACTAGCTAACAGGCAATGCCTGTTAGTTCAGAAAGTAAGTGTTGTTGGGCAGATTGAAAAGATGCCATGAAAACAAGGGCAAAGCAGCAGGAAACTTAAAGTCATCTCTAAAGGTCTTGAACACAGTCACAAAGTAATCATTGATTCTTCTAAAACAACTTCTACTTTTCTATCTCTAGGCAAATTCCTGCAACAGATTGACTAGCCTGCTGGATCAAGATAGTCAGATTTTGATTTGGTTCTTCTTGCACATTACTTGGATGTAACTTGCAGATCTCTCCAGAGAAACATAAGTTTGTTGTGGTTTAGACATTGAATATGTCAACGTTGCCTGTCCAGGATTTATGGGGTAAAGGTGGCTGGGGTTTTGTATGTAAGAAATCAGATACTTAGTCCATAATCTGGTATTATGACTATCTGCCACTTTGTATAATTTGTTCTTCTTTCTTATTCACACCAATTAAAATGTCAAGTTCTGGAGCATGTGTCCTCTGATTCATAGATTCATAGAACGGTTCAGGTTGGAAGGGACCTTAAAGATAATCTACTTCCAACCCCCCTGCCATGAGCAGGGACACCAGGTTGCTCAAGGTCCCATCCAATCTGGCCTTGAACACTGGTTTTGGAACGGGCTGCCCACGGAGGTGGTTGGGTCACCGTCTCTGGAGGTGTTTAAAGTTAGGCTGGATAAAGTGCTGAGTGGCATGATCTAGATGTCAGATGTTTAGGTTTACTTGGTTGGTTTTAGGTTGGACTGGATGATCTTTAAGGTCTTTTCCAGCCTCATCATTACTGTGATACTTTCAGGGAAGGGGCATCTATGATAATATCATGTTCTATTTCTTGTGAACAGTCAGTGATGCTTCTCTTTCCTCTGTTTATCCATTATCTTTTATTTAATGCATACTGGAGTTGGCTATGTCAGCAATCCTAGACCTACCAAAAATATGGTATCGGTTGCCAAGCTGCAACTTGCTCACTATGAAAAATACTCCATCTGAAGTTTGTTCTAATTCTGCTATCTCATAACTTCATTTGTGAAGTCAGTAAGTCCCATGTTGTGAGAAAAGACAGTCACTCCTAGTCACCATCTCACTGTTCATGATCTTCCAGCATTTATAAATTCTCCACTCCCTCATAATTTCTCTAACTTGCAAAGCATATTGTCTCCATTTTCCCGTCTCACATTAGCTCCCTGCCTCTGGTTAACTTTGCAGCTCTTCTCTCTCTTTTTAAACTCTATAACAGCCTTAGGAAATGAGCACTAAAGATGCATTTCCTCTTTTCACAATATCATAAAACAGCCTGCTCAAGCAAGGTTTCCCAGGAGTGTGTACAGTTGGATTTTGAATGCCTGCAGAAATGGCAACTCCACAATCTCCCTCAGCAACTTGTACCAGTCCTCAGCCACCTCAAAGTAAAAAGTACTTTACTGTATTCAGAATTGATTCAACATTTTTTAA
Organism: Upupa epops; assembly: GCA_013397515.1. Lineage (NCBI taxonomy): Eukaryota > Metazoa > Chordata > Aves > Bucerotiformes > Upupidae > Upupa > Upupa epops. The sequence goes on along the minus strand of VZRI01010712.1, from coordinate 29,806 downwards.
TTTCTCTCCACTGCTTTTATCCTGTGAGTATCTAATTACTGAAACAAGTCTGGTTCCATTGTCTTTACTCTCTTCAACTCTTGGTACACACAGATAAAATTGTCCTTTCCAGCCTCTAATCTCTTCTTTTATGAAAGGTGTTACTCACTTAATGATCCGTGACTCTTCAATGGACTCACTCTACATCTTCCATGTACTGAGAAGCCCATCACTCCAGATGGACCTAGCACTCCAGATGAGTTTTATCAGGTGGGTGCAGTGTGAAAGACTCACTTTCCTTGACTTGCTGACAACATTTCGTCTAATGTAGCCCTGGAGGCTGTTGACTTTGCTGTCTTTGCTGCTAGCAGTGTGCTGTGGGCTCCTGGTCATGTTGTCAAGCAGGGCACCAATGTGGAGCTACTTTCTAGCTGTTCAGCCCTTGATATGTGCTAGAGCCCGGCGACCCCAGTTACAAGACTGCATATGTTTTGGTTGAGTTTCACCAGGCTCCACTCTGTCCACGTCACAAGGTCATGGATGTCCCTTTGAACAGCAAAACAACCATCAGTATCAGTGTATCATCTACTCCTCCCAGCTTTCTACAGTCTGCAGGTTTGCTGAGTACACTTTGCCACAACATCCTAGTTATTAATTAAGATCTTAATCTGTACTGACCACAGTATTAACAGCTGGAGTACACCACTAGTTCCTGGTCTAGTGGAAGGCTTGTGGAAGACAATGTCAAAGGCTTTGACTAAAGTCAAAGTAAGCATCCATTGCTTTCCTCCTATCCACCAATACCTTTTGGTAGAATACTAACAGGTTAGTTGAACATGACTTCATGTATTTGGAAATGATTTCCAGGATTAGTTGCTGCACAATTTCCCAGGGAGTGAGGTGAGGTTGCTCAGCCTGTACTTCTCCAATACTACTTCTTTCCTTTTTGAAAACAGGAGTGATACTTATTTCTTTTCAGTTCTCATGTATCTGCCAGCTACATCAGCAGTTCATGGTTGAGTCCTGTGAAGCCCAATGGTTTTATGTGCATCCAGATTGTAAAAGTGCTCATTAACCTGGTTCTTCTGTGCTAAGGGTGAGTTTTCTTTGTTCCAGAATACTTTGGGTCTCAGAGGTCTGTGATTTCTGAAGGCTGGTCTTGCTAGTAGTAACTGAAGCAAAGAAGTCATTGAGTACCTCAGTGTTTTCTGTGTCTGACACCAAGTCCTGTGCTTCATTCAGCACCAGGCCCATGTTTTTCTTAGCCTTCCTTTTACTGTTTGTGTATTTCTAGTACTTTTCTTGTTCCTTTCACATCCATTAATAGACTTGTCTCCAGACTGACCTTGAGTTTTCTAACCCTGTCCCTGCAAGACTGACAAACAGCTTTGTACTCTTAAATCATATGCTGCTGCTTCCACCCTTGTACACTTCTTTTTCTTGTCTGATTTCAGATAGGGTAGGTAGAAGATGGGCCCAAACAGTACAGCAGAAATCTGTAATGGCTTATTACAAAAAGGAAATAAGATTTTCCTTTCAAAATAAGGGCTGAACTGACTCAAGTTGGTTAAGCTTATTTGTTATGGAGAGATAGGACTCTTTTCTGTAAGTACATCTTTGTTCTCTTTATCCTAACCACTCAGAGCTTCCTGTTAATGCTAACATGACAAGGGGTTCATGGCTGTAAAAACAGAGGTAAGTTCTGCTACTTTGTGGGGCTTTTAGTAGAATCTGTTTCCAAGATCATGAGGAAGTAAACATGAGTAAATGGAAGTTACTCACAGGCTATTGATTGTTTAGGTTCTAAGCTGTTTCTAAAAGACCTTTAACGTCATGCAAAACACTGTTCTTAATCCTACTTTATGTGTATAATTTTAGCTGTAGGGGTACATAAAACATGAATATATATATTCACACCAAAAATCCATTCTATCGTTCCTTCTTGTGTAGCAACATACCTATCCTGAGAAATTCAGCTTTCTCTGTCATGTAAGGCCCACAAGATCTGCCTCTGATTTAGGAACTGAAGTGGCTCGAACGATTTGAGATTCTGGCACTGATAAGTGTTTTAAATCACTTAAATACCTTCTTAGGATCCTGCTGACTATGCCAATTTGTCATGGAAGAGAGATTTAGGTCATTTAAAGGCTAATTGTCAAAGAGCATAGAAAAAGTGAAATTCATTATGAATTTATAAAAACTTCAACAGAGTTGAGTGGCAAGTTTTACTTTATTAATTATTATATGAAAGACTTTTAAAATGCTTATACTGCCACTCTACGTGACTTGAGGTCAGGTCAGCAGACACATTGAGGTCAGAGCCTACATCTATTATAAATATGTCAGGGGTGGGTGTCAGGAGGATGGAGTCAGGCTCTTCTCAAAGTCATCTGGTGATAGGACAAGGGGCAATGGGTGCAAGCTGGAACGCACTTGGTTCCATATAAATATCAGTGAGGGTAATGGAGCATTGGAACAGGCTGTCCAGGGGGGTTGTGAAGTCTCTTTCTCTGGAGATGTTCAAGACCTACCTGGATGTATTCCTGTGCGACTTGGTCTAGGTGATCCTGCTGTGGCAGAGGGATTGGACTAGATGATCTTTTGAGGTCCCTTACAATCCCTAGTGATTCTATGATTCTATGATTCTGGGAAAATGCTGATTCTAAATTTGCTTCCATTTCATCCCTTTCCCCCCGTCCTCCCCATTTAGATCATTCCAGCATATATGAGCATCGAATTGCTACAACTTGTGGTCCAGAAATTTAATTGGATGCATTTTCAAGAACAATGATGATCCTATGATTCTATGATAATATGTGGTCATAGCTATGCATGGCTACCTCGTCCTTGTTTGGATCAAGGCTACAATCATTTCTGACTGACACAGCTATGAAAAATTAAAGTGCTGACAACAGAAATACTTATATTCTGATAAATTAATTGTCAAAAGATTATCTTACTTTGGAGAAGGTGTGTATTCCAAAGACCTACACTTATGATTTGTTTACAACTAGACATGTCAGTTTTTTGTTTCCTGTAGACATTTCCTCCAGCTCTCTTCTGCCTCTGGTGTGAAGTGGTGAAATAGTAAAATCCAGAGATTATGATTACCCATCTCTTTGTGTTATTGCAGCAATGATACTCATCTTTCAAGCATGTTCAGTGATTCTCACACTGGGTAATCTGGTGTTTTGTTAGTCACAATCTTCTGGTAAGCTCAAATCCTTAGATATTTAATTAAGAAATGACTATAATAGCAGTGTTTCTGTCACATTTTATTTAACTCTTGTGTTACTCTGTTTCTGGTGAAAAAACTAACCAAAAAGAATTGTATATCCAGTAGAGATGAAAGTGGGTTTTTATAAAGAGCCAATAATAATTATGATAATAGCAGATTTCTATGTAAGTTTTCTATTTAAAAATCAAGGTACAACTCTCTATGCTTGTGTCTGTTCTTTAAGCAGGAGCCTTAATGTTTAAGGCATAGATTATAACAAAGCAGACTGCATCCAGAAAAGACTATCATAGTGAATACAGATAAAATAGATTCTGGGTAACACTTCAACATTCTGGAAAAATGAAAATGATGGAAAATACCCACCAAGACCTTGCACCTGAGAAAGGATTAAGATAAACTTACTATTAAACAGCAAAATTAAGGACATTAAAGACTGGTTATTCGGCTATCTGAATGCAAGAACATTGCTGTATCACATGTTTTGTTTGCAATACCATTCCTTTGCCAAAGTAGAATGGATTATTGCAGAAATCAAACATAAAACCCAACTGAAAATCTAATCTTCACTATTGTTATTTTCTGTGTCACTTATTTTATGAAGAGAAAGAAATACTTTACACTTATGCTGTCAGAATTTCGATTTATAAGTCAGCTGTCTGTTCTGGGGTACTTTTGATAAGAAACAGTTAACCTGGTTGTTAATTGGTTCTGTGCGTCATTGGCTTTCCTGTGAGGGGACATGACTCTACCCTGTCCTGAGATGGAGACCACTTATAGCTATGCTGTATTGATGTCATGACTTCCTGGAACAAAAGTTGAAACTAACAATCATAGTGCCTATTTGATGCAAAGAATTATCATGTCTAGCAGTGTTTAGTGATCTGAAAAAAACACACCACTCAGTTTGATGAGATATAAAAATTGTTAAATAAGGATCACTCCTTATCTCAAAATGTCTATAAAAACTCTCTCTTGCTCTCTTGTTCCTTTTCTTGAAAGAGTTTTTCTACTCAGTCTCTCCTGTATATTCAGTTCAGCAGTTTTGTGTAAAAGGAATTGCACTACACCTACTGTTCTCATGAAGTAGTAGTATTAAGAGTATGCAACGACTGTAGGCTTAGACTTGGGTCTTGGTCTCCAGTAGTTTCATAACAGCATGCTGCAGTAAGTGGAAGTTCAATGTATGGTTACTTATCAGGCTTCATCTGTGTAAGAAAATCAGAAGTGGTGTTTCTTTGTTATGTTTCAGTGAGGTTGCAACTATTCCAGTGCATGCATGTTCCACCTAGTTATCTTTGCAGATTAACATTACACATTTCCTTTTTAACTTTTTTCATTTGTTCCATAACATTCAGCCTTTTTACAAGGTTCCCCTTCAATAGTATTTGTTGTCAGTAATACACTCTGAATAGTTGCTTGGAAGTGGAATATCTTTGCTCATAAATGTATCTGCATAATTTATTGCTCAAGAAAATGTCTTTCCCCCCCCTCTGTAATAGTAATTTCTCCAGAAAAAGTAGTGGTATTTTCTATTTCTCTGTCCTAAGAATAGCTAGGTGCCCAGCAGTGCCTATGAGGTTAGTTATGTGTGGAGCCTTATCAGCTCCCATCTGGTTATACTGAAGCTGTAGACTTGGGTAATTTTGTCTGAAGCCCATGCTTCATGGCTTTGGTACATGTTCTACAGCACTCCAAATATTGCACAGCTAGTTAGACCAGCAGACCATCCTCTGACTAAAACTTTTTACCACTCCTCTTTAGCCCAGACTCTACTTCTTCATAATTTTTTTGACCTTTTTCTCTACTCATTATCCTAATGCAAAGAACAACAACAAATGCACTACTTTGATCTATCACATGCTTCTAATACCAGGAGAAGATGAACATTATAAATAATTAACAACCATCACATCAGCTGAGAACAGCTGTCAGACTGATTAACACAGGTGAGATGGCTAAAACATTTGTAACCCAATAGAAGATAATTTGTGAGCAAGGTAATGGGACAGGACCTGCACCTGGCAAAGATATGCAATGCAGTGAGAACAGAACAAGCACTCTCTGAGACACTAATCTCACCTACAGAAGTATGCTTATGTGGTGGGATGGTGAAGGACTGCTATCTCTCAAGAACTTACTTGCTACTGTTTTGCCCAAACCCCTGAGAACCAAGTCCCTCACATCAATGTGAATGAAGAAAACGCCCCTGGCAGCAGGAGATAAAAAGGGAATCAAACAGTGATAGGGAGGTCACCAGCACCCTAGACTGTGACCAAGTAAAGACTAAGTACAGTATTACTTTAACACTGTGAACTTGGAGGAATAAAACTCATAGCATTGCAGTAGTTTCTTCTTGGAGGTATTGAAAGCAAGATTTTCCTCTCCTTTCTTCTCTTTATAGTGTTTCCTATTTAGGATATAAACTCTTTTTCCCTCTTCCTCCTTTGTTTTTTTGTTGGTTTTTTTGGTAACTGTTTGGCCCTTATGACTTCAGAGCGATTAGTGCAGTTTTTCATAGCAAATTCTACAGGATCTTCCCAAACATTTACTGATCATTTAACATCTGCAAGCACCTACCTTTCACTAGTAAAGTTACCTCTTTGCTTTTCAATTCCCTTTAGACTTCAGCAGTTCTATGGGACTGAGCAACCTGAGACCAGTGTAGTATATAAACCCAACGAGAAAACACTGGCAGGTTGTCCACATCCTGGACCAACCGCGGCAAACTCACAGTCAGAGAGCAATAGGATAAATGGTGATTGTTTAGCCCACACTCCAAATAATAGAAAAAAAACCCCNATTTTAATAAATATATAATTTATATTTTAATAAATTAACAAATTTCTCTCTTACAATTAATGGAACAGTGTTATCTGTGTTAATTCCACTGATTTCCCTATAAACACATCTGNGAGAGGCTGGAGCATGCCAGGCACTACTAGAGTCTGGAGTGATGATCACCTGCTTTCTCTCTTTTCCCTTTTCTGCCTCTTTATTCTTTGAGGATTGCATTTAGTAACTTTAGTGAACTTGACTTTTGTGCAGACCTATGGCGTGATTCTCCTCAATTTGGCCCCAGAAAATCCATGAATCTGTGTTGCTAAGGTGGTACACTCTGACTAGTCCTAATGAAAATAAATGGACTACTCAGAGTGTGCTAATTCGAGTCCATCACTTGGCAACCACTCCATAATTTCTAGAAATCCCATGTAGTCTCTATGATTCCTTACTATTCGTCTCCAGAGCCAACCATGCCTTGTCTAACCCACTGCAAATTTGAAGAGATCAAACAACCCGTTCAAGTAACTTGATGGGTTTCACCATTTTATGGGTGGTGTCCTTTATGCGTTGGAATTGAGGGAAAATGTAGCATCCTGAAAAAGTGTGTGGAGAGTAAATGATTGCTTACCATTTCACAAAAATCCTTACTTTTATTTCTTTGCTCTCAATGTCAAGTNTATTACTTTAACACTGTGAACTTGGAGGAATAAAACTCATAGCATTGCAGTAGTTTCTTCTTGGAGGTATTGAAAGCAAGATTTTCCTCTCCTTTCTTCTCTTTATAGTGTTTCCTATTTAGGATATAAACTCTTTTTCCCTCTTCCTCCTTTGTTTTTTTGTTGGTTTTTTTGGTAACTGTTTGGCCCTTATGACTTCAGAGCGATTAGTGCAGTTTTTCATAGCAAATTCTACAGGATCTTCCCAAACATTTACTGATCATTTAACATCTGCAAGCACCTACCTTTCACTAGTAAAGTTACCTCTTTGCTTTTCAATTCCCTTTAGACTTCAGCAGTTCTACGGAACTGAGCAACCTGAGACCAGCGTAGTATATAAACCCAGCGAGAAAACACTGGCAGGTTGTCCACATCCTGGACCAACCACGGCAACCTCACAGTCAGAAAGCAATAGGATAAATGGTGATTGTTTAGCCCACACTCCAAATAATAGAAAAAAAACCCCGTGTTTTGCAGTGGGAGGGTTTTAACCTGGCACCCTTTGTCTGACACAGTCTGGATTAAGGACTTGTATTGATAGGGCAAGGGGTAATGGCTTCAAACTAAAAAAAGGGAGATTTAGATTCAAAATTAGGAAGAGAGTAGTGAGACACTAAAACAGATTTTCCAGAAAAGTTGTGGATACTGGATATACTGAAAGTTGTAGATACACTGGAAGTGTTTAAGACCAGGTTGTGTGGGGCTTTGAGTTCCTCTGAGTTCCTTTGAGTGGGGTTTTGTGTTTCTGCCTGTGGCAGGAGGAGTTGGAACTAGATGATCTTTGAGATCTCTTCCAACACCAACTTCCAACTGTTCTATGATTCTAGGATTAGCTGACTATGCCCAAGACAGAGTTCTTATAGACTATATCCTACTGGCAAGACCACATGCCTAGTACTTAGCCTATTTGAAATCTTTTGATCGTCAGGAAGATATGTGTGCACTGCTCTGTGCAGAGATATTAACCTGTCTGCTGAGATTAAATGGAAGAATTTTTTTCAAGTTTGTCTTAAAAGTTAGTCAGAAAGAATGCCCTACAAAGAGCATTTTGCCATCTGTCATTGTGCCCAAATATTGTGCACCTAGAAGCACCTCTGTAAATTAATTTCAAAATTAATTATCCTTGAAAATGTGGGATTAAGAAAGAAAGAAAATACTCCTTGTTTTCATAATTGAAGCATGGAAATGATCAGTTCTTTCTCAAAGTGAATGTATTTGCAATCAGACTAATAATCAAAAAGTACAAAGTATGCTTTTTGTTGCTTCTAAAGGGATTTATAAGGATTTGCTCTATACTCACAGAAATTATCTCAGGACAGTGCAGTATTCTCCATTCACTAGTGTAATTGCAGACGAAGAATCCACTGTAACGCAGTTTGCAATTATATTTCTTGTTGGCCTTATTTAAAAACAAAATCATCTCTCTGTCCAGCTGAGGGGGCTTACAAAGAGCTTGATGAGTCAGGAAACAGAGGTAGAACTGGCTGGATAAATTATGTTTTATAATTTTGAAGTTATGCTTTTGCTTCTATGTAGCAATACTGTCTTCTCTCTTCAGATAAACACACAAGATATTCAGGTTGAGAAAACAGTACAGAACAAGCCTGCAGGCATTAGTTAGGAGATGTGGTAGTTAGTTGCAAGGCCTTCTCTTAAGACCAGAATCTTTTTTCACCAGAGCTCTACGAATCATGTAGCAAGGATCTGCAGCTACACCTTCCCAATGTCTCTTGGAGTTTAGTGGTAACTATCTCTTCAGTGAATGTGACAGAACAATGTATCACAAAACAATGCGTTACAATACATTTTCACTTCTACTAAAATGTTTTGACTAATTCTGGAAGTCATGAAACGCCCAGGCGCACAGATGCAACCATAGACTCAGGCAAATCAATTATTAGAACCCCTATGACTTCCTCACATAGCAAACGATAGCAACCATAAGGATAGTTAGGGCTAACTTACATGAACAGTCAGGATTGTTGTACATGATAAAAAGCTCATAAGAAATGTAAATTTTCCCACTTTAAATCCCTTCAACAGTCTGCAATGGCATAAAATGTAGGCATCAATTGAAGCTAAAAACCTATATTCTTGTGTTAGGCAAGAAAATTCCATCAAAACTCTTTGGTGGTAGGCACTTCTTGTGTGAAGCTAGCAGTCTGTGAATTATACCCTGAAGTGGTTTCTTTCTAATATTCAAGATATGTTTTCTTTCTCTTTGTTCATTCAAGTACATATGCAAATTTATATCTTACAGAATGCAAAATAAATAAAGTAGCCTTCTCCTTGATATAAAATAGATTTTCTAATCCTGCAGTTTTAATTTCTTCTGTTTTAAGTGTCAGATCTATCTTCAGTGTCTAATTGTGGAATCTTGATAGTCTCATAATTAAAATATCTGTGTCCTTAGCATGAACTATAGCAAGGAACAGGTCAGGAGCAGAAATAATACCTGTGTGCAGTCAGAGGTCATCAAATGAACTCACCTGTCTGTAAAGTGGAATTGGCCAGAACCACATAGGTCAACAATGTGGTACACTTATCTGTGCTGACCTGCTCTGAGTTCCTATTGGTCTTGGCCTGGTCTTCACATGTGGTGTTAGTCCCTTCTTTCTTACAGCATCTAATGGTTTACAAACTGGGTCCTCAAGGCAAATAGTTTTGCTTATCAGGAAAACCTTAGCAGATTCTGTGGGGGAAAGTTGACCTTTTACGGTTCTAATGCAACCCTATGCATTGCAGACATGTGAACCAGCCTACACCTTTTGGCCGAGGAACAATGGGGTGCTCTTTGGTAGTGTTGTGCATGCTTTCATTTGGCTATTTTGAAATTCTGATTTCAATGTCTCTAGGTTGTTTCCTTTCATTTTAGATTTTAGTACGTTCTTATTTTATGATCATGTTTGTTATATATATATCTGTGATCCTGTCATATATATATCTTCGAAATACTGCTTGCCTACCAATGTCAAGGAGCACTTCTCATACTCACTGCTGAAATTGTGTCTCTTTTCAGTGTCCTGGGCAGGTTGGAAAGATGTCATCAACACCATAATAATGAATTTCAATAATGAGAAGCTGCAGGTCACATGGGCAGCAAGAGAATTATTTCTGGTCAAGAATATGTCATTTTCTTATACGTGAGTATTGGCAACACATATCCTTCTCTTCTTAATGGATTTTCTTTGGGAGGCTGAAATAAGTAAGCTCACTTGAGTGTTTGAAAATGCCTTTAGCATTTATTAATCAAACAGTGTGAAAACTTTATATTCACAACCTGCTGCAGAAGTGAACAAATCCATGCCAGAAGTCACTTACTGTTTTAGTTACACTAGTTGCCATCCAAAAAGCTGAGAACAGTTTAGAGAAAAGAACCACATTCCAAATAGAAGAGTTTTGGAAGATAAATCAGCAAACAGAGTGAGAAAAGAAAATATAAAAATGAAGAAAAAAGATCTATGAAATAGAATGAAAAAAGAAAACACATGGGATTTTTATTTATTCTAAGATTAGCTGCTAAATATTTCTAAATATTATTTCATTTATTTAGATCTTTCTGGTCTCAATACTTGTAAATATTTTGTAAGTTGAAACTTCTTTACATTCTGGAAATATGCAAATGTAACATAATGCTCTGTATAATGGTAGTTGTGACCTTAAACCCAATATCAGACAATGAAAAAGGGAAACTGATAATTTATGTATTATTATGTAATAATAATTTAACTTATCTAAGTTCAAATTAGTTTCTGAGGCTAGGGATGACCTATACCTTGTCCTAGTTGTCACCAGGACTCAGTGTAGCATTCTGAAGCACTGTCTTGAAAACCAGAATTGATGATGATATACCTTCCTTCTCAGTCCAGAACTTCTAAGTGTTGCAGTGTTGGGGATCGAGGCTTTGATCCAAGGAAGAGCAATTCTTTTTGGGTCAGACTGAAGAGGCTGGTACCCTACTGCAACATAGTTGCATACAGCAGTGAATGGGAAGCAGAAGCATTTTGGATGAACGGAACACTATTAGGTAACAACAGTTCTACATTCATATGTTGTCTAAGTGCAAACTGGGAAGGGGTGATGGCGAAAGAGGATGAGAGCTTGAAACAAATGTATGTTGTGCTGTTTTGTTCCAACTTGTGTTATCAGAGAGACTTCATGTGGAGATCTAATTACCTGTGTTTACCTCCTGTTTGCTTTGTTCACAATGACCCATAACACAATTTATGTCATAATCATCAAAGCTTGTGCTACAAAATGTCTCCAGAGAAAGAGACTCCACAACCCCCATGGGCAGCCTGTTCCAATGCTCCATTACTGTGAAGAAGTTCCTTCTGATATTTGTCTGGAACCAAGTGTGGTTGACATAGATTAGATTCTTTGGAAACAGTATTTATACTGGTTATCAAAATAAAACATCAAATTTGCTGTAGTAAAGACCCAACAGATTTGTGTCATAATGGTTAAGCACAGGCTGGAATTATATACTGGAGCATAGGTGTGTCAAGTCTGTGCACTAGAAGACAGTGCTGGCCTCCAGAGAAGTTCCTACATCATGCAAATTTTGAGCCTTCAAAACGTTCTCAAGTGCGGCTGGCCAATACCCTTAATAAAGCGTAGATGATAATGTCTCTGCACCTCTGAGAGATGGGTGTGCTCCAATTAGACCATTTTATGAGAAACTGAAAGTATGTCATGGCAAGGATGGAAAGCACAGAAGAGACAACTTCGTTGGGGAAAGCACTTTATTTCAGAACTTTATTTCAGTGAGCTATTATTAACTCCAAATCTAACATCTGAGGTTGTGCTCAAGAAATTTGAGGCTTGCAGATTTTCTTGTGGCTTTCTGGCAAGCTGAAAAAAGCAGGCAAGAACAGGCTGGACATTTGCTCTGATATGAATAAACATTTCAGTTTTATAGTTTATGTGGAGAGCAGAAGGTCAGTAGTGAGAGGCAGGTTTGGAGGTGATGTTACAAAAGCTGAAGGAAAAACACTGAGGAGGCTGAAAGGTGCACAAACAAATTGGTTTTGCTTACAAATGTGCTAGGTGATATCTTGTCACCAGTTACATTCTGGGTATCAGCACTTGTGGTTTCATGGCTTTGTGTGTGCTGGGATGGGAGAAATGCTGTTTGCTTTTTGATTTCAAAAAATAAAATAATTATGCTACATGTAAAACTGCTCTTGCAGCTCTGGTGATCTATATGGAATGTAGATCTCAGTAAAAAGCTGCCTTATCATTGAAACTTGATGAAGATGACAATATTTGATTCATTCATAACATCTCTGCTTTTAGTCTGTATGCCTGCAAGCCTGCTCCTTTGTCCTTCAGCAAGTCAAGTTAGATAAATAAAAGCACACCTTTCTTTCATTGCAGGCTTTGGGGATGCATAACATTTCTTTTCAGTTTAACAAGTGAAACTGTCTTAAAACCCTGTGGTCTTTGTTTGTTTTATTAGGAGAAGTCAATGTCCTGACATAATTAGGAATGTCTACTGTTAAAGCAAAAAAATATTTCTTTCACTTACTGTTCTCTGATTATTCCTAGAATCATGTGATGATGGTGTAAAATACCAGTCAAACACAGTAATTGTTTTAACTTGCTTGCTGACAGTATTTCTAATAGTACTTATCCTCTTGATTCTTCTGTGTAAATGGAAGAGGTAAATACAATTTTACTGGCTACTAATAAATAACTATGCAATAAAAATAGTTGTCATTCAAGATTAAGTCTTTCAGCACTCAAAATTTTCACATGATAAATGAAGAAATCATAAAGACATAAAGGTCAATAGCTTAATTAGTGTTTGAGGGATAATGCGTCCATGCCTTCCAAACACCAAGATCTTTAATTTTCCAAAGCAGAACATTTCTGGTAAAAGACAGCTTCAGGATAAAATTCTGTCTTTCGTTTATTTTCTATTCTGTTTTAGAATAAATTGTTAAATCAATTATAGGAATATTGTTAAAAACCAATTATTTTGCTTCTTTTGATTATTTCTTCTGGACTGACATTCTTCTGTGACTTTCAGAGACTTAGTGTCTTTAGCAGTATGAAGTAAGCTTGTGTGCATTTAAGTTTCGTATAAGACTACATTTGCAGTTGCATGAGTCTGTTCATACTTAGGATCTATAATTTTAAAATAGAAGAAGAAAAAGCCAAAAAAGCAGTATTATCAGACCTGAAAGTATATAGGATGCTTATAATCTTTTTAGATCATAAATTGATTTTTTTTCTCTTAAACTTCTTTATTTCAAATTTATATTTGCATTCACTAGGTCAGCCCATACAGTTGACTGTTGTGCTATTTTCCTTGTCTAGAGCAATGTGGCAGGGAATTCAAAGCGTTGAGTACTGCCTGAAGCAGAATGATACTTGCCTACGAGATGGAAGTTTGTATAGGGTCTAGATTTTATTAAGATTGGAGTGGTTGAAAATCCATCATCAAATTTACTCTAAGCCTATGGCAGTATCATACTGTTATAACTGCTTTTTGATTTTTAGAACACATTTACAAGAATTCAAGCCTAGAATACTGTCACATAAAGTATGTTTGTGAAAGCAGAACTGTGCTGAAGTAGATTTTTGAATGAATAACTGCACTTTAAGAGTATCAGTTGGTATCTTACTCTCCCCTTTGCAGGCTTCAGAAGACAGTCATGCCTCCTATACCAGATCCAAAATATGTATTTACTGATCTCTTCAATGATCTTAATGGAAACTTCCAGGTAAACATTTAAAAGTAACGATGCTTTCTCTGTACAGACATTGCTATGACCCAAGAGAAAACCCCTTCCCCTAGTGCACTACCACCAAGAGAATCTACATAGCAAATACCACAGCTCATGCAACCAGTGTAGTGCCACTTTGCTCTGTGAAAATATATCTGCAGCAGAGAAATCACTGGAGAAGGATTTAAGGGTGTCCAGAGGCACAATAACCATACTGGTGTTTCATCCATTCCTACACACAGCAGCGCTATTACCTTCAACTTAATCTTGACCTTTATGTTTGTGAAGTGCAGTGAAATGTAGTGCTGAGCTAGTGAAGGCAATCCCCAACTTTGGAGGCATCAACCACAGCAGGAAGCATAGTCTGTTAGCGACAGAGGTATGTATGGTTTCTTTTAGATGCAAAATGTCCCTCAAATTCAAAGACCACTGGTTTTGCTTCTTGATTCCATGGTATCACATAGATAATCTACTGTTCTGTATTACCGGTGCACTAATTAATTGCCACTAGGTTTCCTCTGGTCAAATATTTACATTGGATCACATTGAATTTACATTGAAAATTTACATTTTTGAGCCAAATGAAAATATCAAGGAGCAGTAATAATGTTTCAGAGGCAAAATGAAAACTTTATATACATAGAATAATTTGAAACTGAAACTGAAAAGCAAAGATATAAATGTAAATGAATACTGAACTTTAATACAGCAATGCTATATTAATTTAGATTAAGTCAGCTCTAGGGTCAAAGAATGCAACAATCCATCAAGGTAGGAAGGCCATGCATTTTACACATTTTACGGACTGATTAAATACAAGCACACATTTAAAGGTCTCAATAATAAGCAGGGTTTTGAATGCATTCTGTCTACTTTTCTGCTATCTTGCTATTTTATGTTCTGGTTATCTACATTGCTTCTTTTTCATCTTCCTCATTGTGGCTCATCCAAGAAAGACACCATTAGTAAAGGAAAATCAAGGTCTGTACAGTCAGACTTAGTTTTTTACTTGATATATCTGTCCCTGCTAACATCAATATTTTCATTTTCCCAGGAACAGATAGACAAAACTGATCATGCAGTGGTGCAAACCAAGTGAGAATATGAAGAGCCAGAGTGCACCATTGAGGCAGAAAGCCAACAAGATAAGAATAGTGATAAACAGGATCTTCAGGAAAAAGTCCTCACTTTGTCAGGGGCAGCTGACAATAATGATCTCAATGCTGCTCAGCTTGCCTGCTTGATGCCAACTTCCAACAATACAGCTTCTTTTGCTGGCTTCCAGCTTTTAAAGAATGGTGCTATGAAATCTGCATAATGCAAAAGATGTCAGGAAATTACATAAAATTTCTTCATGTATTTATAGGTGTGGCCAAATAACAAAGCTTTTCACATCAGGAAAGACACTGAGGCTTCACTATCCAGTTTCTGATTTGTGCTTTCCTAGCACTTATGATCTCTTGGGCAGGTTCAGTGTTTGAAACAATTAGAGAGTTAGGACTTGTTCTAATTGAAACTTAAGACTAAACTGAACTCCATTTTCCTGCTATGGACAGGAGAGAACAAGAGCTCCTCCATAATAGATGTTCAAAGAGCCACAACTCAGTCTTGGCATTTATGGAGTGCATAGAATGGTTATTCTTCCCAAATGAAGACAGAAAATAGAGTGAGTTTTCTACTCACATATTTTAATACATTTTCCTGAAAATATAGACCATATACTGCTCATCTTCACAGTGATGAGACACTGCTTTGCAAGTCCTTAGACTAGAAATTATTGGTTTTGCAAGCAGCTTCTCCCACTGTAAAACTTTGAACTGCATAACATGGCACTAAAGTTTTTATGAGGACATAGAGTACTGAGTCACAATTTATCCTGCAAGTAGAGCTAGGCATCTTTCTCCAGAGGTTCATTTTGAATATTTATATTTGACTGAGTCAATCTATTTCAAAATGTTTTTCAGTGCATTTGGTAGCTATACCCACAAATTAGGCCTTCTAATTCATATTGCACGTACCAGCCTCTTGCTCTTAAGCTATGTTCCAGAGTTTTTTGAACACACTATTATTACAAATATATTTAAATTTAAACCAGAATATAATATGCACAATATGCAATTAGGAAATAAATCACGGCTCTTATGATCTTCCCTGTTTCACTGAGTTTCTATGATATATGAAACCAAATTGTTTTAAAACATTAAAAATGCCAAAAGCATTTATGATACGAATAAGTTATTGTCAATCCACTATGATTATAAATTAGCTCCAAATACTTACCTGGCTATCAGTGAGCCATTAAATGACTTTATCAGTTGACTCAGCTTTGCCAGTGGCACATTTTAATTGGTTAATGTACAGTGTAACTTAGAAGTTGCACATATTAGACAAATACAGTGATCAGTAACATATCTTTAATTCAGCACTTAAAAGCTTCAACTCCAAAACTGTTTGGAAATAGTGAACGGTAATATGTATCATCATGTCTCAAGATCTGTTTCTAGGTGATCCAGTTTGCTGTACAAGGAGAATTTTTCTGGCAGATAACTGGGAAACTTAACTGGAAGGATAATTCAGGCACATTCATTGTTTTTTTCTTGGTACTACCTCAGATGTAATCGTTCATTAACAAGATTAACATGCTAACAAAGGGTTTACCATGATTCTGCAAACATTTCTGCATGTTTCTATCTATAACAGATGTGCACAAGTAGGGTGAAGTTTTTTTTTTGGAGGGGGGCATTTGTTCACCCTTTTCTACAATGCTTCATATACTTGGATATGCAGACTGTAGATCAGCTTAACTCTTCTCATGTGATATAAATTGATTATTGCATGAGAGCTAAAGAAGTTACTGTGATTTGTAGTAGACAAGAACCTGTTCCAGTAATGATCCAAACAAGCATTAAGTAGGAATGTATAGCTATGTCACTTCAAGTTCAAACCACTCATACAGATGATTGTCTACAGAGCTGGCTAGATACATTAACAAAATCACTTTCAGTTGAGCAAAGTCTAAATTTAAAATGTGTTGGTGTATGTTCCTGACATTCTACTTCAGAAAAGAGCAAAGTCATGTTGTGCTATTTAAACACAAATGTCATAGTCATTTAAGTTTATAGTATAAATTAAACTTTATCTTTTATTAAATTGTATAGACATGAAAATTCTTTTTTTTGCATGAATGCACCCATGACCACATTGTATATGACAGACTAGAAATAAAGCAGATAAAACACCCATATAGCAAATACTTATTTTAAAAACATCTCCTTATGAAGAAAACTAAAGGGAACTATAAAAAATTGTTAAAAATTTTCCCCAAAAGATTCAATTTTTGGGCATCTCTAGGAAAATTACTGAAAAATGATGAAGAGTATGATTTAAGCAACAGGAAATGTCCTCCCACAGATATTGATAATGCCAATTCAAGCACAGTAAAAGATATATAAGACTAATAGTATCCTCTCCCCTCCTCTGCCTCTCCTCCTTTCCAAGATGGTCACACAATTGTGCAGCTTGTGTCTCAGAGGGGGCTTGCAGTGTTTCACGCAAGGCTAGCTACAAATGAGCAAAATAAATGACCAGCCAGGAATGGGCTGTTCAGCTCCCTGCAGTTAGAAGGGTACACAGAAACTTCCACATCTTCCTTCTTATTTATTCAAAACCTGTCATGTTCTTCAAAGGCATGAGTCCCTCAGATGCTACATCTTTTTCTTAATTATATCCCACAGAAAGGAAGAACCTGTGCATCATATGCTAGTCCAGATTAATTGAACTGTATTTTCTCACCAGTAGAACAAACAGGCAGTGTATTTATTCTTCATGCAATTTATACGTTAGCCATACCAGTGCTGAGCCAATTTACATTGATATGCTGAACATCGACACTGTTTGCTTTGGTTTTGATGTCTGGTTTTCGGTGAGATGAGGAATATCAGAAAATCATACATGCTTTTCTGTAAACCAGTAACAGGACCTACTGAAGCTGGTCCTGAATCTTTTGTTTGTTTGGGTTTTCTCTTTTTGTGGTTGTTTGTTGTTTCAATTTCTTGGTTTTAATGACATCAAGATTTTTAAAGTTCTTTGAAAATATGTTCTGGGCAATTATCAAATTTAGAATTTTGAGCAGAAAATGGTTGCTTGTTTTGCAAGGAACCTATATTTTTTCTTACAGCGTACTCATGAAAGCTTTCAAAACCACCCTTGATTACTGCTGGTGGTTTACAGTTTTTTGCTTTTCCCTTTTTCTGAAAACCATGTGAGCTAAAAAAAAAAACCAATAAAAAAAATGGAGGGCCACACTTTCAGAATGCTTGAAAGACTCGACTAGATAAAGTCTTTATTTATCTCAAAACACCAAGGGCAAACTCAGCATTTTCCATGGGAAATGAAAACACAACCCTAATTTGACCTTTTGTCACTGAGTATGTAAGTTGACATCTATCACTGACTAATCTAGTGGCCGGAAGGGTGCTATTATGCAATACAAAATACAATGATATCTTGTCCTTCAGATTTCTCTTAGCTTTGCTTTTTTTTTTTTGTTTGAGCTGAATTAGTGCCAATTGCAGGACTTACTCCTGCTCTCTTGTTTGTTGGCAGCTGCTGACCAGAAGGATTTGTGGATGGGGAATAGCAGGCATGTATCAATGCCATGTGGCAATCATGGAGATGAGCCCCCCAACTAACAAAACAAGGATCTGTATCTGGGGTTCCAGCCTCCTCCTCACTTGTATGCAAATAGGCCAGGGTTGCTGGCAGAGGCAGAGTCTGGCTTCTCTCTACATGTCATAGCATAGGATTGTGTGCTGCAGACAAAAGAGGCTGCATCTCTTTTCTAGTGAAACAATACCATGACTTTCTCAAATGGAAATCCCTGAGATTAGTGCTAAGGTTCATGTCTACCTGATGGTTTCCTAGACTTAGAAGGTAAGTGTGAATTAAAAAACCAGTATGTGCCCTATTAAAAATGTCTCCCTATATATATCTAGACAGACTGAAAATGCTAACAAAAGAGGGACTAAAGGAATATCTTTACTTTCTGAATTATACAAGAATATCATTATGCAGACTAGCAGAGGAAGAAATATTCTTTCATGGCTATATTTTGCTTCTGCTCTGTATCAATATGCCCAAAGATCACAATTTCTTGATAAATGCATAATATTTCAGTTGAAAAGTAGTCCTCATGACATTGGAAGGTGTTTAAAGGGAACAATATAATTAATTTTATCTTTCCAATAAGAAAAAAAGATAAATTGATAAACTGATAAGTCTTAAACACAATAAGTTCAAGAGACAGAGAAATCTATATCCTAATGTTAGCTTTGTGCTGAGCTAGAAAATTAAATGAATAAGAGTAAACTTTTCAAGACCCTTTAAAGGATGAGAGATCCCTAAAACACATGCAGAAGCTTGGGTGTCCATAGAAAGTGTCTTTAGTACACATCTTAATGGGAAAAGAAGTTCAAGTGAACAGTAACATGGAGAAGGACATGTATCACCCACACTGCTGTATTTCAGCACAAACAGGTCTGCTTTGGAGAAAGACTCATCTACCTTTGGCAAACATCTGCAACTCTGGGCTGAAGACTCATGTAGATTCTTAAGCCCCAGTCTGAGCCAGCCAGCCTGGAAGACTTATTTTTGTGAAACAGACAAGTGTCAATAGAAAGGCCAGAACAGCATACACAAGCACACCATGATTTACAATAAGTAGAGGAGTGTGTTCTTATTAAAGATAAGAGCATTAAGAACCTGACTTCTGCATGCCCTGAGAGACCTCTAACAGCTGAGCTGTGAAGTTTAGCAGAGAGAGGGAGAAGGGTGGGTCACTGATTCCCTCTGGTAATTTTTCCTGCACGAGAATGCCTACATTTCAAAGCTATATTTGGCCAACAGTGATGGTAAATAACATGAAATACTAAAAGATTGATTTTGAATTAGTAATTCTACTACCACTTAAATACATTCTTAGAGGCAGTAAGACACCACAATCCCTTATCAGTCACGCAGGCCAAGTTGTCTCTCTTATATCTGAGCATTACACAGACCAGGACAGCAGAACCAGGCACATCATTCTGCTAGGCAAGTAGTCACATTTCCAGTGCATTATGTTGTTGTAGACCAGAGGAAATGATGAGATACAGTCAAAACTCTGCCCCTACTCTACAGTAAATCTTGCTGTAAGGAATGGAATGGCATTACTGTTAGAAAATGGATGTGTTTTGGGATTTCTCCCTCATTGGGTAGCCAAGAACTCAGTCTTCATTTCCACCTCTAAAAATATTAATCCAGAAGTTATGAAACTGTATCAAGCTTATTTAGGCCTACTAATACCTGCTCCGGCTCTGAGTGTATTACATATCTTATTTTTGTGTACTGAGTTTGCCCAAGGATTTTTACATAATAAAAAAGAGCTTCCCAAACAACCTGGCTCAAAAGTTGTGTGAGTCACTAGAAAGGCACAATACAGCAAAGCCACTGGGGAGAGATATTTTTGTTTCCTATCATATTCTGCAGATGTTGTTCAAAAAAAACCCAACTAAAGCTGAGTTGGGGGACTTCTTATGCAATTGCTCCCCCACTCGTTTCAAAATATTTGAACTTCAGAACAAAAAGCAGCTGTAAATAAAGAATCTAACGGATGGTTGATAGAAGAATTATCGCTCATGGTATCTCAGTGCGTGCAAACATCTCATGCATGCTATCTTGCAGGTGTTAGATCACAATCAACAACAGAAAGGATTAAACGCACAGGTACTGGAGAAGATCTCCACATCAGAAAGGTCTCAGTGGGCTACCACCCTTCGGATTAGAACAGGTTAGCACAGCTAATATGGCGTAGATGAAAAACAAGTGGTAAAAAGAAAGAGACAGAAGACAGCCCTTACTTCTTTTCAATTTTGATTAAACCCACAACTCTAAAATTATTCCACAACTTACATTATAATCAGCCAAATCAGAGTTGTTTTCAAAGTTTATTCCCGGTGAAATGGTGCTTCTGCTACTAGGGATCTCGATGGGAGGACTGTTCTCAGCAGTGAAAGAAGGAAAGAAGGAGGGAGCATCTGAGAGAAAAATCTCGGACAACTGAATGATGTGATTCAGTAGAATGATTTGACTTGAAATGTTACACACCTGCCTTTTACAGCACACATTGTTTTGATCTGAAAGCATATTTAAAGAAACCAAGCAAAATATTTTACATTATGCCCATAAAGCTACATCAGCACTAATGGGCTCTGGTGTATTTCAAGGAGAAATCTGGCAGAATTTCTCCATGTTCTGCTGGGCAGTTGGCAGAATGTGATACGTGTTGAATGCTGAAAGTAAATCCAGTCGATTTTTTTTTTCTGTTACAAGACATTTTGATGTGGCTCTTTGAAACTGAGATGCTAAAGGAGTTGAAAGACAGATGCTTTTGTTACAAGCAATCCTTTGTTTCAGCACCACTTATAAAAGCTAAGTCTTGCTCATGTAAGTCTCTATGTGATTTGGAACTGCAAGTACATTAACTGTAACATAGAGTCAGAAAATTCATAAGCTAGTGAAATACAGACATCCACCACTAGCTGTTCAAATTTGTATTTTACTCTAGATTTCCAAGTATTGTTTACAAAAGACAGTTTGGACAATCATTCCTAAACAATAATAAAGCCTGAAAACAAAAAAAGGAGGGATTTCAGAGGGTATGTACCTCTTCCTTTCTTCTTCTGCAAAAGGACACAGAACCATTTGTTCTCAGATTTATGGTCTTGTTTAGCTAAAAAAGAAACCACAGATCTACACAGAATCACAGTAGGGTTGAGGTAGGCAAGCGTCTCTGGAAGTTGTCTGGTCCAAGAGCTTGCTCAGAGAAGAGTTATCCACAGGTGGTTGCCCACCACATGTCCAGTTGGGTTTTGAGTATCTCCAAGATGGAGACTTCACTATCCCTCTGGGCAACATGTTCCTGCCACCTTGTTTCCCCAGTCTTTCAAAATCACTGTCTAAAGTTAAGGAAATTGCACATGTAGAACTTTTGTGTAAAGGCAAAATTCATGGTTCATCCACTCTTTTAACCTGTGCCGGTGTAAGAAATAGTACATTGCAGAAGGTGGGAATTATAACACCCATTGTTATAGCAATAGCACAGTAAGTTATTGTTTATCATGATTAGTAAGGTAACATTTAAGAGAAAACATTGTAGGACACTGTTGAACTAGGAACCATGCAAATAGTGTGCATAATCCATGGCAGCATTTACACAAAGTGAAAAGATTAACTAAAGAAGAAGCAGGGAAGTAGATCTTCAATGAAGGGATAGCAAACAGACTGTAGCAAACTTACTTCTCAGAAAATAACCCCAAACAAAAGCTTTTGATGTTTGATGAGATTGTAATCTCAGGGCTCTAAGAGAAACAAGATTTGAAGATGGAACACAAATGCCTTTCAGCTATTCTGTCAGCAATTACATAGGTGTTTGCAGCTCAGTGTTTGAAGACAAAGGGAAAACTTTGGAAACAAAGTCAGCCTGAAAGGCAAAATAATTCAACAAATATAACAAAAGTATGTCCTCTAAGATCCAGATAAGCTGTTGGGCCACACACCAACATATGAAGCATCTTACTAGTATCAGATGTATTTCTGTCCTTTAAATATTCTGACAATAGTCAGCCGCCTCTCGGTATTTTGGAAAATTATATGCTATTTTGCATAGAAGCTCAGTTTACTGCTTCAGTACATTAACTGTTTAATTGCAAGACTCCTTCAAGGGTCTTACAGACTACACAGCATGAACACATACACAATACCAAGGAGGTCTAATAAATGCTTTAGGCAGCTGAAGACAAAGAATAGCCTTGCTGGTCAGAATTGACACTGCAAATTACACAGTTTGATGAGGGTAAAGAGTTAGTTTGATGTCTGTATGTTCCTCGAGATAACTACAAATGTCAATAGAGTAACTGATAGGTAAATAACATATTCTCAAAATGGAATTGTGTTTTTTCTCTGTGTACATGATGAGAATAGCTAGAAGACATTTGTAGTTCTTCCACCAAAGCTTATGTCAAGGGGGACAAGCAATTTCAATTGCTGCCTGGCTTAACACTATATACAAGCTATGCAGTAATGTGAGACAAGCTTTCAGGAACAAAAAGCACCATGATTTCTTTAGACAAATACTGAAAGTGATATTTCAGATGTTCACAAATAAGAGAAAGTGAATTCTCCATTTTGTTTAGTGTTACTTCTAACTTTGTCAAAAGAGAAAACTCTGGTTGCTTGCTGTTCTTCTTTGCTGGATTATACAAGAATAGTTTTGTATCACCCTCCTTTTCAAAGTCTCCAGTAAAGATGTCTCACTGATGTAATTTCTTAAGCAATGTAAAAAATTTATTAAACTAAACTCACACTGCCTATTCTAAATTCAGATTGAAGCATGAGTGTTAACAGATTGCACCTGCAGCTTGGTGGAATATTTTTCACCTATGCATATAAAGGATATAATATTAACAGTCAGCAACTTGGTTTTTTTGTTTGATTCATAGAATCATTAGAGATAGGAGGGGACCTTGAAAGGTCATCTAGTCCAATCTCCCTGCCACAGCAGGATCACTTAGACCAAGTCACACAGGAACACATCCAGGTGGGTCTTGAACATCTCCAGAGAAGGACACTCCACAACCCTCCTGGGCAGCCTGTTCTAATGCTCCAGTACCCTCACTGGGAAGTTCCTTTTGATATTTATATGGAACCTCCTCTGTTCCAGCTTGCACCCATTGACTCTTGTCCTATCACCAGATGACCTTGAGAAGAGCCTGGCTCCATCCTCCTGACACCCACCCCTCACTTTTATAAACACGAATGAGGTCACCCCTCAGCCTCCTCTTCTCCAAGCTCAAGAGACCCAGCTCCCTCAGCCTTTCCTCGTTCAGTAAGACAATGCCTATATTCATGTTTGTTGTGAAACACTGGAGTTTGAAGTTTGTTTTGCATTGCCTATTGTGAAGCGTATGGTTAAATACCCCTATGGACATCTGTAAGTCTCATGGCATCCTGTATAATGAACAACCAACTTTCCTGCTCATGAGAAACTGCAGCATGTGAACACACTTTTTAAAAAACAGTTTGAGAAAAACTACACAAAGGAACTCAGATTCTTTTACTCAGGCAGGTATTCATAAAATCAGGGCAGAGAGAAGCGTCTTCCTGAGCAAGTAGTGATCAAAGTATTGTTGCTTGAATTAGGCCAAACTGTTTCCTCCCTGAAGAGGTTAATACAAATCTGCTGCAAATAGAGCAGACTCAGCTTTTCTGCCGAGCTGACATTGTAACATTTACCTGCAGAGAGGGCAGCTGTCATGGTCCTCTTCCACTGCTTTCAGGATTAGCAATGCCTCTGTAAAGCAGGCTTTGATTCAGAAACACTTTGCAGAGTGGTGCTGGCTGGTTGGTGATCACAGCAGGTGTGGTTCTTCCCATCAGATGTGGATAGCTCTAACGCAGACATTATGTTAGAGCTAGTCACCCTCCAGTCACTTCATAGCAAAGAAAAAGAGAACACCTTTAGGGAACTATTCATTAAATCCTTCAGAAAGAGTCAGGTGAACTGTACCCCAGAGCTCTCCGTCTCTCTTTCTCTTACTTGTTAATGTAGGCACAGGACAATTCATGCAGGTGTGAGCATGTGTGCTGTAACCATTTAAACTGAGTTAACATGAGTGCTACCTGAGATTCTTTTGAAGTAAAATCCCTTTCACCCCTGGGTGTTTCCGAGGATACCTACACCTCTAGAATCAACAATAAAAAGACAGTAAAAGGAAGTTTCTTCTTAATGCTAGGTAAGCAGTCCAGGTGAGACTGAGCACCAAGATACTTAAATGTAACATACCTACATGTAAGTATATGAGTCCAGGGACTGGCTTTAATTGTGCACACATAGGTATCTGGAATTACCTAAGATGCCTGCAATGTTGTTCCTGGTCTTCAACTGTCACACCAGACTTCGCAGTTCTTCAGCAGGAAGGAAATAATCTGTCTAAAATCTAACAACAAAGGTCAGCAACAGTTCATGAACTGCAGTAAGATGGCTCTGAGTAATACCTTGTCCCTTGATGTCTAGGAGCAATGTCCTAGATAAACAGTGTCCAACAATAAATTGCTATGAAAGCATGGCATTTAGCTTACTGGATTGATCAAGCATTAGCTGTCTCAAATATACTCAAGCAAATATTCTACTGCCTTTCTATGAAAGCAACAAGTATGTCTAGAGAACACTTAAGTCCATGTGAGATTTTTCATACAGGAGAATTGTAACCCTATGCAGTCACATTAAATAACTATTGAGAATGGTCCCATGTATATTAAGAAGTGATCAGGGGCTTTTAAGAATGAATATCCATAACCATTTAATAAATATTTCAAAGAGGAAATATATCCCATGTACTTTCTTAAGGAGTTTTTCAAAACATGCCTGTCTGTGTTCAGAGGCAAAACAGCAATAAAGTATATGAAGGCCCATCATCAGGTTTTTCCATTAGAAACAAAACTTCTCCCCAGCAGTCTCATGGAATAAGTTCCAAAATAATTATTCACACACAGTGGATGCTTTGCCTCCATCCCATCTTCAAAGCATCCTATGGTGGTCCATTCAGAGGTATGAGAGTCTTTTTCTCCTGCTCCCCCCACATAAAAGTCAGTCCTGAATATCAAGCAACAGCTTCCATGTGAACATGGGATCTGCCCAGGGGTACTAGCAGAAATCTAAAACAAGCTTTGATGTTCCAATAATATAATATGAGACCACACGGACAATTGTCCCTATGAAATATTAAATGCAGATTCTTTTGATCAGAAATAAGATAGTATTATAATTGAATACAACTCTCTGAAAGATGAAAATGAATAAAGTAAATGAAAACATACCAAATATTAATATTTTAAATGTGGATAGAGACATTCCATGGGTTTTTTACTTGTGTTCTTTTTGTGGCAGGACTTTTTGGTCTGGGCTATTTAAAAAATATTGTTGTCTGAATAATTTCTTCTTTCAAAGCTGTTATAAACATTCAGAACTTTAAAAAGCTGAGTTTCTATTTTTATGAGTTTTTTCCATATTTGACCATCTAAAACCAGGTCCATGACATGAGAGCTAGAAGATCTTTCACATTACTCAAGTATTTGCTAGACAAAAGCAAGGTCATTAAGTCCATAAAACATCCGGTGTAACTTGCGTAACAGATCACACTGTTACAGAGGCATTCCCTGGTTATTTGGTTGGCTCAATTCACTTACTGCCTTAACAGGGGAATCTACACCATTTGTTATGATGAAGCCATGAAGCATTTTGCCAAGTCAAGTTTTGAGCCTAAGAATCAATAACATCCAATCAATGGACAAGTGTTCACTGAGCAAGTATCTGTCACATACGTTGGTTTATGGTTTGTGGTAATTATACAAAATATAATTGAAAATTCTTCTTTTGTTATAGTGCAGGAGATATGTAACAGATACCCTGTCAGCTAAAAGTCACAGCACTGTAACAGTTAAAAATCACTAGGCAAACTTCAACTACAGAGCAGAAAAAACTCCATGCCAAAGGAATGCTGAAGGAAGATTTGTTTTGTTTCTGTGAAGCTTTTTTTTCAGGCTTTTGAGTAACAGAAGTTATTTTGCTGTCCAGCATACATGGTGTAGATACTTCTGAGAATGTTGCTACATAGAATATTCTATAGATTACATTACAGACAAAAAAGGACAATAGAAATTGTTCCTGAAAATGTTGGTGCTCCTCCAAATTTTCACATGTGAAAATTTGCAAAATCTTTTCTAGTTATAAACTTGTGAAAAAATCATTCACCTCTTATCACTCTGGAACCTCATACACACTGTGTTAAATCTTGCTGGTTTTGCAAGTAAATGGCATTGGGATGCTGCCTGAACTTGTGGCTGTCACTCTCAGCAGCTTCATGGCAAGCTCAGCAAAGCCTGCTGTGTAAAGGTTGATCATGGATACCATGTGCACCCTTTCTGAGCCCATAACCACCTTCTGTCCTTGTGGCATGCCGTGGGACACCTGCACTTGGAAATGGAGTAGGAAGTGAGGAGAGAGGTGAGAAGATGGGATGGAGAAGTGATGGTAGAAGTTTGAAAGAGACGTGGTGAAAAGAGGGTGTCAAGAGCTGAGCAGAGCTGAAAGATGGAAGATCTATCCCTGATGGAGCATAAAGAATGGGTAAGAGCAAGAAGTGGTGAGAAGACATCAACGGGAAAAAAATAAGAAAGGGACACTTGGAGCTACGGCTGAACAGGAACACGGTTTATATTGAGTCCATCAAGATATATTTCCCTTAGAACCTAAGGGAAATAGAGGAGAGCTGGGTACAGCTACGGCTCAAGAAGGAATGTTGATGCTACTACATAGTTGTCCTGCAATCAAGAAGATATAGCATATGTGCATAGGAAAAGGGGACAAATAAGAGTGCCACAGCTTTCCTACCGCTTTTCAATGTATCCATTAAAAGCTCCACCTGTGTGAAATCAACTTTTGAATCTCAGCTTTGCTGCTTTGTTAGAAGGCTCCATAAGCACTGGTCCAATATGTTCCTCCAACTGCCTCCAGTGGGAGGTCCACACAGCAAGTCTTTCCTCCCTTTCCAGTTTGCAACATACTTGGAAGAAAACAGGCTGCTCTGCACTACCACAACCCAATTGTGCCTCAGTGAGTTTGCTTCTGTGGGACACATGCATACATGAACTCTGATTCATTTTTTTCTCTCACAGTCTCTGTGTTCAAATTAATTGGTTATAATCCACAAGGATACACTGAAAAAATACCCTTTAAACTGCAAAATTGCCCTGTAGTCCAACATTAGAAAATGTCCAAATAAAGTTAAGTTTAATTCATCACTATATGAATATGTGTTATGCCTGAGGATTGAAATTAAAGATCATAAGACTCCCACTTCATTAAAAATATAGGATGAGCTGCACTTAGCTGTGAAGCAGTTTTGTGTCATGACAGATCACTTGATGCTTTGGAGAAGGGCACTGCATGAGGCAGATGAACAAAAAGGATTGTGATAAAAGTCATTGAATATTCCTGGGAAACATGGTTCCTGTCTTTGTCTGAGGTTTTCCATGAAAATCATACAAACTCTCTATTCTTACCTTCTAGATAGAATTTGTGATCCTGCAATAGCTTTGCAGCAGTCACTAAGACAAATCGGAGCAGTACTCTGAGCATGCGTACTGTTATGTACTCAAGAAATCAGACCTCAGGCATCTCAAATTACTACCCCAAATTAGTTGGCACTTTTGACAATTCCCTATCTGTAAAATGGGGAGAATGATACCACAGGGACATTATGAAGATAAATTCATTAATTTCTGTTAATAACTGAGATACTGTAAAAAAAGCGCCAGGGAAAAGCCCATTAGGAAATGAATAATTATGTATTCAGTGTGAGGTTTGGATGATGTGCAGAAAATTAGGCATGGGGACATATATTAAATGATTAGAAGAAAAAAGAAATACTGCATGGTTGCTCATTTTGTGTGCACAGTCTGGAATGAGCATTAAATGAGGAAGGATTCCTGAGGGTCAGCTTGGCTGTGTAATTAAAGACAGTGTCATAATGCATGCATGTAGGCTTCTGCAATTCTCTTATTTCTCTCTGTGTTGTCACAGATGGAACTACATATGTCACTTGTAAGAAACAAGTAACAATATATTTACTGATATAAAACAGTGATTGAACAAAGTTTGAACAGAAAATGTGACTTTTTACAAGATGCAATGGCAAGGTACACCAGACTGTTGGACGATATGGTCAGACTAAGCTGTTATCTCAAGCTTCAAAGCGTTTGTAAGCTATTATTCACTTTTCAAGGGTCTGTTGTGGCAAGGAATCTCTCAACCTCGAGCAGTATCTATAACAGGTGTCCCTGTCCAAGAGGAGATCCTGGTGTGCAGCCAGCTGGCAGCAAAAGAGGAGAGCTCAAAGGGCTCTTAGTCTGCCTACAGTTTATGGGGGTAATATGATTGACTCAGAGTCATATTTACATATTAAACTTACCTCGAGCTTATTGCTTGTGTTAGGCCTTTGGCTTTTGCTCTGTTCTCTCTTTCCACTGAATACATATTGAGCAGGATGCAATCACCACACCCACAGGCACTGTTACTGCATCATCAGCTCAGAAGAAGAGAGTAGGAGATAAGGGTCATGTTGTGACTTGTAATATTTCTTTATTGTGGAGTGAAAATATATATTTAGACTATTAAATAAATGACACAATGTTAGAGATGGATGAATCCACTTGTTCTCAGTTTAAGAAATGTTGGGGTTTCCCTAATTTCTTTTGCCAGTATAGCCTGGTGAGTTCATGGAGAACCGGAAGGACACCACTGAAAATGCTACATCCTTGCATGAACATCCTCTTCTTGCATAATATTGTTTGGCTTGGAGTGAAATAAAGCAGAAGTCAGTCTTTATGCAACCGTTAAGTCCAAGAAATCCTTTTATATTGCGTAATGATTGAGTGAGGTGAATAGAGCTGGCATGTAGAAAATGCTGTTGCAGGCATTAAGCATACGCTACTGATAACAAAGGTAAGGAGTTCTCAGTCTGGAGATCATGAGTCTCATTTTCACATGCATGTGTCCATGGCTACTCAGAGGTTAGAGTACCTAGCTTCTTAAGGAGTTCTGAAGAGGTGATTTCCAGAGTTTTATAAACTGAGCACATATGAATTAATTTTCTTTTCTCCAAGAATTCTGTAGAACTTCAACTTCCTTTCACAGATTAGAAGTGGAAAAGATAGTTATATTTTCTTTTCAAGTATTTTTAAATACTTTTTGCAGGAATTCTCACTGCCTCCATCAGACTTACCCAATGTATCTGATTGCAGGGGTGTGAATATTGACAGTATCACAGTATCACAGTAATGATGAGGCTGGAAAAGACTTTAAAGATCATCCAGTCCAATCTAAAACCAACCAAGTAAACCTAAACATCTGACATCTAGATCATGGGCAGCCTGTTCCAAAATCTGATCACTCTTTCAGTGAAAAACATTTTCCTAATGTCAAGTCTAAACCTCCCCTGATGGAGCTTAAGACTGTGACCCCTTGTCCTGTCTCCAGTGTCCAGGGAGAAAAGACCAACGCCTGCTTGACCATAACCACCTTTTAGGTAGTTATAAACAGCAATAAGGTCACCCCTGAGCCTCCTCTTTTCCAGGCTAAACAGACCCAGCTCCATCAGCATCTCCTTGTAGGGCTTACCTTCCAGGCCCTTCACCATTCTAGTTGCTCTTCTCTGGACTCATTCCAGCACCTTGACGTTGTTCCTGAACTGAAGGGCCCAGAA
>VZRI01010711.1:703-29385 GCA_013397515.1 Upupa epops | reverse complement strand
AGCAGCAGCCTTACTACAACCTCTTTTTAGCTCCTCCCAGTCTCCTCTACACTAAATAACCCCAGTTAACCTCAGCTGCAGCTCATACAGTGTATTTTAGAGACCTCTCACTAGCCTCATTGCCCGTCTTTGGACTCACTCCAGCACCTCAATGTTCTTTACTGTGGTGTCCAAAAGTGCACACAGTACTCCAATTGCAGTCTCAGGAGTGCAGAGTATAAGGCATGATCCCCTCCCTATTCCTGCTGGTTACACCATTCCTGATACAGGACAGGATGTCAATGGCCTTCTTGGCCACCTGGGCACACTACTGGCTCATGTTCAGCTGGTTGTCAGTCAGCAACTCCAGGTCCTTTTCTGCTATGCAACTCTCCAGCCATTTCTCCTCATGTCTGTAGTGCTGCTGGGGGTTGTTGTGACCAAAGTGCATGATCCGAAACTGGACTTAGTTAAACTTCACACCATTGGCCTCAGTCCATCTCTCTAGCCTGTCCAATCCCTCTGCACCACCTCCCTACCCTTAAGCAGATCAATATTCCTGAAAATTTCATGTCATCTGCAAATTTATTGAGGGTGCATTTGATCCCCCCATGCAGGTTATTGATAAAGATGTTAAACAAGTCTGGCCCTAAAAACTGAGCCTCCTCTAGTTACTTGACCAAGTATTGAGAACTCTGTCAGTTTATGGTCACTAAGTCCAAGAAAACTTATGACCATCACATCACCCAACAGTCCTTCCCTGTTTGTAAACAACAAATCCAGCAAGACCTTTCCCTTGGTGGATTTAAATGTACCAATTCCAATCTTATTTCTTCCCAGCATATTCAAAAGCTTCAGCAACCCTACCTACCATTTATCTACACCAAGTTTTACATCAATTTCAGTGGAGTTAATAGGAATACGTATTGTAATGAATATCTAAATTTGTCACATATTACTTGAAATTACACTTGATTAAGGATATTGAAAAATTTTACATCAATTTCCCCTGATTTAATCTCATATATTTTCTCTTGAATCTCTTCTTCACATACAGAGTTGCAATGAATGGAGGATTCAGTTCAGAATCTATTCCACATTGTTCTTACTGCTCCTTCCTCCTCAGAAGGAAAACTTCTCACAGTCCTCCTTTGCAGCAATGTGGGATCCATCCCACGGGGAAAAAGTCCTTTGTGAACTTCTTCAGCCAGTGTGGGCCCCATACACAGGCTCCTCTTCTTCCAGTGATGGATTGTTCTAGCACCACTTCCCTCAGTCATGGTCTCCTTTGGGATTGGTTCTGTTTCAGCATGGGATCCTTCACAAGCTGCTGAATGGATTTTTCTCTACCATTGATCTCTAAAGGCTGCAAGGGCTCAGCCTGCCACCTCAACATGGGCCAAAGGCTAATGGAGGGTAATCACCACCTCCTTCCTCAGTAACTTAAGCAGTTGTCATTCTTCCATTCCAGTCCTCTCAAAAACAAAAGATCTCCCTAAACAAAAGAAATTTGCACAGCAGGTTTTTCTCTGTTAAATATGTTATTGCAGAGATACTGACTGGCTTTGCCCTTGCCAAGGGTGAGTCTAACTGAGGGAGCTTCTCAAAGCTTCATAGAGTGGCTATGCCAGTTGTCCCCTTCCCTGCTTCTCTGACCCAGGCAAAAACACAACTACACAGAATTCTCTTGTGTACACACACATATATATATGCAATTGTAATCTCTCTCACACTTTCTGAATATTGTTTAGCTTACAGGAAATTTACTGTGTCCTTTAATGATTTCTTGGATACCATTCTGCAGCATAAAATAGAAGGTCCATTCATTACAAAGTTTTCTCAAAGGTGGTGTTTTGAGCTAAAGTTTCAGATGACAAGATCACAACTAAAAAGCAGCTTTATAAAGTTTTTAAGATTCTGCTCAACCTATTTTTTTGTTTCTTGTGATGTTGGGGGTTTTGTTAGGGTTTTTCTTCTTTGGTTGTTTTCATTGAGAGAGTTGGGATGATCAGAAGTTCCACTTCAGAAAGATAAAAGATCACAGAATCACAGAATAGTCGAGGGTAGAAGTGACCTCTGAAGGTCATCTAGTCAAACTCTCCTGTGGTGGTAGTAGTATGCTGCCTTTGTAACAACTACCAGGATTATAATTATTGCAACAAGGGATAAAAAATTCATAGCTCTCTGACATACTACAGAATATTGTACTACAGTGCATTTCAAACAAATCAGACTCACCAGCAAGAGTATTTTTAAAACTACAGCACCAGCCTGGGAGCTGCAAAGAACACAAAAATTTGTTTTTTTCTTTAAAGTGCAACCATTTCTTCTGACATACAATATTATCATGTCTGCTGATCAATCAGAAGAGTATTTTTACAAAATTAATGTGACATGTAGATGGAAAAGAAAGATGTTTCAAAAAAAAAAGAGTAAATCCTACTTAAAATGCAAAAATATTAGAATGTAGTACCATACTACATTCCTGATACTACTTACTGATGATGATCCCAGCATGGATTTTGGAGACCTTATAATTCCAGCTATAGAATGGCGTATAGTGTCAAATCTTGAGACCTTGTCCTTCTTGTCCTAGGAGCAAGAGCAGGATCTCCAATGAAAAAAGCAAATCAGTATGATAATTATAAGATAATGTGGAATCTTAAATGTGGATTTTATTTAAATAAAAGATAGGAGCTAAGCCTCTACTGATACAAAGTAGCAAGGGTCAACATCAATGGGATTAAGCTTACTCATATCAACCACAGACAAACTCTGTAACTCCCGTAAGTATTTTCTGCAATTAAGTATCACTATTGTTAACCATAAAGAGAACTGAAATTCCTCTGTATCCTAGAAAACAAGAATAAAATTGCCAGTTCTCCTGAAATATTTATTATTTTAAAAGATATTGATTTGAAACTATACTAAAAGATAGTCCACACAATATCACAAAAATACATCTGCACAATGCTTAATATATGAGGTCTTTTTTACTTGCTTTTATCAACATTGTTCTTCTCTAACAACAGACTATTTGTAAATATTAGTACCAATTTGTGAAAGTTACACCATCCACTTGTTTTATGGAACTCACATAAACCATAGGTATAGCCACTGTCTGTACTTTAAAATCTTTAAAATAAGGGTTCTAACAGGAACACTGAAAAAGCCTTTAAGTATCTCCAGTCAACATAAGTTAATGTACATTGACTTAGTCCAAAGACCGTATGTTTCTTAATCTCTGATTTACCATGAGATCTCAAAATGAGTATGAATGAACCATTCAAAAAATACAAAATGAATTATTTTAACACTGACAAACTGAATTTATTGCTTGCACATCTCTCAGAAGACATTTCAACTCCTATGTTCAAAGTAAATAACCAAAGGAGAGAAATACAACCTAATTCTGATGACCTACAGGTTACCTAAACTGTAATAAATTGATAAAGATGACAAATTACTTATGCTTACTAGTGTTACAAAGAAAAACTGTTTCCAAATTTTGTATGTACACCGTTGACTGAAGAAACTTAAAATCTGATTATGTAATAAAGTAGCTTCAATGACAGCCAACACGGCTTCACCAAGGGCAAGTCCTACATGACCAGTTTGATAGCATTTTATGATGGGGTCACAGCCTTGGTGGATAAAGGCAGAGCAACAGCCTTCATCTACCTGAACCTGTGCAAAGCATTCAACAATGTCCCATGTAATATTCTGATCTCTAAACTGGAGCAATGTGGACTCAATTGATGGACCACTCTTTGGATAAGGAACTGACTGGATGGTTACTCACAAAGAGCTGTGATCAA
This sequence comes from Upupa epops, assembly GCA_013397515.1. Taxonomy (NCBI): domain Eukaryota; kingdom Metazoa; phylum Chordata; class Aves; order Bucerotiformes; family Upupidae; genus Upupa; species Upupa epops. The sequence goes on along the minus strand of VZRI01010711.1, from coordinate 25,588 downwards.
TGGCTCAGTGTTCAAATGGAGATGTGTGATGAGTGATGCTCCTCAAGGATCAGTACTCAGACCAGTGCAGTTTGACATCTTTGTCAGCAACAAGAGACAGTGGAATTGATCCCTCAGCAACACTGAACTGTGTGGTGAAGTCAACACACATGAGGGAAGGGATGCCATCTGGAGGGACTTTTCTAGGCTTGAGAAGTGGGCTCGTGCAAACTGCATCAAGTTCAACATAAGAAAGTGCAAGGTTCTGCACCAGGGTCAAGGCAATCCCATGCATGAATACATACTGGGACAGTCCTGAGGAGAAGGACTCATGGGTGGTGGTGACTCAGGAGTCATCAGTGTGTGCTTGCAGGCCAGAAAGCCAACCGTGTGCTGGGCTGCAACAAAAGAACCATTGACAATGGGTTGAGGGAAGTGATTCTCCTTTTACACCCTTGTGAGACCCCCTCAAGTATTGTCAAATTCTGGAGTCCCCAGCATAAGAAGGATATAGAGCTCCTGAAATGTGTCCAGAGGAGAGCAATTCAAATGATCAGAGGGCTGGAGCACCTCCCCATGATGACAGGCTGAGCAACTTGGGGTTGTTCAACCTGGAGAAGTGGAAGCTCTGAGGTGATTTTCTAGCAGCTTTCCAGGGGGAACCTACAAGAAAGCTGGGGTAGAGCTTTTTACATGGGTGTGCAGCAAGAGGACAAGGGGAAAAGGTTCCAGCCTTGAAGAGGGGAGATTTAGGTTAGACATTATGAAAAAATTCTTTCCTGTGAGGGTGGTGAGGTGCTGGAACAGGTTGCCAAGGGACATTGTGGTTGCCCCATCCCTGGAAGCGTTCAAGGCAAGGCTGGATAGGGCCCTAAATAACCTGGTCCAGTGAAGGTGTCCCTGCCATGCAGGGGGATTAGAACTAGATAATAGATAATCATAGCTAATAGAACTAGAACTAGATAATAGATAGAACTAGATAATAGATAATCAATCATAGAACTAGATAATAGATAATCATAATAACTAGATAATCATAGAACCCTAGACGTTCTATGATTTCATGAATCAGTTTATTCCAGAACTTGCAAATAAGCAACATATTCTATTAATTCTGTATACAGAACATACCACTGTTTGAAATTACTTCCAAATGCCACTTACATTTACCAAATATGGATGGAATATTGTTTTAGTAAAACATTTAAAAAAAACCAAACACAAACACCTAGCAGAATTCTGCAATGTGCTTTTATTTTTATGCTGTGAAAGAAAAAAATAATGAACACACTAACTGCGAGTTTATTAGTCACTCAAACATTTCTCAACTATTTGCCCACTTAACTATCAGTATTTTTTTTTTATGTATTTTTATTCCTTTTTCAGACTCAAGCAATACTGGTTGATAACTAATCTCTTAATAAGAAAAAGCTCTGAGTCCTTATCACAGTTTAGCACTTGACCAGTGTTTTGCTTAACTGTACAGAAAGCAGAGACATGAGAATGGCATGAGAATCGAGTTTCATGATTTATAAGCAATTCTTCAAAGAAGTTTGAATTTTTCAATTTTCTGAAAATGATCCTCTACATTAGTCACTTCACCAAAGCAGAATCAAAATTATTCAGAAGCAGCCTCAAAAACATGTTATAAATTTAGACTATGATAGTAGGTCTGACCTGCCTATTGGTGAGTGAATATACTAACTACAAAATCTTTTTATATCTATTTTACAACTATTAGCACAAACCAAAGAAGAAGTAAATGCTGACCTATAAGAAAATCATACTGTAGATCATGTCTGATGTCCAAGAGGTCTATGGAAAGATTCCAGGAATAAGGTAACTCTCATTCCAAAATTTCTGGATTTCAGAAATAAGACAAATATCATACCTCAGACAGCTTTCTATTTTCTCACCTATGACATAACTGGGTATCTCAGAAAGACCACATGGAGAAAACCAGATAAAGAATCATGCCAACTTTATCAAACAGAACATAGTAGTTTAAACTACTGACAAGGCACTCACACATGGAATGCCTTGGTGGCTGAATATGAGCTGATTATTTCCTCTCAGCAATCACCTATCTTCAGAGCATCTCCTCAGGAATTATATAGCATGTATTTTCTTAGTTTGCAATATATTGCAGATACCTGGAACTGGGAGCACACTGTGCAAAGCCATGAAGATGTTACATGGATTTCTTAAAATTTAAAACACACAAAGCTCATTAAAAATACCTCAAGGAGACAGTACAATAAAACAGTACAGGCATTCAAAATTTAAACACAAGTAATACTTTCCAAAGCAGCGGAAATTTTGCATATTGTAAAAAGCAAATGAGAGTTCCATTTCCTGAACTGCAGGGTGAAACCTGCAAAGACTTACTGGTGTGAAATTTAAGAACAGCTCCATTTACTCAGAACAAAGCTATATCCCAGACCATGTCAGTGGCCTAACAGCCTCTAAGGAAGGGATAACAATAAACCTCCAAAGCACACTTTTGTCCTCTGAAGATCTGTGATATGCAAACTACCTTACTAGTTTAAGATGTGATGCTTCTACATAGAACAATCATGAGAAGGATTTCCTTCCATAAACTTTTTCATCTGTTTTTAAGTAAAAAATCTTTTTACAACTCACAGCTGTACCCGCCAGTTGTATAACTTAACAGGGTCTTGAAGAATGTGTTTGTCTGCTTAATCATCTGCCTGTTGTGGATGAGTCTCCTTGCTTCTAAAGAGACAGTGAACAACTATTATTCTCTATTCATTTTCTCTATGCCACAGGAGCTGCTAAAACCTGAAATGCAGTAAGATGCAACATCAAAGATAACCCTGATCTGAGCAAGTAGAAGAATCAGATGTCCTTCCTGAGATTTAAACTCCAGTTTAAATTATTCTGCAGGTCTACAGCATTTTGGAAGCAGGTGAATGTTGATTTATACAGTAATGCAATGTTTTCTTCTCTATACTTTGTCCCTTTTCTAAAAGCATATTTCTCAGTTCATAGCCAAGTAAATCATAGTGTGCTACCTCCAGGAACAGTGAACCTTATTTTGAGAGTTAACTCACAGTTCATCACTGGTGAAAACATGCACTGTTATTATACCCTGGTCTGCAATACAATACTAGTATCTTAATGTTACCCTTTTACAGGAAGTAGATATAGTGTTTTTTCCACACACATTCCTTTCTGCCTGATTTGATAAGATTTATGTCTCACAAGGTAGGGTGACAATATTACAATCCTGGTTTAGAAAGGTTTATTGCCACTCATTCTGACCTTATACCAATTAGAGAGCTTGTTGATCATTAATTATCGGATAAGCTGGTTTACGGGTAAGACTTTCTGCAAGGTTATAAAAATGCTATTTTTCTATTGTTTAGGAACAATTGCCTTGTTGCAGGAGACGAGACACCTCTGCCGCTTCCCCAGACAACCTGTGAGGCCTAAAGGAGAAAATCCATTGCCTCACCGGCCTGTTGCATTGCCAGGAAGATAACAGCTGCTTCAAGAGAGAGCAAGAAGACAAGTCATTAATCATAGACTTCATGAGTGAACAAGTCTGAGCTGGAGCCCTCAGGTGGTGGGCAGCTAGAACAACAGCTTCCAGAGAGAGAACTTCATTTCTCATCCTACAGTGCCATCCAACAAGTGAGTGGCTTCAACTCCTTGAAGACTGACATCCTCTTGTGGCAACTGTCTAAAAGAGCAACTACCAGAGAGCTCGTTTCTTATTCTGTAGCACCATCAAGTGAGTGAGTGGCAAAACTGCAACTCCTCAGAGAGGTCTACTTTTATCTTGAAGTCTTAGCTCTGTTTTCTTTGTTCCATATTCTTGACTTATTTAATTGAATTAATACTTAAATAATTGGGAATTATTCCCATTTTTATCTTTACTTCCAATTGGAAGTAAGAGTTCTGTTAATGGTTTGTCCTATACGTAGCTAAATTATTACAATTAAGAACAACTGTTATAAATAATACTTACGATTTATAACAAGTCAAGGAATTTATTCAATTTGCTATAAAAAAAGACTCATTTTATTTCCAAATATCACTTTTTTCTCTAGTTATTACCTATATAGCTATGATATGGTATGTATGGTGAAGACATGATGTTGAGGACAGTGGCAACATGGTGTTGGTCACGTAAGATCGCTTCTGTTGTGGTAAACAGGTCTGCTTCTCTTCCTCTCTTTTTCTGTCTCCCAAGTGGTAACGGCTCCAAGGGAGGAAAAGAGTTAAGAGCTCACCACCTACTCAGTATCTTAAAAGTCAATTAGGCTGTAGGAATGGTCTGTAGGGTCAGCAGATTCTTGCTTTTGCCAGCTGCTAGGAACCACAACAAGCTGGCAGTGGCTACAGTCCAAGGGCTTCAATCCCTCTGCCTTCCACCCTCAATGAAAGGGGAAGCCATGGCAAACCTCCTACCACGTGACAGCAGGAGCACAGCAGCTGCACTTGACCCAGCAGAGCTCTCTGTCTTACCAGAGACAGGAGAAGAAGGGCCAAAATCAGGGAGTCCACTCCCTTTTATAGACTCTGTCCACCAAACACCTATAGGGCCAAGACTTTGACCCAGGGGTCTGATTGGAAGAGCTACCCCCAACTTCAAAATAAAATGGTATTTTGGCATAAAAGCACAAAAATCAACACCTGAAAATTTGCCAAAGTTCAAACTACAACAAACACCAAGTTCAAAATACTTTGGAGAAAAAAATAGGAGATCATAAAACACGCAAAACAAACAACATGCAAGGAAATTTTGTATTTCCATTGTCTAAACATTATCATTTGTGAGATGGCTATGAAAAGCACATTTGATTAACTAGAAATGCATTGCAGCAAAAAATTATTTAAAGCTAGCAATTCTTAGGAGCATTTTTCATGAAAAAGGCTAGTTTTATTCTGTAATTTATACTGTATATATACTGTATACTGAAATAGTTTCAGGCATGTAAGATCCAAATTCTACAGTACAGAGAAATAAAGTGTTAGGGTTTTACAGGAAGTAGATACAGTGTCCATACACATTCCTTTCTGCCTGACTGGACAAGACTTACATCTCTCAAGGTAGGATGACAATTTTACAATCCTAGGTTGGACAGATTTATTGACACCCATTCTGACCTTTTTACCAATTAGAGAGCTTGTAGATAATTATTGGATAAGCTGGCTGATGGGTGGGATATGCACAGGTCTCATTGACTGCAATGGTGTCAGTATCATAGTTTGTAGGCAGAGGATTATAAGGCAGCAAAGAGAAAAACTACAGCTATGAATTGCAGGAAGGCAAATTATTGTTGCCATGGAAGCTAGTAAAAATAATTTCATGGAAGCAAAAATAACAGGTCAATAAGAAGGACAGTTCAGATGTTTCTTCCTAGAAATACTAGAAGTTTCATCCTCAATTTAAACAAAGCTTCCCTCCAAAATAACTCTATGAATACCTCTCTATAGTTATCTCTTTATAGTTTAGTATCTTGTATTCAAAGAAGAAGACATGGATAGACAACTGAAGCAAATAATCGGATCATGTACTAGCATCATGAAGTGAAAACTGAAACTATGGAAGGAAAAAGTCTACATCAGCCAACAAAACAGAGCACTGTACCTATGAGGGTATTATGCAGCCAAAAATACATCCAAATCAAGTATTTATAAACCTGATCTGAATTTATTTGTATATATTTATATTTATAGCCTGAATACTGCATGAGTAGTGGGTGGAGTAGGATGGAGCCATGCTCTTCTCAATGTCATCTGCTGACGGGACAAGGGGCAATGGGTGCAAGCTAGAACATAGGAGGTTCCATATAAATACCAGAAGGAACTTCTTCACAGTGAGGGTAACAGAGCATTGGAACAGGCTGCCCAGGGGGTTGTGGAGTCTCCTCTGGTGACGTTTAAAACCTGCCTGGATATGTTCCTGTGCAACTTCACCTAGGTGATCCTGCTGTGGTGGGGGGATTGGACTAGATGATATTTCAAGGTCCCTTCCAATCCCTAGTGATTCTATGATTCTATGATTCTATGATTTTCTTATTGACTGTGCTTTTTATACAGACCAAATACTTTAATTAGATTGCAGTACTGAGTAACAGAAAGAATTCTAAATGTCACTGTCTATTCAAACAGCTGCAGTTTGGATCTGGCTACTACTTAGTCACATACACAGACAATAATGCTTGCTAAAGAAACATGTCAAAACAATTATAGTGGTGGAGTTCAGATTTTATGCATTTAAGCTGAAGAATGTCTGGCTCCTGGAAAAAGATGAGAGGCACTGAAACAGGTACATTCTGAAGTGCCAACAGCTGCCAGGAGAACAGTGACCAGAGGTCAACATGTAGGGAAGGAACAGAAGACTATCTAGTGCATGACCTTGAAATCCACTAGCAACAAGTCCTTCCAGAGTTTACAACATGCCAAGAACTAAATATTCAGGAGCTGCAGACTTCCGGGCTGTAGGCAGGGCTGTGCAACACAAATGTAGTAGAAGTCCACACCAACCTGCAAAAGACAGTAGAGGCAGGGGAAGCCCCAAGATTCCCCCCAAGCCTCAAAGGAAGTTTCTCTAGGAATTACAAAGGCTTCTAGGCCTGTGAAGAACCCAGTGTTCTCAGTCACCACTACATAACTCACCATGCTTTGTTGAGGACCACAAAGATGATCAGAGGGATGAAACAACTCTCCTATTTGGACTGGCTGAGAGAGATGGGGTTGTTCAGTAAGCTCTGGGGAAACTTACAGCAGCATTCCAAGAGTTTAAAGAAGGCCTACAAAAACACTGGGAAAGGAATTTTTTCAAGGACTTACAGCAATAGGATGGAGGCTATTGACTTCAAACTAAAAGACTAAAGATTTAGGTTAGAAATTAGGAGGATGTTCCTCACTGAGGGTGGTGAGACAATAGAACAGGTCCCTCAGGGAATATGGATGCTCTATCATTGGATGTATTCAAGACCAGGCTGGACAAGTCTTTGGACAACCTGACTATTGGGAGGTGTCCCTGTCCATGGCAAAACACTAAGAAATACATAATCTTTGAGGTCCCTTACAACCAAGCCTTTCTATGGTACTGTTCTGTCTGGTTTAAGGTAACATGTGTTGGATCCTGACCTCTTCACACCACACCTCAAAACTGGCACCTATCCTCTTAGAACCCATTGACTGTCTCTAATTGATGAATTAACTAGCATTAACTACTATTTCTGTTCCAAATAAACCTGTATAATACACAAACACCCACCACTTTTTTCAAAAAAAGAGTACAGTAAACCAATACAGTATTAGACATATTAATACATTAAGTAAACAATCTGCCAATTTAAACAACAAAAGAACCAAAATGCAACCAAATGAATAAGCAGTGTTCAAATTCTACTCTGAGTAAAGCCTGTGTTCCACGTAACTTATGTCACAGCTCAGGTGACAGCACTATAAATCATAAAACATGACTCTTCTGGCATAAAGCAGGTGACTGAGTGTGTGAGTCTCAATAATGGTACCAGAGAGTAACGGATTTCAATCCTGGGGTTTTTTTTCTAATATCACAGTAGGACCTGAAAGTGATCTTGACAGTTCCCCTACTCCAGCCCCTACTCTGCCAGAGCAGGATCACCTACAGTAGATCACAAAGGAACAAGTCCAAGTAGATTTTGAATGTCTCCAGAGAAGGAAACTCCACCACATCTCTGGGCAGCCTGTCCCAATGCTCTGTTGCAGCTGGTAGCTGGATAACAGACTATGAGTTTGAGCTTCAGACAAACAATTTGTGAGGAAGCGGGTTTTGAAGTCAACTCTATTCTGGAATCCTGAAGAGTCAGCTACCCATGAAGGCAAGCAAACAACATTTCAAGAAGTGAAGAGATGTTTGAGGAAGTCGGGCACCAGAGGAGTAAGCGATTGTTAGTCATTTTGGGATATTTTGCAGCAACTACAAAATATTCTGTAGGATTGAAGAATGACATAAGAAAGGCTATGAAACACCAATGATAGTGAAGACTTGTGTGCATAGCTACGGATTTTCTCCAATAGGAGACAGACATATATGTTACAATAGGGTATTGTCACCCTCACAGAGAAAACAAAATTAGCCTTATGTTTATGTGGAGTCTCCTATGCTCAAGCTTGCACCCATTGCCCCTTGCCATATCATTGGCATTAACTGAGAAGAGCCTGGCACCATCCTACTGACACTTGCCCTTTATGTATTTATAAACATTAATGAGGTCAACTCTCTCTCCTCTTCTGCCAAGCTGAAGAGACCCAGTTCCCTCAGCCTTTCCTCATAAGGGAGATGTTCCACTCCCTTAGCCATCTTTGTGGCTCTGTGCTAGACTCTTTCAAGCATTTTCCTGGACACAGGTGCAGGTGCAGCCTCAAGCACTCAACAAGTATTTACTGTTAATTGGAAACCTTGCTAAAGCAAACACCAAGCAAGCATCTAGAATCACCTTATAATCAGTTACTCATTGTCTGAAGAATGTACACAAGGTCTTATTTCTGCTGACATGCAGTTTGCTATCTCTCCTTGTGAAAAAACAATTCCTTTCAGTTTTACCCATCCCAGAATAAGTCATGCTAACATTTCATATCGCCCATTTTCCTGCAAATACATTCCAACACTGCTGTGGGTTATTGTGGACAAAATTGTCTTTATTGTGGATCCTGCATTTGGCCTTGCTAAACCTCATGCTGTTGGCCTCTGCCTATTGACCCAGCCTGTCCACATCTCTCGGTTCCAAGAGGATGATGTAGGAGACCATGTCAAAGGCTTTGCTGAAGTCTATGTAGATGACATCTACAGCCTTCCCCTCACCACTTGGCAGCTCAACCAGGCATAGAATGAGATCAGGTTGGTTAGGCAGGACCTCCCTTTCCTAAACCCATGGTGGCTGGGCATGACTGCTTTGTACCTGCAATTCAATGACACTCGGGATTATCTGCTCCACAACTGTGCCAGGCACAGAGATCAGGGTGACAAGGCCTGTAGTTCCCTTTACCCTCCTTCTGGTCTTTCTTGTGGAAGGGCACTACAGTGGCCAACCTCCTGTGATCTGGGACCTCCCCAGTTATCCACAACTGGTGGTAAATGACGGAGTGTGGCTTAACTAGCTCTTGCACTAACTCCTTAAGCCCCCTAGGATGAATCCCTTCTGGACCCATAGACTTGTTAGGATCTACGTGGCAGAGCAGGTCACTATCTACTTCCTCCTGAACTACAGGAAGGACACTCTGCTCCTCTCCCCTGTTGGCCAACTCAGGAGCACAGTTAACCTGAGGATGGCCAGGTTAACTGAGGCAAAGAAGGTGTTATGTACCTCAGTCTTTTCTCTGTTCAATTACTATGTCCCCTCCTTCTTCAAATAAGTAGTGGAAATTTTCCCTGGCCCTCTTTTTGTTATTAATGTATTTATAAAAGCACTTTTTATAATCCTTAACAGATTTGGCTAGATTAAGTTCTAACTGAGCTTTTGTTTCTGTAATTCTCTTTCTACATGACCTTACACTGTCCTTAAAGTCTTTATGATTCACCTGCCTCTCTTTCCTTTTTCCTGAGTCCATGTAAAAGCTCCCTGCTGAACCAGGATGGTCATCTTCCCCACCAGCACATTTTTCAGTACATGAGGACAGCCTGCTCCTGTGCCTTTAAGACTTCCTTCCTAAAGTATATCCAACCTTCATGGACTCCTGTATCTTTCAGGGTAGACCCGCAAGAGACTCTGTCCATCAGTCTTTCAAACAGGCCATAGTTTGCCCTTTGGAACTATAAGGCCACAGTTCACTGACCTCTCCTTGTTTCTCCAAGGATTGAAAATGCAACCATACAGTCATCTCACGATCATTGTGCCCCAGATGACGTCCAACCTTTAGTTTTCCCACAAGATCCTCCCTGTTTGCAAGCAGCAGTCAGTTGATACCCATCAACTGCAGCACTCCAGATGTGGGAGTCATCCCACCAGGTTTCAGTGATGGCCACCATATCATAGTTCTCCTCCTGCACAACAGCCCCCATCTCGTCCTGTTTATTGCCCATGCTGCATGCATTGGTGTATAAACATTTCAGGGAGGGAGCCAGTTTTCAACACTGAGGGGTGGCAGACCTTTTGGTTATCTGTGATACCACAATGTCTTACAAGTGTTGAGCTACTACATTCAGAGTTCTCACTAACAAGGCCATTTATCTCCCCTTTCCCCTTTATATCTATTTTAAAGTCAATAAGCCCTGCTAACACCTGCTCCAAAATCCTTTTACCCCTCTGGGACAGCTGCATCCCACCTGCTGCCTGCAGGACAGGGGTAATAATCAGAGGGGTTTACTAAGGTGGGAAATTTGTCAATCACATCCTAAACTGTGTCACAGGGAGACAGCAAACTTCCCTGTGAAGTGGACAGGATGGAATATTGGGCCCTCTACCCCACTCAGGAGAGAGTCCCTCACCACAATGACCCACATGCTTCTCTTTTTAGGGCCAGATGGTGAGTCCACGGCACCTTGGTCTGTCTGGCTATCCAGGTCTGGGCAAGCAATTTTCTTCTTCAACTACCACCTCTTCCTGCAGAATCCCATACCTGTTCTTATGTGCTGCCTAGAAGCTATAAGAAGTTGTGAGATGTTATATTATGATTTGTGTCAAGACAAAAGCAATATCCCCTCTTGTCATTGTGGAAAACTACTGAAAGAACAAAGTGAGCAGTGAAGCTATGTAGGGCAGGATGGGGAGGAGGTTGAGCAATCTGGGACCTGCAACGGGTTGCGAAATGTGTGGAGAGCTAATCACTGATAGTAAAAACAAAAGATTAGGCCAACGACATTGAAGTCATAGTATGTATAAAATAAGGTAGAAAATGTTGCTTCCTTTAACTGTAGGTGTGCATGTTGTTGAAGTAGCAGATTCCCTTTACTTTACATGCATGAAGCTGCTATTTAAGCAAGTTCCTTATCTACAGAGTATACACATGTCATCTTACAACTGGCTGGTACAGCAAAAACAATTAGGCTGACAAGACAGATGGAACCTGGTAATTGGTCTGGGTACGTCAGCAGACCCTGTGGTCAACTCACAGTGTAATTTTTAAGGGAGCCTGAGGCAGATCATGATATTTATAGCTACAGTATGCCCAGCAGCCGCATCATCCCTGCCTGAACCTCCTACAGAAGAGGGCAACACCCACCTTTCTACAACCTCCCTTCAGGTAGTTGTTGAGGGCAATGAGGTCCCCTCTCAGCCTCCTCTTCTCCAAACTAAACATTCTCAGCTCCCTCAGCCTCTTCGTATATGACTTGTTCTTTAAACCCCTCAAGAACTTGGTAGCTCCCCTACAGACATGCTCCAGCTTCTCAGTGTCTTTCCTACAAGGACGGGGGACAGAACTCAACACAGTATGCAAGATGAGGCATCACAAGAGCTAAGTACCAGGGCATAAGAACTTCCCTTCTACTGCTGACCACACTATTCCTAGTACAAGCCAGGATCCTGCTGACCTTCTTGGCCACCCAGGTACACTGCTGTCTCATACTAACCCAGCTGTCTCTCAGCACCACCAGGTCCTTTTCTGCTGAGCAGATTTTGAGCCACTCATCCCCAAGCCTGTGTCACCTAGGGTTGTTGTGAGCTAAATGAATGTGAGATCCACACTTTGCCTTACTGTGCCTCATACAATTGGCCTTGGCCCATCAATCCAACCTGTCCAAGTCCCTCTGTAGAACCTTCCTCCCCTCAAGCAGATCAACACTGCCACACAGTTTGGTGTGATATGCAAACTTACTGGGGGTGCTCTCAACCCCATGTCCAGGGGGATATTAAATAAGACTGGTCAAATAACTGAGCCCTGAGAGAGACCCCTTGAGACCCGCTGCCAGCTCCATTAATCAGGACCAGTCAGCCAGTCTGTAATCCAGTGAAGGATACTTTTCTCTATACCATGATTTTCCAGTTTCTCCAGAAGAATGTTCTGACAGATTGTGCCAAAAGCCTGACCAAAGTCCATGCAGACAACATCCACATCAGAGATTAGGTTGGTTAAGCAAGATCTCCCTTTCATAAACACATGCTGGCTGGCCCTGATCCCTTGCAATTGCCATAATAGCTCACTCAGGATGACCCTTTCCATGATCTTTCCTGGTACCAAAGTCAGGCTGACGGGCCTGTAGTTCCTCAGATCCTCTTTCTCACCCTTCTTGTAGATAGGCATCACATCAGCCACCTTCCAGTCATCTGCTACCTCCCCTGTTGACCAGAATTTTTGGAAAACGATGGAGTGAGCCTTGGGAAGCAATCCTGCCAGCTCCCTAAGTACTCTTGGGTGAATGCCATCCAGTCCAATAGACTTATGAGTGTCTAGGTACAGAAGCACACCATCAACTAATTTCTCCTGGATTAGGGTGGATTTGTACTGTTCACTATCCTTATTTTCAAGCTCAGGAGGTTGAAATTTCTGGGAACAGTTGGCCTTTCCATTAAAGACACAGGCAAAGACAGCATTAAGCATCTTAGCCTTTTACTCATCATAGGTTCCATCCCAACATCCAGTAAGGGAAAGAGATTCTACCTTGTTCTCTTTTTATTGTTGATGTACCTGTAGAAACTCTTTTTGTTGTCCTTTATGTCAGTGGCCAAGTTGAGTTCCAGATGGACTTTTGCCTTCCTAATTTTCTCTCTGTATAACCTGACAAAATCACTGTACTCCTCCAAAGTTGCCTGGCCCTTCTTCCAAAGGTGGTAAATACTCATTTTCTTCCTAAGCACCATTAGAAGTTCCTTATTCAACCAGATTGGCCATTTTCCCTGCCCTTTAATCTTACAACACAGAGGAACAGCCTTCTCTTGGACCTTTAAGATCTCCTTCTTGAAGAGTGTCCATGCTTCCTGGACTTCTTTGCCCTTCAGGAATGCGACCCAAGGAACTTTATGAACTAGTTCCCTGGACAGACCAAAGTCTGCCCTCCAAAGTGGAGTTTCTGCTAAACATCCTCTTACTTCACTAAGAATTGAAACCTCAATCAATGTGTGGTCACTAAGCCCAAGACAGCCTCCGACCAACACATCTTCCATTAGTCTTTTATTTGTAAAGAAGAGGTCAAGCAAGGCACCTTGCCTGACAGGCTTGTCTACCAGCTGTGTCAGGAAATTATCTTCCATACACTCAAGAAACCTCCCAGCCTGTCCGCTCTCTGCTGTGTTAGATTTCTGGCAGATGCTTGGTATGTTGAAGTCCCCAGCCAGAACAAGAGCTGGAGACAGGGAGACTTCAGCCAGCTGTTTACAGAATATTTCACGTGCCTGCTTGTCTTGATTACATAGTCCATAGCAGACTCCTAGCACAACATCTCCCTTATTTGCCTTCCCTTTCATCCTAATCCGTAAACACTCACATTTATTGTCACTGCAATCGATTTCTATACACTCAAAAAACTCAAAGTATAAGGCCACACCCCCACCTCTCTTTGTTTATCCCTTCTGAAGATATTATATCCATTAATCACAGCATTTCAGTCATGACAGTCATCCCACCACATTTCTGTGATAGCAACTATATCATAGCTGTCACACTGCACAATGGCCTCCAGCTCATCCTGCTTGTTGCCCATGTGATGTGCATTAGTGTAGATGCACTTGATCTGGGCTACCAATTTCACCCCCATCCTTTGTCCTTTCATAAAATCAGGGATCAGAAGGGACCTCGAAAGAACAGTTAGTCTAATCCCCCTGCCACAGCAGGATCACCTAGATCAAGTCACAGACAGAACATTACGGATTGTAAGCGACCCACAAAAGATCATCCAGTCTAATCCCCCTGCCACAACAAGATCACCCAGAACAGGACCAGGCGGGGTTCAAATGTCTCTAGAAAAGGAGACTCCACAAACCCCCTGGGGCGCCCACTCCAGTGCCCCGTCACTCTCCTTGGGAAAAAGTGCAGAACCACAGGATCATCCAGTTCCAATCCCCCTGCCATGGGCAGGGACCCCTTGTATTAAAAGTATAAAAAAGTATTAAAAGAATACAGTAGTATTAAGTATTAAAATATTAAAAGAATACAGGCAATTAAGTGTAACTGTGGAATGGAAGAAAAATGGTAAGAGAAAATGAAAGCAGTCCTCTCTGAAAGGAGTAATTTCATTATTACCTCATAAAGCTCAGTACTGCCAAAAGAAATGGCAGGCTAAACCTCTAAATAGAACAAGTCACAAGTATGTTCTATATACCAAACCTATTCCATAAAAAAAAAAAACTATTGCTTGACCCTTTAGTAAACAGATAGTGTTGGTTTTCTTTTTTAACTGGCCTGCAATCTCAACAGGTAACTGCACACAACTGAGAAAATTCAGTCACAGAAATATTACTAAAGTGCTTTCTGAATTATATAGGGTCTCATCATAGCACCAAAAAGTTCCTTTTGATTATTAAGAGCATATAAATATTTAACAGGAAGTTCCCACAAAAAAAACATGCAGTACTTGTTTCTCTTTAAAAAGTAATTACAGAACATTGAGGCAATCCCAGGAACAAATACAGGCTGGGTGGTGAACAGACTGAAAGTAGCCTTGAGGAGAAGGATTTGGGGGTGTTGGTCAACAAAAAACTCAGCATGAGCCAGCAATATTCACTTGCCGTCCAGGAAGCCAGCCACATCCTGGGCTGCATTCTCTTGAGAAGCATGACCAGTAGGTCGAGGGAGGTGATTCTTCCCCTCTATTCTGCTCTTGTGAGACCCCCATCTGGAGTACTGCAACCAGTTCTGGAGCATCCAACACAGGAAAGATAATGAACTGCTGGCATGTGTCCAGAGGGGGATCACAAGGATGAATGGAGGGTTGGAGCACCTACAGGGACACCTGAGAGAGTTGGGGCTGTTCAGCCTGCAGAAGAGGAGACTCCAGGGAGATCTCATCGTGGCCTTCCAGTACCTGAAGGGGTCTACAGGAAAGCTCAGGAGGGGCTGTTTACAAGGATTTGTAGTGGTAAGACAAGGGTTAATGGTTTCAAGCTAGAAGAGGGTAGGTTTAGACTGGAAGTCAGAAGGAAGTTCTTCGTGATGAGGGTGGTGACACACTGGAACAGGTTGCTAGGGAGGTTGTGGATACCCCCTCCCTGGAGGTATTCAAGGCCAGACTGGATCAGGCTTTGAGCAACCTGGTCTCATTGGGGATGTCTCTGCTCATGGCAGGGGAGTTGGAACTATATGATTTTAAGGTCTATTCCAACCTTGTTCTGGTTTGAAAATTACCTCTAAATGCATTTATTTAATACAGCCTATGGAATTATAGTTAGGTATATGAAATCTTCTAAGCAGAATCTACGTATCAAGTGTACAGAAGACCCAAACAAGTAAACAAACATACAGAGGGTGTTACATGTTACTGCAACTCAAATACACAAGCAAATGTTTTTTCTAATCAAGTCCCCATCATCGTAAAGTGAAATTTATTTATTTCAATCATCCCTGTTAACATCTTAAAACTCTCATACCAGGACTAAAGTGCAACAGTAAGGCTGCACAATTCAGTAAAACAGATGTAAAACTTACCATAGAAGTCACTGATCTGGCATCTTCTTCATAATTCACTACAGGTGGTGGCTCTTTCCCATCATTCTCTTGAACCTTTTTTTCCAGCAGTTCTTTCTGGGCTGCAAACTTTGCTTCAGAGCATCTTAATTGCTGAACTGTTTGCTTAAGTTCTTCCAGTGCTTGCTTTTGGCTCAGCAACAGTACAATGCTGCAGATGAAAATAACAATTTTAAAATGTACATGATTTAAATGACATGGTTTTATAAAAGCTAACATGTAAGGCATAGAAATTTCTCAACAGGATTCTTTGTTCAAAGACACATGACACAACTCTAGGCATTTTTCAAAGCTATAAGACAATGCAAGCAAACTTACTTGTTTCATCTACTTCTTAGATAGTGATTTCCAGTGATGAGAAATCTACTGCAGTCACCATGTTCATTTTAGTAATAATTTGCACTAGTAAACCTTACATCCAATACAAATTAGTTTGGCATGAATTAGAGATATCATACAATCATCATGCTTAGAAAAGACATTCAAGATCAACAAGTCCAACCATTGCCAGAACTCCTAACCTCTAAACCATCTCCCAAAAAACCATCTCTACCTGTTATTTGAACACTTCCAAGAATAGTGCCTCCACCACCTCCCAGCCTGTTCCAATGCCTCAACATTCTTTCTGATGCAATTTGACCCAATTTCCTCTTGTCCTCTCCACAGCAGGTAGAAGAGGCAAGCACCTACTTCACTACAACCTCCCTTGAGGTAGTTGAATGGTATCTCCTCTCAGCCTCCTCTTCTCCAGACCAACAGCACCAGCCTCCTCAGCTTCTCCTCATCAGACCTGTTCTCCAGACCCGTGAGGAGCCTAGTTGTCCTACTCTGCACCTTCACCAGCACCTCAACATGCTTCCTATACTGCAGTGTGTAAAACTGCACACAGTATTTGAGGTAGGGCCTCAGCAGGGATGAGTATCAGGCAGGATCACGCTATTTCTGATGCACACCATGATGCCATTTGCCTTCTTGGCCACCTAGGCACACTGCTAGCTCATTTTCAGATGGATGTGAATCAACACCCCCAGGTCCCCCTCTGCTGGGCAGCTTTCCAGCCACTACTACCCAAGCCTGTAGTGCTGCTGGGTGTTGTTGTGGTTGAAGTGCAGGACCCACCATTTGGCCTTACTGAACCTCACGTACATTTTCTCTTCTGGACTGAAAAATCCTCTAATGAATAAGTGTATCTGAACTATAGTCTAGCATTCTTCATATAAAGCGGAATAAACTGAACTCTGTGAGGAGCTAAAAGCAATGTTTTTGCATGTTTTTATGACTTTTCTCTGAATACTCCAAGACAGACGTAATTTAATCATTATTGATGGACAAGCAGATCACCTAGAATACTTACAGATACCTGAACGGCTCTATTATCCCCAGGAGCTGCTAAAATCAAACAGGAACAGAAGAGATCTAAAAGACAGAACCATCCACAATACAATACGGATGCCCCTAGAAACATTCAGTAATCACAGTAATCACAGTAATGATGAGGCTGGAAAAGACCTTAAAAATCATCTAGTCAAACCTAAAACCAATCAAGTAAACCTAAACATCTAGATCATGCCACTCAGCACTTCATCCAGATTAACCTTGAACACTTCCAGAGATGGTGACCCAACCACCTCCGTGGGCAGCCTGCTCCAAAATCTGATCGCTCTTTCAGTGAAAAAGCTTTTCCTAATGTCAAGTCTAAACCTTCCCCAATGGAGCTTAAGACTATGACCCCTTGTCCTGTCTCCAGTGTCCAGGGAGAAAAGACCGACCCCCGCTGACTATAACCACCTTTTAGGTAGTTACAGACAGCGACAAGGTCACCCCTGAGCCTCCTCTTTTCCAGGCTAAACAGACCCAGCTCCATCAGCCTCTCCTCGTAAGGCTTAGCTTCCAGCCCCTTTACCATTCTAGTTGCTCTGGACTCGTTCCACCACAACTAAAGCAGCCAACAGAAAGGAACCTATGAAAGTCATCTAGTCCAAACACCCTACATGAAGTAGGTACATTGCTATCTAGAACAGATTGCTCAGAGCCCCATCAAGCATAACCTCAAATGTCTCCAGGGGTGGGCTCTCCACTACCTATCTAGGCAATCTGTTCCATTGATCCACCAGCCTCATATTAAACAATTTTTCCTGATTTCTAACATAGATCTATAATTTTCAAACTTAAAACTATGACCCCTAATCCTGTCACTACCTGCCCTTATGAACATTTCTTTCCTAGCCTTCTTATGCCCCTTCTAGATATTGGAAAATCGCTAGAAAGTTCCCCCCGAGTCTTCTCCTTTAGCCATTTGGAGGCACTCCAGAAGTCTGTGGCACTCAGTAGACATGCAACATCACTATAGAAAGCAATTTTATTTATCTATTAACTACAGTTCAGACTCAAATGTGAATATTTTTCCTAACTAGAAACAGAAAAAAGTTAAAATCTTTTGCCCAGGAATGATCCTTTATAACAATGCTTTATTTATTGTACTGTGAAACACTTATTGATCCCTCACCTTCATATTTATTCTGCAGCACTACAAAATATCAGACATACATTCAGTTTTGAAAACAAAATGCAGCAAAGAATGAACTTTAGGTGATTAGTTACAAACATATAATTTCAAGAGAAAGTCTATAAAAAAATCGCATCTACACAACCAGCGCTGTCAAACAGAAGCAATCTGAACTGACTCTTCTTTCTTGAAGCTGAAGTTATAATACAAAGCAAAAGTCCAGTTTATTGGCCATCCTAACTGACAATTACATTAAACTAATGGAGCTGCTGAGTTCTCCAATGAACTCCAATAACCTTTACCTGCAGCAGGTAATGGTTAAGTTAAAGATGAAAAAACTAATATTTTTCACAATAATCACTTCTAAAACAAATAAAGATTAGTCAAAGTTATTCCTTATTTCAGTCTTAGCAATTGCACAGCTTTTTCCTAAAGTTTTATTTTGAAATTTTATTTTGACTTACTCAGACTTCTTTTCACAAGTCTTAGAGGACTCTTCTATTTTTTTCTCCAGTTCCAAAACAAGCTCCTCTTTGCTCAAAATCATTTGTTGTGTCTGAATCAGTTCTTCTATTACTGTTTTTAACCTGTAAGACACAGATTTCAGAAACTCACACTGTGAATACAAAACTATCTATATTTGAGAACATTTTGTTGTTTGTTTTTTTCTGTGGGTGAAAAGGAACGTTGCTCTTTAAATTATCTTATACAGTGCTTTTTTTGTGGATATACCTTTATATTATCAAACTATACATAACACAAAGATCAGTAGCTGGGCTACATTAAGGTACAGAAATAACAAAAATGAAAAAAATCATCTAGATATCTCAGAGCCATGTACTGTGTTCATATATTCACCAAACTGAATGAATTAATTCTAAATATTGTTAGTTCTCTGATTTTTTTTTTATACAGTGCTGATGACATAGATTCTCTACCACGACAGTCCAGGATCTTATTTTGAATGCTTAAATTATTATAAAAAGCCTTATAGTGAATTAAAAAAATTACTTCCCAAATGAATAAGCATCTGCATGTGTTTATTTTGGGATAAGGAAAATACTTTATATCAAGGTAATATCCCCACAGCTCTTTTTTTAATAAACATTTTATATTGCAATCTGTACATCTGAACTCAGAGATGGCAATTTTCTTACCCTTCATCTCCCAATATCAACTAACTTCTTAATTCTAATACCTTGCTAAAAAGGTAATTACCAATTTTATAGCTGTAGATACTGCTCTATGATCAGCCATCTAATAAAAATGTTTATCAACATTAAATTTGCTTAACAACTGATTTACAGGAAGCAGGTATTACATCTAATTATCATGTACAAACATTAAAGAAATTAAAAACAAAATAGTAAGACTGTTCATCACTGGAAGGTATGAATGTATACATGCAGAAACAATGTATTAAATAGCTTAGCATCTCGAAAACATCTATTTATATTGCAGCATCAGATTTAATCAGAAGGTTGTTACAGTTCTCGTAAAACTGACAAACTTTGACATTCACATTTATCTTAGAGAAAACAAAACAAAGCAACCATATACACAGTAAACTAAGTTTACTCTCGTTTTGAACATCTATTTTTTGTTTTAAACAGTAATTCTCATTCAAACTGGCTAGAACTGACATCTCTGCAGATGCCTTATATAATCTTGGTTGCAGTATGTCTAATGAAGTTACTTGTGGCCTTACATTACCCTCCCTGCTTACAGAAGCATATTTACTACTACCCAGTTAGTCTTTATATTACTTAATAGCTTAAACAACCATATAATCCCAAAGTGTCATGTACAATGGCATAAGAACACAAAATGAGAGAGATTATCTAGAAAGATCGTATGTTCAAATTAGGTTCTGACTACCTTTCATACTTCTTTAGTCATTAGCACTCCAATATCAATAAAATAAATCAATAAAAGGCCTCAAATATCAATAAAAATAACTGGGTTTGCTTACAGAAATTTTATTTCAGAGGATTTTTGAAATTAATTCCAGTATGAATTCATTCACTCCCTGATCAACACTATGTCCTGGGTATCTCCTCTCAGATTTTAATGCACACATCTTCAAACAACAATTTTCCTACAGTTTTCAGAACAGCTCTTTGCTGAGTAGTAGTCATCAACATTTAACACAAGGCAATGCACCTCTCTAAATACTTCAAAAGGTTAGCTAGTCAATATTAACTTTTAACTACCTCCCTCTTTCAAAAGATTATTCATAAATACAACTTCCCTAAAAATAGAAATGTCAGCCAGTTTACTCATCATGTTTCCTTAAAATATATTTTATGTAAAGCTTTAAACAGTAATGTATGTAAAGCTACAATTTGAGCCTGAACATGAAGAATACAGAAGGTGTATTAAGAATATTATAATACTAAATAACTGGACATAATTCAGAAAAATATTTTCTTTGCATATTTAAACAGGTGAATTTACAGGCAGGAAAACACTGCAAAGCTTTATGTAGTACATGGCTCCAAGATGACAACTACTGTTCAGCAATGAGATATTGCAATTACACTAGATGACACTGTAAAATTGATATACTGCAGTGGTCCAAAATCATTTGGACTTGCTAAAGGACTTGTTAAAAATAAATTCCTGCATTGCTAAACAATATGGAAAACCTCAGCATTCCCCTCTCTAAAGTATGCGTCTGGATTACCTATGTAATTCCGGTCATCCATCTCAAAACAATACAGTGATGTTGAAAACATTCTAATAAAGATGACAAGCTTGTTAAAGAATGTGAGTAAGATTTGTAAATGGATAGACTAAAGCTAAGGAAAGCTCTGCAAAAGACAACAGAGAGTACAAGATTACAGTATCAGAGGTGGAAAGGAATAGATTGTTCCTACTCTCTTAAATAACGAGGATTAAAGAGCCAAAGAAGTAGCAGGTTCACATAAAATGGAGTTAATCTCTGGTATTTCTTGACCAAAAATTCTGTGGATTATAGATGCGTTTACGTACTGAACCTCAGTAGAAAAATTCACAAAAGAAAAATAACTCTAGGCCTATTATAAACTGCTTCTAAGGCCATTATAAATAAAAAATACTTTTATCTCAAAATACTTCCGATGAAAATTATGAAAAACTGAGAGATCATTCTGAAAGAAAGCACTGTATGACCATCCTCTTTCTCCTCATTAAACTCTTCCTAGCAGACTAATATAAGACAGAAGAATAGTTTATCAGGTCACTTTTGTCTGACCTAATCCAGTCAAATTTCTCAGAATCCTGAGGTACCTTAAAGACAGCAACACTTAGAGGAGCTATTTTATTCCTCTTACAAAAAAAATCATCACACCATAAAATTTCTGACTCAAACTCCTAAAATAAAGTGGGTGAATGTAACAGTTGTGACAGGGCACACTGAAACTTATATTGTACATGTATGTAAGTAGGCAAATATGCAGACGTGTTTAGATAAACATGAATATACATTTCATCAATATCATTTCCCAGAAAAGCAACATTTCCTATCTTTCACTTAGATTTGCTGATGTCTTATTTTCAAATAATGGGCAAAGAAACATGTAATTACTTTCAATCTGCTCAGGTGGCCAAGAAGGTCATTGGTATCTTGGCTTTTATGAGAAATAGCATGACCAGTAGAAGTAGGGAGGTGGTCATGACCCTGCACTCAGCAGAGGCCACACCTTGAATATTTTCGTCAGTTATGGGCCCCTCACTACAGGACTGAAATGCTGAAGCATGTCCAGAGAAGGACAACAAGGCTCATTAACAGTCTAGAGTCATGAAAGGTCTGGAGCTGAGAAAGCCTGTGAGGAATCAACTAAGGGAAGTGGGATTGCCTGGCCTAAAGAAAAAGATGCTGAGTGGAGAATTTGTCACTCTCTACAACTACCTGAAATAAGGGTGGACCAGGGAGGGGAACAGCCCCTTCTTCCTGATGTACAGAAACAGGACTAGAATTAATGTTTGCAAGCTGTGCTATGTTAGGTTTAGGGTGGATATTAGAAAGAATTTCTTCACCCACACAACAGGATGCCCAGGTCAGTGGTGGAGTCATGATTCCTGGAGGTATTTAAAGATGTAGATCTAGTGCTTAGGGAGATGGTTTCATGACCTGGCAGTGCTGGGTCAAAGGTTGGACTTGATGATCACAGATCTTAAAGGTCTCTTATAATCAGAGATATTCTGCAATTTCTTTTTGCTCTATGGAAGGCAGACTTGTTGAAAATTTTAAATACTTTTTGAAAAGGGAGATTCAGTGTACAGTTTTCCTGTTACTGTGCTGAACTACAGCTACAAGTAAAACATTTTACAGTTTAAAAAGGAGTATAATCAATTTCAAAATTATGCATAATATATATTAAACAAAACCATATGTAAAAGAAAGGAAGGAACTTTAATTATCATGGGAATTCTTTCATAAGAAAGCTGCCAATGCTTCAGGACAAAGGAAGAGCCTGACAAAGGTGACTGAAACTTCATATTAACAGGAATAACACCTATTAAAGCATGCATTTACAAAAAATATTCAGATTGCACAGGAAAGAATACTAATTAGCTAGAAACAGAATTCATTAAATCCAAAGTTTCTGTTAAGAAAACACAAGGAATAGAATTACCTGCACAAGACACTGTAATGCGATTACATTTGAAATACAATCACTGCTGTTAGGGATGACAAAGATTTTGGTTTTCAGAAAAATCTACAAGAAATAAGGATCACAGTGTGATCCTTAGGCAGATGAAAATTTTAAAAACTTGCAAAATGCACAACATGCTACAAGCATCTTATTTAGATCGGTTAACCTTTCTAAAGAAACAAAACCCTTAAAGACAAACATGAACTCAAATACAGTAGAGACAAAGAAAACATTATTAAACAGTGAAATTCTGAATTTCACATTTTGAAATGCTATGATCAGTATTTTTAATACGTTAAATTAATAGTAGCAATCTCACAAGCAACTACATCAGACCATTTTATGTCAAAAGTTGAGGCTGATAATATAATAAGAACATAATAACCTATGAACATAAGAACCTAAGAACATAATAACAGCAGGAGATCTATTCCCACTAATAAAAAATTAATGGGTAACAGTAAAATTAATTAATACCTTCTACTAGACAATATACTAAGAAAATAAATGAAGAGGTAGTATTATCTTGAATAGCTAAAAGCTGCATGAAATGTACTATAAATACATCTGTGTATGTTTACTCATATTTTGGGTTTTAATAATGAAGAATTTCCTTTGTGAAACAAAAGCCAACACTAACAAAACAGTTGTGGTAAATACATTAATGAAAATTTTTGCATGGCCAGTTAAATCATACAATACATCACTGAACGCAGTATTTTTTCTATACAACGTAATGCAAACAAATCATGCAATCATAGAATCATGAGGGATCGGAAGGGCCCTCAAAAGATCATCTAGTTTAATACCCTGTCACAGCACGATCACCTAGACCAAGTCACATAATAACACATCCAGGCAGGTCTTGAATGTCTTCAGAGAAGGAGACTCCACAACCCCCTTGGGCAACCTGTTCCAATGCTCTGTTACTCTCACTGTAAACAAGTTCCTTCTGATATTTATGTAGAAGCTCCTATGTTCCAGCTTGCACCCACTGCCCCTTGTCCTATCAATAGATGACATTGAGAAGAACCCGGCTCCATCCTCCTGACACCCACCCATCACATATTTATAGACGTTAATAAGCTCATCCCTCAGCTTCATTTTCTCCAAGCTAAAGAGACCCAGCTCCCTCAGCCTTTCCTCATAAGGGAGGTGTTCTACTTCCTTCATCATCTATTCACTGGACACCCTCCAGCAGCTCTGTGTCCTTCTTGAACTGAGGGTTCCAGAACTAGACACAATACTCCAGACGTGGCCTCACTAGTGCAAAGTAAAGGAGGAGAAGAGACTCCCTCGATCTATTAACCACCCCACTTCTGATCCACCTCAGAACGTTGTTGGCCCTCTTGGCCACAAGAGCACATTGCTGGTTCATAGTGATCTTGCTGTGTCCACTAGGAACCCCAGGTCCCTTTCTCCTACACCGCTCTCCAATAGGTCAGTCCCCAACCTGTACTGGTACCTGGGCTTGTTCTTGCTCAGATGCAAGACTCTACACTTACCCTTGTTGTAGCTCATTAAATTTCTCTCTGCCCAGCTCTCTAGCCTGGACAGTCTGCTGGGGTGTTGGCGACACCACCCAGCTTTGTGTCATCAGCAAACTTGCTGACACTGCACCCTAATCCCCACCCGAGATATTAATGAATAGATTGAAGAGGATTGGTCCTAGTAACAGACTCTGTCCCATTAACCACTACTATCTGGTTTCCATCCTGCAGCCAGTTCACAGACCACCTCACTACCTATTCATCCAGTCCACACTGCCTCAGTGTGATGATGCTATGTGGGACTGTGTCAAGTGCCTTACTAAAGTCAAGATAGACCACATCCACTGCTCTGCCATCACCTATCTACCTGCTTATGCCCTAATAAAGGCTATCAGGTTGGTCAAGCAGGACTTCTCCTTTGGTATCAGGGACTTTCTTCCAGAAATTTAGATGGAGGTAAAGAAAGTGTTCAGTATGTCTGCTTTCTCTATATCCTCTGTCTTCAGGGCACCCAGCTCATTCAGGCCCCACACTGCCTCTAGGTTTAGTTTTATCTGCAATGTATTTAAGAAGCCCTTTCTGTTAACCTTGACCTCCCTTGCAAGGTTTAATTCCAAGGAAGCCTTGGCTTTCCTAGTTGCATCCCTACATTCTCTCACCAGAGCCTTACAATCACCCCAAGTGGCCA
>VZRI01010710.1:175212-259079 GCA_013397515.1 Upupa epops | reverse complement strand
CTTGGCACGGGGAGATCAGCGTCCCGTCTCTCACAATGGGGAGGAGATGGGGGTCATCAGGGGGTACTTAACGATATTTAACCCCGCCTGGTTTTAACAATTGAGCCGGTACCGAGGCATTCGCTCCCCCACCCTCCTGAAGTTACCAAAACAAAACCATACAGCTTCTCAATTGCTTTTCAACAGATGAAAATAGAATACAAACTTCTTGCTTTTATAACCCAGGACAAGAAGTAAGCTTGCAACTCTGATATGTCAGTTCTGAGGTGCTGCTGAACCATATTGGTAAAGGTTGCTTACACCTAAAGAACATATTTGTGTTCAGAATGTAATCTGTATTAATAGTTTTCAATTCTTGATTAACCTGTTGTGCCATTCTACCTTAAATGCAATGGGCAAATATCTGTTCTACGGGCGTGTGGGACACAGCAGAGCATTTTTTCACAATTAACAAAGTCTACCCTTAACATTAATTAATGAAATATAGAATTATTTCATTAACAAAACTACAAGTAAAATACCATCTTTCCCCTTATCACACAATATTATGGTTTTTAACTTAGGTGTTCGTTTCAATTTTGCTTGAGCTGTTTAGGAACAGATGGAAATGCAACCACAGAGAATCAATCTTGATTCATTTGTTTGCTCAAGTGCTAGCAGTACTGGATTTTGCTGTACAGTGTACACACTCTTTCAAGTGACAAAACAGGCACAAGAAAGTTAAATTTTATGTGCTCCTCAGTAATGGTAGTCATCAGGATGTAAACATAATAAACTAGTGTACTTACTGGAAACAACTCTGACAAACCACTTTCTGTTTTTCATGATATTCTTAATCTCAAATCCTGTTTATTCATGTTAAACAGACTAGCAAAATTAGACAAAACATCACTATTTAAAAAGCAGAAGGAATAAAATTATTGCAAGTTATGACTGTGATAAACACAAGCAGTGTTAGAGGAATAAAGGTTAGACAACTTGTGCCCATGTCATCAATCTTCAAGTCTGCATACGCTCAAATCCTATATACTCACCTGCATTACAACAAACCATTAAAGAAATAACTTCCAGAAAACATTTACCTGTGTGGAATACATTTATTACATCTAAATGTGCCATTGTGGTAAATGGATTAATAATTTGTATTTAAAAACTTGTCTGGACAGGCTGGATTTATTGCAGCCAGCTGTATGAACTTCTATAAGGACAAGTGCCAAGAAGGTCACTGACAACAGAGTATCAGAGTAATGATGAGATTGGAAAAGACCTTAAAGATCATCCAGTCTAACCTACAATCAACCAAGTAAACCTAACATCTGACATCTAGATCATGCCACTCAGCACTTCATCCAGCCTAACCTTGAACACCTCCAGAGATCAACCATCTCTGTGTGCAGCCTGTTCCAAAACCCTGGCCTGTATCAGAAATACTGTGGCTAGCAGGGATGTGACTGTCCCACTTCACTTGACACTGGTAAAGCCACATCTTGAGTACTGTGTTCAGTTTTGGGCACTTCAACACAAGAAAGACATTGAGGTGCTGGAGTGGGTCCAAAAGACAAGAAGATTGGTGAAAGGTCAAGAAAATCAGCCTTGTGAGAAATGGCTAAGGGATTTGGGGCTGCTTAGTCTCAAGAAAAGGAGGGTGAGGGGAGACCTTATTGCTGCTACAACTATCTGAAAGGATGTTATAGGGAAGTGAGTGTTGGTCTCTTCTCACAAGGAAGAAGAGATACAAGAGGAAACAGCCTCAAGTTGTGTCAGGGGAAGTTCAGGTTAGACATTAGGAAAAACTATACAGAAAGGATCATCAGGCCTTGATCAGGCTGCTCAAGATGTGTTTAAAGGGCATGCAGATATGTAGCTTAAGGACATGTTTTAACATTAGACTCAGTACAGTTAGATTAATAGTTGGATCTAAAGTTCTTTTTCTACCTAAATGATTTTAGTATTCTCCTGCACTTGACATCCAGATGCACCCTTGTAGTTTTTAATATTTTTATGGGTTTAAATTTTCATATAAGTTTCAAAAGCACTAATTCTTCGTATTTTTCACCACAAAATCTGTAAATGCAAACTGTTCTCTTAACAGGCCAAACCTCAGGCATTCTATTTGGCATAGGTGTTCCTGGGTTCTATTTGGACACACATTCATGGTGAAATTCATACAACTCCAGATTATCAGATACTCGCAGTCATATTGTTTTGGTGTTATTATTCAATTGATGGACATGCTGACAGTAGCGAACTCACAAACACACATACTGTTTACCTACTTATGGTTGATATCTTCTGTTATTATAGATGGCAAATCAGAGGCTCACTACATTGTTGATCAAAAACACATTTCTAAAACTATTTCCAGCAATTATACTCTATTTAGCAACCTGTAATGTTATAAAATTATTTGTGTAATCAAATTCTGTAAGGTTATGAATTCGTATTCTGGCATAAACTTTCCCTACAGTTCTTCTATTTTAACAAGCATGGTCCAGCACTACTGGGAGAAAGTTAAGTACAAAGAAAATTATGCAATACTTTAAAATTAAATAAATTAGTTTTTCAGAAGACATCTAGACAAATTTATTTCAGTGATTCAGAATAAAGGTAAGTGGGCTTTTTAAAGTTCATAAAGGTATAACTGAGAAGAAAATTTGACCCTTTTATCACAAACTATCAGCACAGCCTGACTCTGTAAAAGGAATCAAGCAACAAAACACTGATATTGGGAAGTGCATGACTTTCTCTCACTGCAATTTGAAACTACTATGCTGGCAAATACAACACAGTGGGGAACAGACACTGCTTGGAGATTAGTATTTTCAAAGCCCATACACATCATAAAAAAAACCCCACAACCAAATACAGTAGAACAGATGGATCCTGATCAGAAACTGGGACAAGTTGACTGCAGCAAGTCAAGAAGATTGATACCAACTTAAAAAAAGCAATCTGGGCACAGTGAATAGCAAGTTGCTACAGACATTTGGCATATTTATTGAAGCATTAAGGGAGGTCCACAATTCCATTAAAGTATGTGAAGGACTAAGTAAAAAAATAAATGCACATTAGGCTTCCAACATACATAGGAAACTTGAATTATAAGGACTATTCTACACATCATAAAACTTAAGAAAAATCTATTTAATGTGGGATAATCTATTGTCAGCATTGCAATTTAGCAGTGCTTCCATTTTAAAAATAACAGTATTTACAATCAAACTGTCTGGTTCAGTTCTGTTCCAAAAAGCAAATTCAATTACAAAACACAACTTGGAGAGCAAAATCAGGCTCTACTGTAGCTGTTAAAGTACAAAAGTTTGACATAACTACTCACAGCTTTATTGCCCTTCCACTGCATAAACAATAGCTGACAGGCTGAATATTCTGTGCTGCTGCTTTAGAAGCTTCATTGTTTTACATGAAAACACATCCTTAAAAAAAGTCTTGAAGAAAAGTAGCAAAATGAAGCAAAAGTTATCAGGAAAAGTACAGAAAAATACTTTCAACTTTTACAGTTCCAAACTATTCAGCTGCATTCAGAGGTACCTTGTTGCATTCATCAAGAACATTGAAAAGAAATTACACCCCGTCGGCACACACCTAAGAACACATATTTGTCCTACCTCCAATGGCATTTACTGTAGTTTTTGCCATTAAATTGCACAGCTGCTGTTTGTCTTTTCCTAAGCAAGCATCTTGATATCATTCTTGTCTGATTCTCCACTATTCCTGCATCATTCTACCTTAGCTAACCTTAGCACTGAACTGGTATATTTTATAGCAACCTTATTTTGATTTGTCCTTTTTTTATTCTGAAGATAATCTACTATTCCAACTTCAAAACAGAACAGACCTTTGCTCAAGTCTTATATCCTTATTCTGCCTGTTTTAATCTCATTTGCTGTTTCCCACCCTGTACTAAAATACTGTCATTATTTATGTTATTCTCCTTATTTGGGAAAAATACATTACACAAAAATCTAAAGTTTTAGGGGCAAAAAATAAAACAAATATTGTAAAACCAATGTAACCTCTCAGAATCCTCTGCATTTAATGACTTTCTTTTGTTCTAATACTGCACAAGGATTTGTTACCAATCATTTCATCAGCAGTGAAACCTAAGTGCAGGTCATCACCTAAGCAGCATGCAAAATTACAGCTGGTTTATTGGCTACCTCTAGAGCAACGTAATCTGTGTGAGAGTCCTCCTGTGACAGATTTGAGGTTGACTTCCATCTTAAAAATGCAGATCGCATTCCCGTGAGATACTCATCTTTTCCCAAGATGCCCTTGGCTGACAGAACAAGCAGCTCAGTGCACAGAAATGCCACTGGGATTGACAAGAAAATTCCATCAGCATGCAGTGTTTACACAGTACAGTTTAGTAATAACAGTTTACACAGTCCATTGCCTTGGAACAGAATTATAATTAAGCCAAAAATCTCCAGCATTCAGATCAATTCTTATCACGCAGATCTTGTAGGTTTCCTTGTGCAAGCCTGAAAATGTGCTTATCACTATAGAAAGCAGAGTATAATATTTAAGTAGCTTTGAAGATACTGATGTTTGAAAGATGCCCAGGTAAAACATTTCTTGGACATAAATATCTAGTATTTTTCTCAATTATTAGGTTAAAAAAATCTTAGCAGAATTTTAGTGTTTTTCTGAAGTCCCATTTTTTCCTCTTCCCACACATGACAATTATGATGTGTGACAACTATTATAAGTGTGGTTAAGTACTAGCTATAAGGACTTGGGAGCTCGGTTCAGTTCATCCTCTGTGTTTTATCAAAAAAAATTTTCTAACCATTCATGTGTACAGCAAACACATCCTACCTCCAAGAGCTGTATATAAAACATGGAGAGTAAAATGCTGGAGAGATCTCTTTAAGGCTTCCACAGTCAAGCAAAACTGTGCCTTTCTCACACAGATCTAAAACACCATTTTATCATATAATCTAGTACAGACGCAACCCCATGATAATGCCTTTTTTCTTTCTGTGTAGCCCAGCTAGAGAGCAAATTGGAAAATATTTTTCCCAAGTAGTCACAAGCAAGGAGAGCTGTATGGGCATAACTTGGAAAAATATACAAAAAGGTCCTTTCTTCCTGCAATGCCCCCTCGCTGGAAGTGTTCAAGGCCAGATAGGATGGGGCCTTGAGCAACCTGGTCTAGTGCTCATGGCAGGGTGTTGGAACTAGATGACCTTTAAGGTTCTTTCCAGCCTGAACCATTCATGAATCTATGAATTTTCCCCTTGTTATACATGAATTTTCTGTCTCTCCTTCATGCCAGTAAAATAATGACTACATTTTAAAAGCTATAAAACAGACTAATAAAAAAAAATGCACCATATAAATCCAAATCCTTTACTAGACTCACTCTCAAATTGTATTTTATTAGCTCAGCAAAACATCTTATGTTGCTTTGCTACCCAAAATGCATTATACTCTATTGCCTTTGATTTACAGCAAATAATTTTAATTCATTTCAGTGATATAAGCAGATATTCATAAATGTGTACACATTTCGCGAAAGACATACATGACACTTAGTACACAGCAAGTAAATACATAAGATCTCATATTTCAAAAGGAAAAAGAAATGCAAACAATCTTTTTGTAACTCTCTTACTGCTCTAACAGATTAAGTCTTTGTGGTTGTATCCCTCAGCTGTTACATTAAGCATAAAGTACCATGGAATCAGTGGTTTGGGTTGGAAGGGACTTTTAAAGACTACTTAGTTTTTAAAACATACAGTCATAGGCAGGGACATCTTTCACTAGATCAGGTTGCTCAAAGCCCCATCTAACCTGAGTGTTTCCAGTGATGGAGCTTCCACAGACTCTGGGTTTGTTCCACCAACCTCATAAAAAAAGAATTCTCCTTCCTAGATCCAAATAAATCTACCTTCTTTAGTTTAAAACTACTCCTCATTCTGTTCTGCTAGTACAGACCTTGGTAAAATACTTCTGTTTTTCATATGAGCACCCTTTACATATTTTAAAGGCCTTCCCTGAGACTTCTTTTCTCCAGGATAATAGAAAATCTTGCATGTCAAAGAGGTATATACCGGGAAAGAATCATTCATACTGCTTGATACTAACTAATTAACTAACTTCTGTTACAGGTAAGAGAGAGTTTTGACTGTGTTGTGAGCTCTTGTCTGATTCTAAATACAAGCAAGCATACTGGAGGTTAAAATAAGATCAGATTACTGTAGAATACAAAGCAATTTTGAGTGTCCCTGTATGCATTTATAGGGTGATATGCAATCAATATAATTAAATACAATTGCAAGAGAAAGTAATTCAAACAAATTTTATCCTGTTTAAGTGAAAGTATGATGCAAACTTATTCAGTCCTAACTCAGAAAATGACCAAAGGGAATACAAATTAAATACTCTGTCCATCAGTCTCTTAATCAAATCTGAGTCAATATCCTTTTGAAATTTTGTATTGATCAGTATTTTTATAAGCAACATTTTTTTAAATTAAAATAAAAATATAAGAATGGTGACTCATATGACTTTCTTAATCTTAAAAATCAGTAAAGCATTACTGAACAAGGACATCTGAAATGTACTGTACTTGAAGTCCAAATTTCCTCCTTTACACTCCACTAACCTCTCCATATGCACTTCTGCAGTCATGCATTGAGCTATGCTGGGATCTCTCACACTGTAGTTTCATTTATGTGACAACATATGCACACCTCAGTCTATTTACCTGTTGCACAATACAGATGTTTCCCAGGGAGGTCAAAGGGAGTGATTTTGCAGTAAGATTTCCAGTAAAAGCTGTCTAAAATAAGTCAATAGCAATATGTTTTTAAATCAACTGAGTATACTTTTAGAGAATACCTTTAACATTTCAAACTTACTCTCACCCTAGAGGAGTCAGAATGTGATGAGAGTACATGGATGGATGAACAAGGTAGTAGCATAAGGGTTAAAATACATTTGTTCTTTGACTACCTGGATCCACAGCTGCAACCATAGGATTTAAGTCATTGTGAGAAATGATACAAAAATATTGATTCCTCACTTCTTTTTTTGGAAAATGACTAAGGGATAAAGAGATAAAAAAGTCTCTTGGACTTCTTTTCTTCCTTAATCAAACAAGCAAGTCAAACAAAAATACCTTAGGTTCCTTACTCCAGCCCCAAGTATTCTGGTGAACAAGTTTTAGTTTGCTTCAGAGCATTGTTTTCTGGTGATAGTGCATGGGTATTTTGACAATATCTTTGGGCAATCTCTCCGGGCAACCCCTGTAAACAATTGACCTCATTCTCAGACACTAAAAAAAATCAAGTATTTATAAAATATTATCAAAGTATGGGAAATTAAGATGTTAACGTGAATTATTTCATCAAACCAAAAAAGCAGAATGTTTATGAATATGTAAATTGCAATGTCAATATGTAAATATTGGTATGTTTGAAATTGTTCCTCTTTACCCTCTACAAAGCTATTTACTTTTATCTCTTGAGTTTCTAGGTTTGATTTCTATTTCAACCACATGCTAACACTGTATGAACTGTCCAGTGACAAGTTAAACAACCTGTTTTCACCCACAATGAAAGGCTAGCTAGCAAAACTACACCTACATCCTCATTAGGCAAATGAGGTATGCAGATAATTTCATATTTCATCTTATTGCTTTGATGTCTTAGAGCAGATGGCAGAAAATGAACACTGGAAGTAGCAAAGTGAAATTCTTGCAAACCATTACTTTCAATGACTTGCTACCATTCTTCACACTACAGTCCTGATACTCAGTCTGTCCTCACCCTATCAGATCATTTGTGCTGCCAACCACCTCTTATCATCACTGAGCACAAACTACACTTTGGCCTCTATATAAACTGGCAGTTCTGCTTGCAGCCAGATGTTAAAAGCAGCAACTCAAAGTTCCATAATTCATAGAAGCAGATGAGTCTCTCCTACAAGATTTGTAAAACTGCAGATCGTAAAGGATTCATTAAACCCTCTTCGTCATTGCAGACCAGTGTACTGTCACATGTTACATCTATAAAACTTAGACAAAAAAATGATCATAATTTTCAAATCAAGTATTAGTGCAATAATATTTTCTTGGTTCTTTCCTTCTAGGGTTTCTCTCTTTAATCTGGTTTACTATTATAATTGTACAATCAAATACACACTCTGCTGTATTTGTATACTACACAGAGATCTACCTGAGAATATAAACTTTTCCACTTAAAGACTCCACCCAATCTTCCTAGCCATATTATATTCACAAGGAAAAATCTTTTGGTTTATATGGGGTCACCAACAATGTTCTGCACAGGATTTCTAGCTGAAACAGAAGTCAAAAGAGAGCATAACTAAGACCTCAAAAAGTTGGTCTAGCATTTCATAAATGCATGTGAAACAACAAAAATTTACAAGGATGCTTTAAGGAGCAAAGCTTTTTCCAGACAGACGGGGAGATTCATGCATTCGAGTCAACAAAGAACAAACACTTCTTAAATATATACCTATTGATTAGTAAATCTGATCAAAACACAAAATCCAAACGCTGTGACAGCATGCCCACTCTAGAGTTCTCACAAGAGACTGCCTGCAAATTGCACAAATTAAACAGTGCCTCTGAAAAACCAGAAAATGATCTTTTTTGGAGTCATTTTTACCTACAGTAGAAGATCAAGACAAAGCTCCACTTCATAACCTGACACGGTAGGAGTAATTGGAAAAGATTATGGGATTCAAAAGGTTATGCTGAAGTCAGGAATCAGTCAAGTCTATTTCCTCTAGCAGTGCAAGAGGGTTACTTTAAATAACAGAGACAAGGTATTAGCAAAAAAAAAAAATCCCTAAAAGCCTAAAATGAGCTAAACAGTCACAGCTCAAAATGCAAACCAGTGACTGATATGCTAGCTTTCAAATTACCCCACATTCTTGTAGCTCATGAAGGAGGGTTGCTTTTTTATTTGTAAATTTAAAAATATTTATTCCTGAAATTGCATAGAGATTTTTAATTTCCCAGTGAAATATCAACATGTAAAACAAGTGCTGCATGAACAACAAGCACAACTGCCTTTGTGTGGTCCGTCTGGCAAGACTTCAGAAAGTCCTCTGTGAGCATCCACAGACCTTTGTGCAAAATCTATGTATTACTTACCTAGCTGACTCTTGCAGAAAGTATAGAGAAACAAGCTTCTCTGTGGCAATGTCACTGTAAGCCCATGTTAAAGATTCTCTGAATTATTTACAGTGCAGCCATCTACCATTTATACATCTAAACTGGACTGCAGTCATAGTGCAAGACAGTAATCCAGAACTAGGACCAAACCCAAAATGAAATATATTCTTCAATTATTTCAGTTTTAGTTTCTCTCTTGCTCAAAGGCCAAAATCCAAATCGAAAGAATTAGGACTCTAGCAAATTCCACTGTACTCCTCACTACAAATTTGCAGCTTGCATTATGAATGCAGACTAAATTCCACAAAATTTAGAAACAATTCTTCACCAAGTAGTGTTAATCAACATAATACTGATCTTTCTAACAGCATTGCTACTACCAATGGCACTGTACAAATGGTACAAAGCAAAGACAGAGCAAAATTTAAATACTCTTGAGACCATGCCGAATGTAGACTCAAGCACTTAAAGTCACAGTTATTATATTAACATTATAAGCACATATTTGTTCATGCTGTAAGACCAGAGTCACAAGAGATATCCTGAAAACTGTTCTTTGATAGATTATCCCAGACAATATATTCCCAAAATATCACAGAAAGGTCAGAGACTAAGCAAATCCTGTTCTGCACCCTCTGTTAAGTCATCTTTACTCTCATCAGGAGTTCAGCTTCTTAAGCAAGAAACAAAAAAGAGATTGGTAAAAAATCTATATGGCATGTAATGACTGTAACTTCTGGTAATCCACTTATCCCATTTTGCCCAAGTGAGAAACGCTCTTTTGTCAATAAACTGGGTCCAAACAGACTTCTCAGCAAAGCACAATTTATTTTCGTTCTTGCAAGAGTGAATGTCCTACCAAGT
The DNA here is from genome assembly GCA_013397515.1 of Upupa epops. Taxonomy (NCBI): domain Eukaryota; kingdom Metazoa; phylum Chordata; class Aves; order Bucerotiformes; family Upupidae; genus Upupa; species Upupa epops. The sequence goes on along the minus strand of VZRI01010710.1, from coordinate 249,043 downwards.
AGGCAGACCAAGCATAGATTTAGCAGTAATTTGTATTTCTCTTGACCCAGACGAAGTTCCGTCCCATCTACTCACTATCTCTAGGATTTACACCTTATCCAAAGCTTCTTATTACTCATTTTTCTAAGTTTCCCCCAGCATTTACTCTCCCTCTGGCCCCTTCTAGTTTTAGTTGTCCCGTTATGATACTGAACAGCTTGTCCTTTAATCACAAAGCCAGTTTTGTAAGATAGGGTAAATGGCAGAACACCTTTATCCACAAGTACCTAACAGCTAATGGCTTAACATCTCTTTTCTCCTTCTCAGGCTATGTTCAGTTATCATAGTGTGGAAACAACATTCAAACCTAGAGTAATTGCAAAGTTGGTATAACTTGGAAATTAAAGACAAGATCATTTCCCTGCCAGTCATCTATTCCTTCTGGCGATCTATGGGCCAAAGAAGTCTGTCCTCAGATCTCATATCGTGCAGACTCAGATTTGAAAGTTAGAGATTAGGAAAAACTTAATTGGAAGGGTCATCAGGCCTTGGAACATGCTGCCCCGGGAGGGGGTGTTTAAAGGCTGGGTAGATCTGGAGCTTAGGGACATGGTTTAGTGGTGACCTTGTGACAGTTGGCTTAATGGTTGGACTTAATCATGAAGGTCTTTCCCTAAATGGTTCTACAAGTCTATATATGTATGTACCTCTTTCCAATGCAGCTATAGTTTTATTCTGTGGTCTGGAATCAGTATCTCCTAGCCACCACTGAAAAATTAAAAAGACCTAACAAACAGGGCAATACTCAATAGTTCACTGTCAGTCCTGTCACCCTATGTGGTCTCTTAAGAAACCAGAAGGCTAAACGATAAATTTTCAATGCACACAGGCTAAATATCAGGATGTTAATGTCATAAATTTTTCTTGCTAATTACGTGCTAGAAAAGGTTTTTCTTAGATTTAAAATAACTTTAGGTCTTCATCCTGCTTAGTTGTTGCTTTTCTACTTAGTGCCCATGGCAGCAGGAAAGTACAAACCTATTGATCTTGTAAGCTGTAATGCCATTTATTTTCTCATGCTAGGTTTCCCAAACTGTGATGAGTACACTCACTGCACCCATGCACCCTACTTGGCAGGAAACTACTCTGTATCTACAAAACAGAATAGGGGTGGGATTTTTGCTGTTATTAATGTACTAAGATTTTCAGATTTTTCCTTCCCTCATACCTATCATACTGAGGACTGTAACTGAAATACACAAAAAGCCTTATTTATGTTGCATATTTGTGTAAACCCTAAATGCAGGAATATTGTACGTTCACTTTGCATATAAAGAAAATCCATTCTCTTGGTACCCGCTGTTTTAGTGTATAAGATTACTAAAAAAAATACCAGGGCATAGGGAAATTTAACTTTTAAGGATATTTTAAATCCTACCGCCTACCATATAGTAATTCATTTTTTACAAATTTAAAGAAATTCACTAGACTTACAACTAAAATATAGTCCTGTGTTCAGACTGACCAAAAGACTGAAGGAGAGTACTTTGGTATATAACACATAAATTCCCTGCTGCAGCAGCATAACAAGAGGGCACAAACATTTCAAATCTCAGAACACATGCCTACTGCTCAAGATAAAAATCATAGAAAGAGACTGATCCTTTCCCATGAAAAAACCTTGTGATATATTATAATTGTACAGTATCTAAAAGAACACACTCTGCTTTAAAGCTACCGGTGACACCAAATCCTATTTCTGCATAATGAGGAAAATAACATATGACTCACCAAAAATAATGGGAATATTAAAAACAAGACTTAACACATCTCTCCTCCAGGATTTTTTTAATGCGTGCAGTGAAATGAGAGCAAATAGACCTACAAGGAGTAAGAAATAGTTACTGAATGAAAAATATGTCAATCACATAACTGAGCACAATTGTACTGATATAAATTTGCCACACTATTTTGCCTCTTAGAAGATGCTAAGAAGAATCTTACCACAACAAATACACATAAGACTCTTAAAAAAGGCCTCAAGAAGTTTAGATTCTTCCCTTTTACATTAACAATTGAAGTTTCTCAGATATGATGATCAGCAAGTAGAACTATTAATCTCAGTAGCTGACAGCACTCATTTCACACAAGATTTAACAGAGAGAGGGACACCTGGCTTTACTGTTCTAAATGACCTTGCTGCTATTCTACACTGTCGTGGAAGCACCCACAAAACCAGACAGCAGTAGCTACCAGAGTTGCCTGTCACTCCAACACACAAGTTTGGATGTCTGTCAGGAACACATTAATACACAGCAAAATTCTCTGAACTTAAAGAAATACTCAAAGAAATGGTGATCCAAAATGTGCCTGCACTCACACATACAAGAAAGAGATCTCCCACCCAAGTGTACCCAAACAAAAAGGCCACTCACCAAAAAGAGGCAAGGAATCACTCCATCCCAGGGAAGTAACCTTGGACGGTATTCTGATCCAAGGGGAAAGTCACTGACTGCAGGAGCTACTGCTCCCAGAAACCTGTGGTCATCCGAATTCATGATCAGAAAATACAGACACAGGTGGGCTTGAGAGACCCAGACTCTAGGGCACAAAGAATAAATGTGAAATACCCCTGAATCACCTAGGGTTAGGTGTTTTGTCAGATTGGCCAGAGTGGCTGCATCTGCCACACACATTTAACAACAGGGAAAGATACTTCCCTTCAAATGGATGGCTTTTCTTGAAAAAAAATATGCCTCAAGTTTTCTCCACAAGGAATCTCACATAACCAATTAGATAAGCAGAGCAGCTTCCGGTGTGTTTGGTTACTGCTGTTCGCAGAATAACATAAAATGAATCATAAGATGGCTAGATTAGAAGTATGGTCAACCTGGCAGCATCAAAGTCTAAAGGGAACTGGCAGTTACCATAAATGGATCATTCTATCACAAGCACAAGTATAGTTAAATTAACAACATAACCCTGAGCTGTTTTAGTCATATTCATCCTAGCCACGCTGCCCTTTTCCCTGTGTAGACAAAAAAGCACCAGTTCTGCTGCAGTTATTCTCATTACTGAACAGCCTATAACATTATGGCCAATGAATAGGACAGATTTCAGCTCATCTCGTGTTACTTTTAATTACTTCATTGTAATAGTTTCAGGCTAGCATTTTGAACATTTTCATATGCTCTAAGTACAAGCACTATATTAACAGGAGTACAAGAAGGTCAAGTAATGTTAAGCCATACAAAATGAATCAGCAATTCATTCAGAGGAAAGCAGCCAGACTGTATCTTGATCTGCTTCAAATATTCTACTCATTAATATCATGTTAACACTCACTACAAAACATTTCTGTTTTAAGTGGTATTACACTGAAATAATATTTTGCTGCATCATAGTCAGGCATAGGCAACAACATTTGTAGTAAGCCCTATCTTAAACCAAAGTAATTTCTTCTTCCCAAATATGCTACCCTGTAGTCAGCCTCATAGTTCTGATGTGCCAAACTCTCCCAGTTTCTTGCCTGTTCACAACTTTTTGCTTTTGGAAAAATATTTTTCTCTAAATTCTCATTCATTTTAGGACAAAGTCTTTTTTCTCTTGAATATCCCATGAACTCCATATGCCTGTTTCATTCTTTATTCATCATTCCTCAGCATGAGTGACTGGAGCATACAGAGTATCCCAAATTAGATCAGTAATTTTCTGATAATGTTCAGCTGTAGCTTACCTTGTATTTAACAGAAGTAATAAATTAATGCAGGAAATTTCACAAGTTTTGCTTCTGCTACAGACTGAGTAGGAATAAATTAGTACTCATAACTGACATCCTGTAACTTATTTTTACATTAGTTACTAATATCATAATGGCAGAACACCATACAGTCTATTTCATAAAAACCAACACATTTCAAAATAATTCCTACATATCAATGACATTACTGTTATGAGACTTCTGAGAGAAAAATGCTGGTTTAGTAACATCTGTGTGAATTATTGAAGAAAAGCGGATTGTCTAGACTGACCTTTCTTGGGTTTTAGCTGCATGGTGCTGAAAAAATACTTTTACTACATGAATTTAAAGCAATTCATTAAACTAAATTCACCATTACTTTTTTTAAAAATATTTCATAAACATCTAGAACTAGGAGCTACTTGGGACACCTCATAAAAGGAAAGGTGGTTGGCATACACCATTCAGCTGATGCTAACATATTTCAGCAATGTTATCTGTTCTGTTGTATTGGAAATATTTTTTTAGGAGAAGGTTTTGCACTGCCTGTGCCAGCAGCCTGTGAGGTGGCAACACTAAAGTGAAATTCCCACTCCAGTTCAGTGAGCAGCTGCAAAGGAATACTCAACCTGGCCTTGTTATAGTGCAGACATAATCAGTAAGTACCTAGAATCCATCACTTTGAAAGTTTGTCATCACAGAATTAAAAATGTGCAATTTCAGAACTATCATCCTGTGGGCAGCTTGAGCTTTGTGCAGGATTGAGAAGTGCTTCTTCCTTCCCTTTCTCAATTGTCTCACATACTTAAATATATTGATATGTAATCAAATACATTTAAAGGAAGATACTTTTCTACTAGGTTCTCATTCTAGCCTAAGACAAGATAAAATATAAACAAGTTTAAATGAATCAATGTAATAACACAGTTTAACCATATTCAAGGTACAGTGCATGAGACTACTTTCTAAATTTCTTTTTACTAGTTCTAAAAGGAGGTGATTACAACTAGTGCAGACTGATTCTTAAAATAGTGTGTAACTTGTGTGATTTTGGTTTTATACAAAATAAATGGAGATGTGCTTCTGACTGTCTGCTATAGTTTATCTTTAAATAGAAACTTCAGAAGAGAGTTCAGAGATGACAAAGGACTTGTGACACTTGCAAACCCAAATATGTTTCTAGAGAACATTTCTCTAGACCACAATAAAAGCAGCTCAAGGTTACATTAATGTAAACATAATTTTGAAGGTCTATGGGTTGCCCATAATCTTTTGAATATGTAGGCTTCTTCTATCATTGTTACCAGTAAAAGAATGATATTTGTATTTACATATATAGGAAAAGTTTCCTGGACAAATATTTACATTTGTAGATTTAAGTTTGCTTTGGGAAGCTGTTGTCTGTGTAAGCTGAAAATTCACTTTTCTACTAACAAAACTCAGAGCTTCAAGTAGTCACCAAAAGCAAACAGAAAAGAAGCTGAGCACACCCAAAAAAGACTTGTCAAATACCCTATTATTTTGTACAGTATTTTCTAAGCTTTAGTGGAAATTAGCAAAGAAAAAGTCTAAGGTGCATTATTTAGTGCAATATTCAACGTACCTGTTTTAAAAGCATACTCTAGAAAATTAGGCAGAAGCACATATATTTTAAGGTACAAACCCACAACATCTAAAATCCTACAAAAAATTGATAATTTATCTGATTCAGGCTCCACTTGAAGTTTGCACAGTAGATTAAAAACAGGTGAAAGCAACCTTATCTGAGGCTAATAACATCAATAGACAGTTATTTCTGAAACAGAAATATCACCTGACTGGATCAAAATTAAACTTCATGCATAATACTTGTACTTCTCTCTCCCCAACCAAGCCACATGTACTGCTTCACTATTTATTGTTACTATGATTATTATATTATTCCTTTTCAATATATTTTGTATATTTTTCCAAGCCAAGACTTTTGATTCAAATACAAAGAAGCAGTTTGTTGGACTTCGGTCAAGTTCCCCTCTGCATGCCCTAACAAAGCACAGAGATCTACATCCAGGAAGGGATACAGACAGACAGACCTACTTCTCTCAGTTGCTATCTCTTTTTGCCTGCCTTCCAGGCACCCTTTCTCCTAAGAGATGAGGTGGTTATTTGATAGCCCCTCAATCTCTGTTAAAACAGCCCATCAACCACTGGCAATAGAGAGCAGGGAAGGATTAGTTCTTAAATGAGGAGGGTGCTAGTATGATGCTCCCTCCCCACACTTCAGCAAGAAAACAAAGACAAGAGACTGTTTCTTACTTACTGTAGTCTTGTCAAGTTGGCAGTGTTGCCTAATTAGAACCAGCTGAGAGAAATCAGAAGTGGTTCAGTGACCTAGTCAGAGATAGTGGGAGGTGGGGATTTCCCTGAGCCAGGCCTTGACTCAGAGTCTGGGCAGGAAGGGCATTGAGGAGTTGTAATTCTGAGAGTGTGGGGATGGAATTCCATACCTGAGTGTTTTCCTTCCAGGCAAGGTGGGAAACAGACCCATGGACAAGCGCCTTCATGCCAATGGTGGACCTTTGAGGGAGTCAGAGATGAGGAACCTGGGGACCTGAGGAGGTGAGTTGCAGCTGGGTGCCTGGGAAATGGGAGGCTCACAGCTCTCTATTTGATGTGGTAGGCTGGTGAAGGGATTAGGGGGAAGGACAGGTCTCAAAAAATGAGGTATGAGCTATTAGGGAGCATCAGCTGTGGTGAGAGTGATGGTAAAGCTAGGGAAATCCAAATAAATTCTGATGATATACTGTCATATATTTGAATCTCAGATTGGGGATGGAAAGTGTTGTGACTGAGTTTCGCAAACCTTGTGCTTTTCTTTCATCCTGTTTCCTTACCCTGGGAGAGAATGATATGAATGATTAACAAAGCCAGAGTTTGGGCTGGTATCTTTTGAACTACCTTCTCTGTTGTGGTAAAGAGCTGACCCTTTTGTACTTGTTCTCTGCGTTTCGTTCACTTGCGCTTTAGCTTGTGTCTTTTGGAAGTGGCTGGAATTTAAAATGCAACATGATGAGATGTGGAAGTACTTTACAGGCTCCTGGGGCATGAAATGGAGCAAAAATTCATCGCTTCTACTTTTAACTGGACAGCTGGTAGAGTTGCACTTATTGTTTTATTACAGGAGGTTTGGTTTGGCAGATTTTTTTGCAATATGCTACTGGAAATGCATTTCCAGTTTTTGGTGTTTTAGGGAATCTAAAAACATTATTTATTTTATTAATTGAAAATTTATTACCCAACATTTTATTGTTAATGATGAATACTGTTTAATAATTTGTTTGCTCCGAATAATGAAAAAAAATTGTGGGACTGTAGCAATAAGAAAAATGCTTGAATGTCATTTAAGTTTAACCAAAATGAACTTAACTGCCAGAAAAAGGGGATGTACTTCCCAACTGAAGGACAAAAGTGTGATGTTAAATAAGGACACAACCTATCTTCATATTAATGTGCATAGCAACTATAGCATATGAACATTTTGGCTGTATTTGAAACATAATGTAAGTGTTCACAGATACTGGCATAAAACCAGTGGCTCTCATGATGCTAAGTTGCCTCATACTGAATAATGTGTGTAAATGGCTGATTTTCTGTTAAATAAATAAATAAATACAGTTGCCCTGTGGTTTGCATGTTGGAGCAACACAAGATGCAGACTGAAATCTTGTGAAATAAATGGGTAGATTTACAAATCAATTAAAAAATATTTGTCTTGATGTGTTGAATTAGTTCCTAGAATATTAATAAATCATCATTAAAATTATTAATGCATACCAAAATGTCTGCATCAAATGCTATTAAAAAAAATCTCAAATTACAAATTTGCTCTGCAGAGTTTTCTTTGCTTTCTGCCTTTTAATTATAGAAAGGAACATTTTCTTTCTTCTGGTGGTTTTGTTTTATCGTGTGTTTGGTTAGGACTTTCTTACAATCCTGAAAGGGACTTGCTAGTTGTTAAATTTTACTTGCCGCATTGTCCTATTTTGGTCTGCAGAAATTGTGCATTTCTTTAATTGTGGTACTTATTTGACCATAGATGAGAAAACAACCTGCAAAGTAATTCAAATCAAACTCGAAGCACAGCATTTGTTCTCTCTCCTATGCTTAGGTTACACTGCTGTGCGTAAAACAGCGATGAAACACTCATGTCACCGGTTGTTGTAACACAGCATATAGTTAGACACAGTCTCAACTGTAGTGATGCATGTAGATTGTTGTATCAACTTTGCCCCTTTTCTTATTGATTGCAGAACTTTTCTGTGACCTCAGACTGGCTGTTTAAACTGAAAGCACCACTTCACTCCAGACAGAGGTTTTTAGTACTGATAAAAACCAGGTTATGTCTCAAACAGACACAACCACCGAGGTCCTAGCAGGTTCTGAGTGTATATGGAAAACCATGGTCCTAATGTGATCCTCTTCTTGTATCACTGAAGTCTTTCTCACAGCATCAGCACTTAGACAAATCTGAATGGGTATGATCTCTCAAACTAAGTACTTGTGTAAATATTGGAGAAGGAGAATAAATTTTCCTGTTGTTTATGTGTTTGCCATCAAGAAAATAACATGAATAGACTACTTGTACAGATCGATCTATGTATAAATTGCTTAGACTATAATTCATATCAGGCAGGCACTATTTTTTTATGTGGCAGAACATCTTGTGTTTGAAGTAAAACCTTTCTTTCTAAAAATAAAGATGTCTAGTTTCTTTAAACATCTTTTTTTGTCATTAACCAAATTTATGTGAAATTAAAGCATGTTACTTGAAAAAGCATGTTCTCTTTTGGTCAGAATTTGTTACCATGATAGTCAGGCAAGGACAACAGAGTTGCAATTTTTGCAGAATCACTGAGTTATTGAGGTTGGAAAAGACCTTTGAGATAATCAAGCCCAGCCTATAACCCAAGAGACACATCAGCTAGACCATAGCACTAAGTGCCACATCCAGTGTCATGCCCTGCCCTCTCGTCCTATCACTAGTTGCCTAGGAGAGGAGCCCAACCACCACCTGTCTACAGCTTCCCTTCAGGCAGTTTCATCATGGAAATCTTGAACAAGACTTGCTTTAATCAGATATATGTTGAAATCCTTCTTTATGATAAAAGTTTAGGAAAAGTTCTAAACTTGTTTTGACACTGCCTTGTATTGTGATGCCACATCTTTTCATCTTTATCTGTATAGTTTTCACTAAGCTCCATCGGGGGAGGTTTAGAGTTGACATTAGGAAGTTATTCACTGAAAGATTGATCCAATTTTGGAACTGGCTGCCCACAAAGGTGGTCGAGTTGCCATCTCTGGAGGTTTTCAAGGTTAGGCTGGATGAAGTGCTGAGTGGCATGATCTAGATGTCAGATGTTAGGTTTACTTGGTTGGTTGTAGGTTGGACTGGATGATCTTTAAGGCCTTTTCCAGCCTCATCATGACTGTGATACTGTGACTACGGTTACTAGTTTGGTTTTGGTTGTTTTTTTTACAGTAGTGCACAGTCAGTGTCTTTTTTTTTTTGCACCTGAGATGCTTGTTTATACCAGTTGCAGTATTTGTGTTGCTTCTTCCTGTGCATGAGTGCAGAAATTGTTTCCTTTCACCTTTAGCAATCTAAGAACAAGTTCCAATGTAAAGGCTACTTGAAATTTCCTTTATTCTGTGGACCTACACTTGACTAAAAACAAAAGCAGAATGGTTTTTAACTTGCATTATTCTGTAACTTTAATTTAGTGGTCCTGCATAATTTTCTCCTTAATCATAATTTTTCCGCGAGGTAAATCCACTAGAGAACCAATGTAATTAGAAATGTCATTGTTATCATTCATTTTGCCCTATCTGTAAATTCTCAAAAAAGGTATTCAGGAAAATTAGAGAGAAACATTAGGCATAATAGAACACTTCCAGCTATGGTTCATTGCTTTGAGCTCCAGAGAACCTGGGGATAAACTCTGCTGGCTTTGGTTCATTAATCTTTCTTCAATGCTAGCATCTCTAAGCAGAAAGTGCATCAGCCACTGTTTTACCATGTGTACCTCTTCCATGCTTGCTTAGTGTTGGAGGCAGTACCTGTGAAGATACGCTTCATACCTTTGTTCAAGTAGTATTATGAATCCAACGGCATTTTTTAGATAACCTGTCCAAAAAGACTCATTATCTGAATCAATTTTTCTAATGGTATAATTAAGTGAAATTTAAGGGTAGATTGCATACATTTGGGTAGAGCAGGCAGAAAGTTTAAACTGGAACTGAGAGTCTAATGACTCTTTCCTTGGACAGATACCAATATCTGTGTTCTTAAGTAACATATGGGCACCATGACTATGCCTGCTTTTAGTTCACCAATATTTTGCAAAATTACAGGGCTTTGGTTTAGGTCTCTGTGAATTCTATCTGAAAATTATTTGAATCTATGTATTATGTGAATGGATGCAGTCTATAGAGCTTCGCAGTGTATTTCTCAATAGTGATTCATATTTCAGTAAAATTCTCTGCATTTGTCATCACAAATTCAAATGCTGGGAAGCAAAGTGAAAGACCTAAAACTAACAATTTTGTTCTCCTATTTCATTTAGTGTACACTGACTATTTCAGAATCTCTTGCCTAGTAAATTAGTGGGAGCAGAAAGAGTGGGATTTTATTACTCCTTTTCAAGACACGTGAACCTACAGTTACATGGCAATACTGTGAATAGGTAGGCCAATTAATAGTCAGTGTACTACTCTTAACATGGGAGGGAAATTATAAGAATAAATTCCACAACTGACCTAATAATAATCTGATGCTTTCCAGAATCTTCTCTTAAAACGTTTTAATAATATTTCATAGAAAACAGCTAGGGGGTCACTTGATTTGAGCTTAACTCTGTTTTCATTGAATGAATACTTTAAAAAATGAAGTTCAAATAGCAATCCATAAAGGAAATAGAAGAAAACCCAGTTTTATACAGCTTACTATAACTGAGAGTTCTTGAGTGAGGACTGATAAACAATAGTAGACTAAATCATAAACTTGGTTCAAGAAAGTTTAAAATTATAAACCTCACAGCTGATTTCTTTTTTCCTCTTTCCCTTGCAGAGGATGCAACTAATTTGTTAAGTAGAGGGATAGAGTTAGTCTGCAGACTGCTTTACCCAAAACAAACAGCTTTTTTTCCTACCCTTCAAGTTCACAGCCTGGTAGGTAGGGTAGATGTGTATGACAGGTTTTTTGATAAATAAATGCATTATGAAATGTGGTGAGATTTCGTTTGTATTATAATGTATTATAATATCAAACACATCTTGGCAGGTACTTTAACTTTGCTGTGGCAGGTATGTACATAATTATTCCTCATACTTGCAAATGTAAAACACAAAATGCAAAAAAGAAAAATAAACGACTTTGTTGCTGGCCAGGATTAAAAGTGAAGCTTGCTTTGTGGTAGCGATATGGAGAAAGAAATTAACTTTCGTGATACAGATTTCATCACCTACTTGTCCAACATGTTTCATTCACTCAAAATGTTTAGCAGTTTTGAAAATGAAATGCAGGAAAGCAGAATTTGTTTTAGGCCTACATAGCTCTCACTACCTTATACTGACCTTACACTCAAGAACTGCAGTCCTGTTTCTTTTTGCTGCTTTTGTATTACCGTTTCTGATGACTGTTGCATACCAAGAACAAAAATACCTGTACTGCTGTTGTCTTTGGAATTATGCTTAAGTAAAAGTTAAAATGGTATTGCAAAGACTGAATAGGTCATCAAAAACAGGAAAGAGAGAGGTGAAAATTGTAAGGCCACTAAAAAAGGCTGCAGTGGAAATTGTCTGTGCTAGGAAGATAAAAAAGAGAAGGGGAGAGAGATTATGTGTCCTGACTTCATCCAGGATAGTGTTAATTTTCACAAAAAGATGGGAGAAGACACAGTCAGCACAGTTGGCCTGAACTAAATTGGAGTAGCTGTGCTTCAGGTTCTGAGTGGTAAGTACTTCCATTATGCATCACTTGTGTTATATATTCTTTTTACAGTTACTACTTCTTTTCGCCTTTTGTTTTTCTGTTAAACTGTCAATATCTTAAGCCATGAGACCTTTCATGAGATCATTCATCCAATTCTTCTCATGCCATCACAGGAGGAAGACCAAATGAGCTGGTGCATGATGCTTAGTTGCTGGCTCTGTTTAAACCTCAACAGGCCTTTCTGGTGTCTAATGTGAGGATCAAATAATTGAGATAACGAAATATCCAACCAGAGCATGTTAAAAAAAATCATAATACAACTTTCTTATGTTGGTTCAGTAGTTGCTTATTACTTATTAGCTAGTTATTTGTTCACATTGTAGTGAACAACACTCTTATCGATTCCCTCTGTGATGTTAATCACCTTTAGGAAAAGGTGCTATCATTTTGCTGTACTGAGTAATCTTGATTTATGACATGATGACATCACTGGAGATCAGGTTAAGCTGGCATTTGTATGTGGCATTGCCATTGTGCCTGTATCTAAGGCACCTCTTTAGGAATATATTAGTAATTACATCCAGTTTAGGGGAGAAAACAGGAGAATACTCTCTCCTACTCTTTCACCTCCTCATTATTCTTTGAGTTAAATACAACATCCTTATCATGTTCAAGCCAGCATGTTCTTATTGCTGTGTCTCAGTTCTTGTTTAGGATACTTAGAATTCTGCTTAAGCATCATGGGTGACATAATATGCAAGAGAATATGGGCATGTGTCGAGAGAAACTCTCAGCTCCAGTGGTTTGAAACATCACTACCCTGTTAATGTGATAGCATATGTGCAAGAAAAATGCTGCAGCTATTCCAAAGTGGTACAACCTACTGTATTGTGCTGGGTCCTGGCTAGTAGCTACCAAACACTACTTGATATTACGGAGCATCCTCAGGAAAAAGGGAGAGAGAACAGACTAACAGGTGCTCAGCTATTCCAACTTTCATGACAAGCACTGCAGCTACACTAACTGCAGCAACAGACACTGCCACTGAACTGACTGTGCCAGTATCAGTCACTCCAATAAGAAAAAAGGAATGCACGAAAAGCCTGCAGTTTGCTTAGTGAGGGATGAAGATAAAGTAGGGACATCACTAGAGCAGGAGGAAGAGGCAAAGCCAGAGATGATCACCCAATCCCTGTTCCTGAGTGAGCTGCACAATACGTAGAAGGATTTCAGCTGTAGTACATGAAAGCACATTGTTACCTGGCTACTGTGATGTTGGAATAGGGTCAATAGTTTGGAACTGGAGAGTAGGGAAACCAAACAGCTAAGATCTCTGTCTAGAGGAGAAGACATTGACAAGGTGATTGAAGAACAGATGCAAGCCTTAAGCCTCAGGAGGGAACTTCTGTCAGGCTTGAAGGAGCAATAACCCTTCAAGGAAGATTCTACTTGTCACCCTGGGAAGTAGACCACCATGGAGGGAGGTATCCAGTACCTGAGGGCATTAGCTGTGTTGGAGGTCATTTATAGCAGTCTAAATGATGGACAGCTACCTACAGACACAGATGGAGGAATTAGCTATGCTGGAGGTGATTCGTAAATGATCCTCATGATGTGCAGTTACCAGATGAAGTCCAATGCACAAAAACTCTGCAGCAGAATTTTTTACAAAGTGTAGCAACACTGTATGCCAGCTCATCGGCAGAAATGTCCTGGAAAGCAGGTGAAGAACACGCAGTAGATGGCTGGCCAACTGAGACGCATGATGGAAGTCTGTCTTCCTCCCTTTGAGCCTGTATTTTGGCTGTGGAGGAATTGTCCCCGAGTTCCAAAAATCAAGCAGGACATGTCCTAATCCCTGTCTGTACAAGTCCATACCTGAGCTATTAGGAATAAACACTCCTCCGCCTGAGAGAGGATATAGAAGATACATGGCACCCTGTGTCTCTTTTCTGTGCTACCATGAAAAGGATATAAAAAGGTGGGTTGAAAAAACTACCTCAATCGTAAATTCATGTGTACATGAGTTGCAGAGAAAAAAAATCCAAGCAAAATGCAACTCCAGGTTCTAGTGACTATTCCCCAGACAGAGTAGAAGGGCTGATATCACCTCTGATTCACTTGAAGGGACTCTGATCCATGTTTACAAAAAGTGAGTATTGAATACTGTGACAAGGAGAATACCCCTGCCTCCAGCCAGTCAGAGGTGAGGGACAGTCAGGTTTGTTGAACAGTGTGGGTCTGATGTGCAGGACACAGGAGTATAAGAGCACAGACCAAAGCACAGTGTTCTTTAATGACATCAAATTATAAAGGGGCAAAATCCATGTGTATTTCTGGAGTGACATATCCCAACAGCTCCCTGCATTTGGAGATGCAGTGATCCTCACAGTGAATAAGTGGATTGTAGGTGGTGAAAAATTACATAGTGCATCAGTCACTATAAAAATTCCTTTATTAGTATCATTATTATTATTATTATTTATTATCTCCTCATGTTGTGCCTTTAGAGTGTCCTTGTCTCAGTCCATGAGTTTTTTATCTTTCCCAATCCTCACCTCCACCCCACTTCTAACTTTGATTTCCGAAATTATTTTTCTGTGTGTAAAAGTGAACCACTGAGCAATTGTGACCTCTGCTGGAAGCCTTAAAATTGATTCTGATAGATAGCCACCCCAGGAAATTATGATTACTGTTACTTTGGGAACTAATCTGCAGTGTGCTGGGCTCTGTGCAAATGGATTAAGAGTCTGTACCTACTCTGAGGAATTTACAGGATAAGTAGAATAGATAAATAGAGAAGGCAAATACAACATAATTAGAAAATGCAAATTAAACCAAAGATGACATCACTGGCAGGACTAGACTAAGAATCTGTTTGTGTCATAGACTGCCTGTGCTACTTCTGAAATATTAGTAAATAATCACCATGGTAATGGACATGGCTATAAATATCTTGAGACAAATACTCTAGATGAATAGTCTGGAAAAATGTTCCTCAGGATTATCTATTTTTATTTCTAAGCATGAGAATGAAACAGAAGGAAAAATTTGTTTAGAGAGTCATTATTGAGTTTCTGCTGGAAACAGTATGGCAATCGCTTGTATGACAGAGGGAGCTTTCTATGGAACTAACAAGAATCATAAAGACATTGATCTGGTTTGCCTTGAGCCACTCATTCATGATTCCAGAGCAGAGTAAATGCTTATAACAGCACTGCTTCAAGTGATTCCAGTTCAAAGAGGTGCTTCGGCATGAAATGTACAATAAAAAACCTGATTTCAGTTATAGTCTCAGGAAGACACATTTACATTTGACAATTTACAGTGAGGAATGAACTGATTATGGAGTTCTGAAAAATGTAAATGAATTTACAACTTTTCTTAGAGTGAAACATTTGCCATCCTGAACATATGGTTCATTAAGGCTTCAGCAACTGTTTACTGTGCTTAAAAACAGGGTTGTGGGAATTCTAAAATTCAGTGCAGGAGGATCAGAGCCCTTGATGTCAGAAGGCCCTGAAGCCAAGGCCGTATTTGTCTTCCCAATGCATCCCTGCCTTCTGTGATGTTCCTTGCAGTACTTTGCATAGTGTTTTTTAGTATCTTTAGGTTGTGAATGGGTCACAGTGCAAGCATATCAAAAAGGCTGGTTTATGAGCAAGTGTCACATAATGAAAAACCGGCCTATGTGAGACTAATTGGGAAATAGTGTTAGTTTACCACAAACTGCATGCACCAGCCTGTTTTCCATACATTATCCAAATTAAACATTAAGGCAGTAATGGCAAGTCTTCACACATCACATTTTTATTTCCTCTGGATGCATCCCTTTTTTATTTTTGCAATATGTCTGTTAAACTCTTCTTAGCTTTTACAGGAACCTTCAAGATGCTTTTTTATCATAACCTTAATAATAATGCTTCACCAATAATCTATTAATTATTCCAGATCCCTCCAGTAGATTTTCTTGGTGGAAAATAATGTCCTTAAACTTCTGCTAGAATGGCTGAAGCAGAATTCAGCATCTTGCAGGGAAATGCATTATTTTTTTATTTAAACATTTAGCCAAGATTCCTTTGAACTATTATTATTACAGTTTGTTTTAAAGCACTGTGGACCAACCACAAGTTATGGTTTCACATAAAGCTTATTGCATGTAATTTTAAACCATCCATTTATGCAAGAAGAAGAAAAGGTTATTTGTACAGATTCTTCTTTGCAAAAATGCTAAATAATTGATATGGACTACCTGATAGGGGCCATAACTGGTGAAGATGGTTGACCACATTATTATTGTCTACAAATTCTAGCAGAAATTACTCTAGGCATGTACATGCACTGATAATTATCTGTGGGTGTAAAAGCAGTCCCTTCTTTTGAATACCTAATTATCTCATGAGGAACTGAACTATCAAAACTACTTAGCTAATGCTTCAAAACATCAGTTACTGTTTAGGTTTGGAAGGTTGCAGCAGATTACTTTTACTCAAACACAAAACAGAAAATTTGTTTATAGACAAACAGAGCCATCAGTGGTTTGCATAATACTAACTGAAGTTGCATCTCAGCCCATGCCTTGCTGTGCTAGTGGCCAGTAAAGTGTGATAAAATGAGATCTACACAAAATAGAGCAAGTTAGATTATGTTTTAAGTTCTTCCCACCTTCATTGATGGGAGGTATAGGGGGTTTCATATCTGGAAGCTGTTGTTGTACCGTAATGTTTAATAGCAATTGAAGCATATTCTTTCACAGATTTGTTATCTTTTATGCATCAGTTTCTGGTGACTTCCACAGCATACAATGTGAAAAATGCAACTTTTAATTGCCTTCAAACCTACTGCCTGTTAAATTGATTGACTAGCTTAATTGCTGCTTGCTCACATTTTTACCACTATTTATAGATTTCCTGGGCCACCCCTTTTCTCAGTAGAGGTGTCCTATGCACTGTGTATGATCTAAGTAAGAGCATCAGCACCTAGCAAGTCCAGTCTGTGTTGTTTCTCAACATAATAACAGAACCATGCCTTGTCTGAGCTGAAAATATGACAATATGAAAATATGACTCTAAAGACAGTGAAAAAGAAAGAAGTTGTATGGATGTGGATTAGATTGCATCATTGCCCTAGCAAGGCTGAGCATATTAATGTTGCATGAACATTCTGCTTTCAAGCTGAAATTTTGGTTGATGCTTGATTTATAAATGCATCCTCATACCTTTTGATAGACCATTGCCTTCTGCCATAAAATTTTGGCTGACTTCTAGATTACATAGAATTTCCCCATCATTTTAAGTGGATATTGTCTGTTTCTTGCTTCCTATTCCAAAGCATTTGTCTGCATAGAGTAGCTCAGTGCAATTATAGTGTTCTAATCCTGACATAGCTAAATGGATGAGAGCAGGATTTCCAACATGTGGCTAATAAAGCTCTTTTTCATTTTGGGGGATAGATTTGTAGCTAATTAATGTTAATGTTGTTACTTTTAACTAAGATCCTTCTACAAGGAATGAGCCTACCATCATACTAAAATGAATTACAAATCAACAGATTACTGTTTTAATTATTAACATCATTCATGGTGAAATACAAAATTTATAAGGGTTTGGCCTACAAGGTATTCCAGACCATTATCATTCTTCTTATAGATTTGCTCTTCATAATACCCTTCTACTAAATATTAGGCGCAACTTGGAAAAGGATTTGGCACCTGTGTCAGTGGCAGCTTGTAAAAGGAAAGGCGATAGCTGATCTTTTCAGAAAAATGGGACATACAGAAATTAAAGAGCAATCACAGTGGTCAGAATTTGTAGCAAAACTTTTGTTAAATGCTTGATTAAAACTTTTTGTCAGTAAATTATTACTTTCCAGAACTAATTTTATAGGGTTTGGTAAGTTTTGTAATGAATAAATGACTTAAGTGTAGGATTAGGACATTGAGGGGAGACCTCATTAATGTCTCTATAAATATGTGAGGGGTGGGTGTCAGGAGGATGGAGCCAGGTTCTTCTCAAGGTCATCTAGTGATAGGACAAGGGACAATGGGTACAAGCTGGAACAGAGGAGGTTCCATACAAATATCATAAGGAACTTCTTCCCAGTGAGGGTAATGGAGCATTGGAACAGGCTGCCCAGGGGGGTTGTGGAGTCTCCTTCTCTGGAGATGTTCAGGACCCACCTGGATGTGTTCCTGTGCGACTTGGTCTAGGTGATCCTGCTGTGGCAGGGGGATTGGACAAGATGGTCTTTCAAGGTCCCTTCCGATCCCTAATGATTATATAATTCTATGAGAATTCTTGCTTCGCTCTTTGGGGGAGGAGTTGTTTGCCTGCTTGTCTCTTTGCTTTCAAATGAAGGAGAGTGTTTCATTCAGTAGTGTCTTACAGGGCTAGAGACCTTTCAGTGCTGTACCTTTCAAGATAAAGAGCTAGCAACTAACTTGTCTTTCCAATAAAATACAGCATAGTAAAAAGAGTGATATAGTTTCAGACTGCTTATTAAGATAAAATTCCAATCTTTTTAATATTACACTGGTGTTCTACTAAAGACTTGAACAGAGAAGGATAATAGCTCTCATTTCTGTAAGAAAGTACGCCTTGGAAGATGTTTAGAGTTTTTGTTGTAATTTATTAGATCCGGATTTGTTTCTTTTTTCCAAATCAAAGACTCTTGCCATAGCATGGGTGCTGAACAAGCAGACAGAATAAGATTGGAGTAGCCTGATGAAATACCTAAAAGAAAAGAGTAATCAGGCTCCCTGCAGACTTATGGGGAAGAAAACAAAAGCCTAGCTCAGTCTTTGTAGAGCTCATAGTCATTGACTCTAAATGTGACAGCATGTCCAACCAGAGCGCATTTCACTGGCATGTCTGCATAAAAGTGAGACTGATTCAAAGATTATAGACAAAGAATTTTCTTGAAGACACCAAGGCAAGATGATGCCTATGTTTTATTTGGACAGTGAATAATTAAAATGGTTGGAAATACAGGGCCTTAGCTTTCTGATAGTCATAGAGTGAGTAGCTCAAAAGGAGTCACAAGAAGTAAAGTTAATCTCACAGATGAGCAACTGAGAATGTGATTAGTCTTTAAAGACGTCCTCTTAAATTGTAAGCAGCTTTGCTAATTTAAATCTGAGAAACTACAAAGCCTATGTAAAGTCTTGAAGACCTAAATATTCGAATTATGTTTTGTGTATGTGTTAACATTTTGCAGTAGTGGAGATACAAGGTAAGAAAGCTTTGACTAACGTGAAGTATGAGACAGATTTTGACTGACAAATAAACAATTGGCATTAAACTCTACACAGGTGAGAAGGCGGGGTGGAGGGAAATGCATTTTTCAGCTTGTGGGTACATTGCCTGAGGCTGAGTGCTGAAGATATTAGTACAGACTTTCCTAAGTAATATTTTATACATTATACTACTTTTCCTAGTTCCAGCAGGTTCCTTATTACATTAGTATTCATCCTCTACCCTTCCTTCATGGAAGAGGTGCTAACTTTGACAACAGCAGTTTTCCAGCTCTAAGCCTAATAAAAAGGGAACGCCAAAGAAAAACCTCTTATTTGTTGTGTTTCTGCTGCTGGAAAGCCAGCAGTGGGAGCTTAAGTAACAAACCCTCTTCCCAGTGCTTATTAATAATACAAAGGTACATAAACAAATAAACAAAAGTCTGCCATGATAGCCTATTCCCTGTAGGAAGTAGGATGAAAAAGAAAAACTGTAGCTGTTGAAGAAAAAAAGGATAAAATTAGCAGGGAAAACAAATTTTTCTAGTAGATGAAAATGCACTAAAACTAACAGCAGAAAAATAGTGCTTTGAGTCTAGGAATCTCAGTCAAGAAACTCTCCTTTGAATTTGTTTGCTTTTGTGTTAATATGAATCCTTAGATTTTTAGAAAGCCAAGTTTTGACTTCTTACTTTACATACCATTGACGTACAGACACTGGGACTTTAGGAAAAATACATGAAAAAGAATCGCGGGAGTATTCTCAGGTTGTCGGTGGTGGTTGTTTTGAAATAGATGCGATTTTCTGCTCAGCATTTATGCAATATCTCTGTTGTAGAAAAATGGAGTTTTAATCAAATTGGTTTATCAAAGGTTTACTAATAATCAATGGCTTTTTTAAAGACTGTTTAGTATTGACTTAGAATTACCTTATACCGGCTCCACTTTTACAACTCAATATTTATTGTACAGCTTGTTGCAGAACTGTCCACTGGGCACATTCTAAGATGATGTCTTCTCACCTAGTTTCTTTCACTTGAAGCATATTGGAGAACAGCTTTGAAATAACTGTCCATGATCTACAGAATTATTGACTATATGGTTTACTTCCACTACACTCACATTAATTTCATGTTGCCATTTTTAAGACCCCAGTTTGGGGGTGTTCAGCTTGAAAAAGCCCACTATTGTGATTTGGTTTTCATCTCCATAAATAATTTGGGGTTTTGGCTTTGATAACAGGAAGGTCTCTCTCAGTAAAAATTTTCTGAGTTCCATTCTTCTTCCTACCACTCAATACACTGCTTCACTGCCTGCCTCTTAGCAGTCAAGCAATCAATCTCCTTCAAAAAAGACTTAGATCAATTTCTCCCTTGCTATGTACTTAATAGTTGGCTCAGTACATTCCATTGACATAATTATTTTATTTGCTAAGGTGATCATCTCTTTCCAGTAGTCCTAAAGTGTCATCTTGTGGCTAACACTGGTTATGATTTTATATCTTCAAAAGAAAGCCTGTCCAAGCATCAAATATAGAAAATCTGTAAATTCTTCTCCAGTATTCATAGAATTTGGAGAGACAAGATGATTTTATTTTAACTAAGATTGCATCACTGGGGTTTCCTTTGGAAATAACTGATGATAGGTAATAAAAAATCTACTACAAAGTTCATCATCTATTTGGAAGACACTGATATGTTTTTCTAAACATAACTGCAGTCATATGATTTAAGGATATGTGAAAAAATGAGTCATAGCAAATTATGACAGTTCTGAAATGCTCTTTTAGCGTACGTAGTACATCTTCTCTAGTCTAGTGGTTTGAGCCAGACAGGGGTTCAGCAGTGGGTACAGGGCCTAAAATGGTGCCTGTAAGAAGTTTTGGGAATACAGAAAAACTCTACCAAGCTCCAAGTAGAACCCACCTGTGGCGTAGTCAATCAGTGCCTCTGTGAATTAATGTATTTGGGCAGGGAAACAAGATTTCATGAACTTTGGAGCTGGGTTTGTTTCTTTTGGGGAGGATTTTGTTTTTATGGGAGGTCCCTGTTTTGTTTGGGAATAGGAATGGAGAAGATGGTCATGCTGTGGTCCCAGCTCTGTGAAACAGATTGAGGAGGAAGACTTCTTGGACAGTTCTTATCTCAGAATGTGGTGAAAGATGGCAGTGAACAGAGGGGGTCTGGAGCACATGGAGCCAGAGGAAGCAGAGCCAGCAGTGGCAAGGGCCGAGATACCAATGTTCTCCAAACACTGACACAATTCAAATGAGTCCATGCCAAAGCAGTTGGCACTACTGCAGCCCATGGGACCTCCCACCCCAATGTCAGATACAGATGTAACAGAAGGAATATCTCTGCAGGGGAAAGGTGTCACCATACTACTGCTTGAAAGGTCTGCTGGAGCTTTTCCCTGAAATTAGGTTTCAGAGCGAGAGGGTTTAGAATATACCTCAAAGGCTTGTTATCATGGAATCATATAACTAGGGGATCACAGAATGGTAGGGCTTGAAAGGACCTCGGGAGATCATCTAGTCCATTCCCCCTGCTAGGCCAGGATCCACTAAAGATATTACAGAGGGACATGTCCAGGAGGGTTTTGAACGCCTCTGTGAAAGGAGCCTCCACAACATCTCTGTTCCAGTGCTATGTTACCCTCATCATGAAAAAGTTTTTTCTTGTGTTTAAATTGAACCTCCTGTATTCAAGCTGATACCCATTGCCCCTTCTATGACTGGGCTTTGTTACGTCCTCCTGTCACAGACCTTTTTTTATATAGAATCATTGAATCATAGAATCATTAGAGATTGGAAGGGAACTCAAAAGATCATCTAGTTCAATCCCCCTGCCACAGCCTGATTACCTAGACCATGTTGCACAGGAACATGACCAGGCAGGTCTTGAACATCTCTAGAGAAGGAGACTCCACAACCCCCCTGGACAGCCTGTTCCAATGCCCCACTACCCTCATTGTGAAGAAGTTCCTTCCGATATTTATATGGAACCTCCTCTGTTCCAGCTTGCACCCATTGCCCCTTGTCCTATCACTAGATGACCTTGAGAAGAGCCTCACATATTTATAGACATTAATGAGGTCACCCTTCAGCCTCCTCTTCTCCAAGCTTAAATGACCCAGCTCCCTCAGCCTTTCCTCATAAGGGAGGTGTTCTACTCCCTTCATCATCTTTGTTGCTCTATGCTGGACACCCTCCAGCAGCTCTGTGTTCTTCTTGAACTGTGGGGCCCAGAACTGGACACAATACTCCAGTATTTGTAAGTGTTGATCAGATTTTCTCTATTTTTTGTCTGTTTTGATGTGGCTGATTTGTTTTTTGCTTTGTTTTTTTTTGTATTTGATGATGCACTGGGAAATGGGGTCACACAGCAGCAGCAGCTTGCCCTCCCTATCCATTTTTTTTTGTGGCTCATTAACACTTTGCTAATTAGAAAGTCTGTCCCAGAGTGGCCAACCGCTGTCAACACTTTAATGGAACAAACAGAAATTAAATATCTTCACAAGTGAAACAGTTAAATGATCACACTGTTCTCAGGGAAACAACTCAAATAGAAATTGTCTTAAATTAACAGAAGGCATCCTAGCTTGCTCAGAGAAACACAGTGCATCTGATGGCCTTTTTAAGGGCAGTAAGAAGCAAATTTGAGTATTTGACCGCATCTTCTTGCATCATGAAAAGGAATCCATGTTTCTCTCAGAGGGATATCATTGTTCTCTACACTTACATGTAAATCACTCACTTAGAGAATATTATCTAGCCTGTGGTTTTCCTGTATTTGTGAAATTCTCCTTGGAAAACAGACATATATCACTTCGGCTTATGACAATATTGTACAGGATTCAAAACTAATTTCAAATGAGCAAGATGAAATTTCATGTCATGCCAAACATGAAATGGTCCATTTGACCTGAGATTCAGGCTTTGGTAAAAATGTAAGGAAAATAAATAATATAAATAATTAAGTTAATAATAATTAATATAGATAATTAAGTTTAATTTCCGGTTTTTTATGCAACAACTTTAGCCTTATAGGTCTTGTGCTATGTGAGATCAATCAAAGTTACATTTTTCTTTCTTACTCATAGATTTCAATCCGTTTCTTCCAACATAGATCTTGGGCTATGAGCATTTTGGACTTTGGCAGTTATGATAGTTTTGTGCTCACTGTCTCCTATTGGCAGTGTTCTGCTTTCTTGAGGTGCATGGAATAGTTACAGCAAGTGTCCTGATGATCAGAATGCACCTGAGACTTTATTTTGCCTGAATTGAGTCTTTCATGGATTTCTTGCCATCACAAAGACTATTCTGACATCTAGTGTTCATTTAGTCCGTGATTATCCAGCATTACAGAACTGCTGTAAGGGTCTAACAGAACAGCCTCTCTGCAATGTCTTGTGTTGTCCACAGTTCTGCCTTACAGAATATTTATGTGTGTTATAAAGAAATTGTTCCTTCTGAGCCAGTTTTTTAAGAGGTCTGTGATGATATAAATACATCTCAGTGTTTATTTTTTTCTGACTAGGTGAAATTAAATCAATATAGATTATCATCTCATTCCTGAAAGTCAACAAGAGCATGAGTCACAGTTAGCAGTGTGGCCTCAGTAGGTAAAATGTAATAATGTGCAGTATATTCAGAACAATGTTTTAAAATTAGTTAAAAATAGTTACTAAAGATTTAAATTAGAGCTGCTACTGGGTCTGTCTGTCATGTGTCTCTAGCACTGCAGTGATGAGCCATCTCCGACACACTCATAAATGGTGGGAGGCAAGAATATTGTATACTGTTGGGAAACCTTCAGCTGAGCTATTTAATTTATTCTTTATACCATTTGCGTTTTGTAAAGCATACCTAGTAATTTTGAAATTTCCTATGGCAGAACTTGCGAGGAAAGGGACATAGCTGATTCTTCTTAACAGAATGCTATTTTATCCAGAATCCAAACAAATACAGTTTACACTGCAGCAAAGCCTTGTTGCTTGTGCTACCAAGTCTATCATGTACATATTAATAGCTGATTGTCTGTCTTGCAAATAGCATTCAAGGAAACAGCAAATTTTTCTCTCATTCTTTGGTCTCTTGTTTTAAAACAAGCTATTAAGAGCTTGTAAGCTATTAAGAGATAAGGAGTGGCAAACACAAGTATTCCCTACAGTTCCTAGGATAACAGACCTTGAAAAGTTGTGTGTGTTCTTAAGTGTGTCTGTAATAGCAATGCTGTGTTATTTCAATGACATGCAGCATTTGCTAAAGCATTTCAAATGAAAAAATATGCATTCTGTGCCCCGGAGTACCTGAACTCTAAATTCCTTTGCACACAGGGCAGTGTAATTAATGCTCAGACAAGGGAAATGCTAATAAAAACAAATTTTCCTGTTTTGGGGAAATAGTTGGCTATTTATGATGAGCTCATTTGTGTTAACATATTTTACAGCAGAAAATATCTTTAAAATAGATTTTTGAGTTGCAAGCGGTGAATGAGCTAGCACAGATACCCATTGGAAGTTATAACTTCCAATGAATTCTACTTCTGGAATAGTGCTGAGGTAAATTAGATATTGATTTCTGGCAAAATGGAGGTCTTGTCTCATTGCTGAATTTTGAATCTTACAGATTGAATATGAATCTGATAACTGATGCTAAAGCTTATAGTTCTTTGTGTTATAGATGCATCCAGAGCCTTAAACTGAAAGGTTCTGCTATGCAAAAATAATAGAAAAAGATTAGAAAGAGAGTCTGGAGGAGTAGAGGAAGTGCAGTGAAATATAAAATAGGTGGGGTTTTGCTGAGCCACATTTGTCATGCCTGATCATGAAGGAGCAAAAAAACAGAAATATTACCTTGCTTTTCATTATAGATTATTGTTGAAACATTTAATTGTATTCTGCCTACTTCAAGATTTCTTTATGATTTCACTCTAGATGCTCTAGCTTCTGCAATTAAAATTCTTCAGAGAACATTTAAGTATTTTCTGTTTGTGTATTTTGTGGTGGTTTTTTATGAAGCCTGACCCAGGGACAAAAAGATCTCGTCTCATATCACAAAATAAGGAATTTTCAAATTCTTCTGGCATAGTTACTGGATTTGTTGCCACAACTGTTTTCTCATTGCACTCCTTTACAGCTTTCACAGANTTTTTTGTAGGTTTGTCAATTTTTATTCAGTTGTGTCAGCT
This sequence comes from Upupa epops, assembly GCA_013397515.1. Classification (NCBI taxonomy): domain Eukaryota; kingdom Metazoa; phylum Chordata; class Aves; order Bucerotiformes; family Upupidae; genus Upupa; species Upupa epops. The sequence continues at coordinate 223,934 of VZRI01010710.1, read as the reverse complement.
GAATAAAATATATTTATATATAAATATATAGTTATATAAATATATAATATCTAGTTTATATATTATATATTTATATTTAGCTTAAATATATAAAGCATAAATATACTCTATATGAATGTATATATTTTCATATATAAATATGAATATATAAAATCTTCCATTTTACTGTCCATGCACTCTGGGGTATTCTGATACTACTTCTGTTTCAATTGGTGAGTTTGAGTGGCTCTGCCATCAAGGCCAACTCTGCCTTTTTTAGTTTTACTTGGTATAGTGCCTGTGGAAACAAGGCAGAGCTCCCTGTACTGGGCACTGGTGAGGCTCACCTAGAACACCCTGTGCATTTCTGGGCCTGTTGTTTCAATAAAGATATTGAGGTACAGGAAAGGGTCCAGGGGAGAGCAGTGAGGCTGGTTAAGGGCCTAANAAAATTCTTCAGAGAACATTTAAGTATTTTCTGTTTGTGTATTTTGTGGTGGTTTTTTATGAAGCCTGACCCAGGGACAAAAAGATCTCGTCTCATATCACAAAATAAGGAATTTTCAAATTCTTCTGGCATAGTTACTGGATTTGTTGCCACAACTGTTTTCTCATTGCACTCCTTTACAGCTTTCACAGATGATACAGAAATCTGCTAATAGAATATTTTATTCTTCTAAACACAGTTCACCACTGTATTTTACACCTACAGTTTTTCACACCTTGTACTGCAGACATGATATGGGGCTATGACTGAAGTCAATCAGAAGACTTACACTAACAGATCTTTCCATTCTAAAAATCCTGTAATTTGTGCATCACATTTCTTTACAGTCTTAATTGTTTAAGTTGAAAACAGTGTGGTTTGCTGCAAGTCGTTACTCATGCCATTTTGATATTATAAGTGTGCCTTGTAACCTGAGAGATTTTGAAGAAATCCATGCATGGCATAATTGTGTTGGAGCTTAAGTCTATCTCCTATGTTGAGAGTGTTCCTCATGTTTAAATCTGTCACTGGCTATTGAGGTTAATATCCATGTTATGATCAAAATGTGTTTCAACATCACTGACTAACTCCATACTCAAAGTAATTATTAGTACTACTGGTCCCAAGTAAGACTTGCCACTGATCATGGAGAACTTGCATGTTCTAAGATGCTACCTCTTCTCATTTCTTCCATCGTGCAGATAATCTAGAAATACCTTAGATGTCTTTCTTAGTACTGTTCTTCAGCATAGGTAATTGCTGTGGTTGTTGCAGGATTGCTACTTAACTGTGTATATAACTGAAAGATAATTTGCAGTTTAAACTAGTAGTATGAAATTGAATAATCTCTGAACAGAATAAGGGGATCATGTCACAGAATAAATCTTCAAATACTTGTATGCACATGTATATTCAATCAGCTCAGAAAACACGAGGATGTGAAACACAAATACTCTGTTCATATTTTTCTACATAAGCGAGTAGGGAGTGCTGTGTGCTTGATCAGCAGTAGTGAATCTCACAGGGAACATAATTAATCTGTGAAATTATTTCCTATCAAACCTACAAGATAAAGCTTGATGCATTTTTTTGTAGGTTTGTCAATTTTTATTCAGTTGTGTCAGCTAAATAAAATATATTTATATATAAATATATAGTTATATAAATATATAATATCTAGTTTATATATTATATATTTATNACCTTCTTCACTGGGGATTCTCACTGAGGATCTGGGTTAGTTGGATGTGGAAGCATTCAGAGGCCAGTGGCGTCTTGGGGTGCACTAAGAAGGTATCCAGCAAGTTGAGGGAGGTTTTCCTCCCCCTCTACTCTGCCCTGTTTAGCCTGCATCTGGAATACTGTATCCAGTTCTGGGATCTGCAGTTCAAGAATCTACTGGAGAGAGTCTAGTACATATCCACTCAGATGGTCAGGGAGCTGCAGCATCTGCCTTATGAAGAGGGGCTGAGAGAGCTGGGGTTATTTAGCCTGGAGAAGAGGAGACTCAAGGAGGACCTTATCACTCTCTATAATTACCTGAAGTGAAGTTGTAGGCAGGTGAGATTTGGTCTCTTCTCCCAGGCAACTAGTGATAGGTCAAGAGGGCATGGGCCTGAAGCTGTGCCAGGGGAGGTTTATGTTAGATATTAGGAAGCCCTTCCTCACAGAAAGAGTGATCAGACATTGGAATGGACTGCCCAGGGCGGTGGTAGAGTTCTCATCCCTGGAGGTATTTAAGGACAGACTGGTTGTGGCACTTAGTGTCATGGTCTAGGTGATTGTGGTTTAGGTCATAGGCTGGGCTTGATGATCTCAGAGGTCTTTTCCAGTCTCAATAATTCTGTGATTATGTGAAGTCTAGCCTCATTACCTCACTTTGGAGTCATCCTGTGCTCATGCACTATTAAAAACTCTGGTGCTTCATTTTGGTCCTAACAGATAACATGTGGCAGTAGCATTTTCTTTGCCTTCTTAACACACTGTGTAAAACAAACCAGAAATTACTGTTTTATGAAGTGTATTTCTCATTGCATTTGAGTGGGGTAATTAAAATTCTCTGTTTCCTATCATTTGCTGGCAAACGTGTAAAACTGCATCTTGTGAAACACATTCGCAAACACTAAGTTTCTTCTGGGAAAACAGGTTATAATGTCTTCTGTGTGGTGAGACTGGTGAGATAAGGGCTTTTAGAGGAATTTTGTTGAAAGCAAATGAATTGAAATGTGTTGCCATGTCTGGGTACAGGTACCGTTAAATTTCTATATATAATCTGACTTTTCAGTTTAAAAAAAGAAAAGCCAATTTGGTATTATAACATTAAAAGTTTTGTTTAATTTATTCTTAATATCTATTAAATTTGCTAGTAGTTAGTCTTATAAATTTGTTTATTTGTCCAAATAAAATATGACTATTTTACTATTCAAATACTCTAGGAAGGATCCAGCATTGCATATCAGCCTAATAGAAGCCTTGTCTTTTCCCAGGCCTTTCAGAGGGATATTACGAATGGCTAAGCATACAAGTAAAACATTATTCAGGAATGTGTACAATATGTAGACTGTGGCCCTTAAAAACTGAATAATCTTAATATTTTATCATTTATTATACTAAATATGTGTTTTATTAAACAATCACTTCAAGATTTTCTTACAAAACCAAACAAATACACCTAAACAAACAAAAACTCAAACACATCAGGTGATCACTTCTGGTACATCTTCTTAGCCTGGAAACATAAAGGAGGCCTCTCTATACAGCCTTTATTTTTAGTTAAGCAGATGTGCATTCAGTTTAAAAACACAAAGTGCTATTGGAACACATAAGGATCTAGTGGCATATATCTGGAGTCATGAGATTTATGAACTCCTAGTACAAACCTCACCTTAAGAAAAATCCTATCAGTACAACTGTGCTGTTCACTGTTCAGGAGGGGAGATGAGCATGTAACTTGGCTTTAGACAATAATCAGTTTCCATCACAAGTAGATATATATTTAAGTTCAGATTTAAATAATCTGTCTTTAAATCTGTGATACAAGATTGGTATTTAGAAGTGCACAGGGCTGGGAGATGCCTCTGTCCACTGGCTCTGGTTGAAGATCTGTGCTGTGGACAGGACATGCACAGAGAGTGACCTGTGGTGATTGAATACATGGTAGCTCAACAGTGACCCAGCAAGCTTTGTAAAATTTTAAAAAATCAACTCTCGTAAGCTGGAGCTGAAGCTTACTAAATTTGTAATGGCTTCAAATTCTCGTGAACAGAATTACACATGTAAGCAGCAAAATACACCTTGAAATATAAACCTGCACTGCCTGATAACTTGGCCAAGGTGTGTTTGATATACAGCTAAGGGGCTTTTCCCCCATTTTTTAACTTCTGTCTCTGTTTTATCATAGGAATTAAATGGTGTGAGGAATCTTCTTACCTTAGTTCTGCCTCTCTGATTATAAGCAAAATAATTATCCTGTGCCTGGCTTCAATGAATTGTGGAGACCACAGTATTTATTATCTAGGATTTAGTGCTTAGGGTATACTTTTGGATCATCAACTGCACAAAGGGTATAACAATGAAAAAATGTGCGAGGCCCAATTCAGCATAAAACCTTATTGCATCAAAGCATAAATCTCAAATAGGTCTACCTGCAGGAGCTGAAATCAACAGCACCCAGAATACACTTCTGTTAAAGAAAACTGCTAAGTTACACTTTAAGAAAAAGATAAGAGTACAGCAGGCCTTTCTTATCTTCCTTCATTACCATTTCAAAGACAATAAAAGCAGTTAATAGCAGAGGCATAAGAAAAAGCTAAGTGTATACAATGCTTCTGTTTCTGACAGCATAGCAAGGTCCTGAATTCATGTGCTCTTGTACATGTAATCCTACACTAACTGTAATCTGCATGCACCTAATTGAACAACTGTGCTTCCAATTCCTATGTAACTTTTACTTGCAGCTGAAATCAGTGAAAAGCTGAGTATGTTTCAAAGAGCTTTAATGCAGATCTGTTGTTGTGCCAGTAACACTCAAAGAAAATCACTCTTTGTGAGTGCTGCATAATACCATAGCTCTGGCATGTCACCTCCTATGTTCTGTAAGGTTGGTAAGCCATGTAGCAAGCCTGAATTCCTACCTGAAATCTAAAGAAATTTTAACTTTGAATACTTCTGGTCAAGTTTAGGAGCCTTGAGCAACTTAGAGGAATGTAGTAGGTACTTGAATCCTATTCCTGAGTTTCGTTAGCCATGACATGAAGACTATATCATAAGCCTTTTCCATATTGCAATAACCTTTGTACATCTAATCTGAATTCATTGATGGTACTCAGAAATTTTGTAGTCTTGACTTATACTACTCAGTTTGAAGAGGATAAAATCTATCTCCTGTGTTTTTCTTTGAGTATACCATTGCAGATTTGCCTATTATTAAACTAAAAATTATGAAGACAGGGAATACTGTCAGTTCTCTCTAGTCCATCGTTAATTGGTCTTTTCATAGAATCAGAAGTCAAGGTTGGAAGGGATCTTAATGATCATCTTGTTCCAATCCTTCTGCACAGGCAGGAACACCTTTATTGTATCACATTACTCAGGGCCTCATGCAACGTGGCTCTGGCTCTCATTTGATTTATCAGTTTGTAGTTGCACTTCACTAGAAAAACAAAAACAGTATTAAAAACATTTCAAGTTAATCTGCCTACTGAAAAGATATGAAAAGAATGGTAATTCCACATGCCTGGTGTATGCATGTACAGAGATAAGAAATATACTTGAGCCCCAGCTTACAAGCTCAATAATACTGCTAAGACAATTAATAACAAATAGATGTGTTCTGAATTATTGAGGTTTCTTTAGGAATAATAATTCCTTAAAAGTAAACATGTATGGATTTTTGTTATTGGCTAATTGGAGATCACTATTCCACTGCTATGTGGAGTTGCCTTATGTTGCTTTTTCTCATGTCTCTTATCATGCAGCCTTGTCAGAACGTGAATATTTGCAGTCATATCTGAAGAGTGAACCTAAGCACAGATGCCATCTTTGCTCTTCTCTTATAGGTGCTCCACAGAAGAAAGAGCCTAGTTAAACAAATTCAGCATCACATTGACTCCAAGGTGATTTTGTAAATATGATCAGTAAATTTACATTAGGTTTTATGAGGAAAGCAAAATGGCTCTCAACAAAAAAAGGAGAAAGGCAGCCTTTACAGATGAAACCTGGATTAAAGTTGTGCCTTGTAAGGGAGGCTTATTTAAAAGTGGTATTGGGAAATACTTCATTGACTTGTTCAACTGTTTAACTAGAGACCAGAGCCACACCTGATACTTCTACTTCCCATTGCAGAGTGCCAGCAAAATTCTTTATCTCTACAGTATTCCAGGTAGCAGGAATGTGCAGTTACATGAGAGAACAACCCCAGCCTATCACCTACAGTTTCACTTGTTCCTGCTTAGCACAGAAGTGCAAATTTAAAGTCTTTTAGCAGATATGCGTAGCTCAACAGAAGTTGTCTTTCTCAGTAATAATTCCAGTTGCTGTTATTGAGACAATAGGGGCTTCTGCTTTGTTTACTTGCTTAATAACTATTGTAAAACTACTGCTGCTTTCTTTCATCTGCTCATTAACATACAATATTTTGACTTCCCTAGTAAGAAAACCAACAGTATGCCAAGATGGATTTCCAAATGTCAGTTCAGCACTGGGCTCCACTGAACAATTATTTGAGCTGTGCACAAGTTTGGTTTCACTTGAATATACAATTTGAAACTTTCTTTAAAAAACTCAAATGACTTACTGATTTATCAGCTTATATTCATTTTTACCCATGTCATTTCACTACAAATGTATATGAAGATGGAAGAACAGAATGCAGACATGCATCATGTTTCCAGGATTCTCTTACATCCTGGTACTTAAAACAATGGTGATGTAATAGACAGGTCAAAGTGATGAATCCTTCATATGCTCAGTTACATATCTGCCCAGCCTGAATTAATTTTAGAGTGAATATTATACTTCTTGAAATAATTTAGGGAGATACTTTTCTGCAAAAGTTATGGTAGGGAAGAATAACAAGGACATACAAGTCACCATGATAGCCCCAGCTTATCAAAACCACCAGATTTCTGAAAACTTTAAGCCAGAGTAAAAATGTTTGGACATGAGAGATAAAAATTGCTGCAAAGTCAGTTGTAAAGAATATGTTCGGCAAAATATCCTCTTTCAAATATATGTATATGTAATATGACAGTAAAGCCAGGACACACTTCTGGCACTGTATGCATTTGAATAAGGACTCTCTCTTAAGTGAATGTTTGAGTACGCAGGTATTAAGTAGAAATTCTATTCAATAAAGTTATATATTAATTGTGTAACAAAGGCAGGTTTTCATTATGCTTGATGGCTATTAATTTTTAAAAGGCCTATTTGTCCAGTAGCCCCATTGTGACATTTATAGTCAATTTTCAACAGCAGACCCTATCAAATGGTAGTCATTATTTTTAGCCTTTTTTGAAAATCTGTCTGCTTTTGGTGCCTAAATGTAGAGTGTTGTGTTCTGTCAATCTGTTCCATCCTGTTCACAGAATAAAGCTTCACTTCATAACACTGCAATTTTTATTTCCAATTACAATGGTTTAAGAAGTCCTTAAAAAAAAACTAAATAAAAGCCTTCTGAGAATGCTAATCCTAAAGCATTCTCTTCTACAGCTACGTTGCAGGTAGGTGTTGATTTTGATTTACACAGGGTGAAGTACAATTCTTTTTCTTGCTATCTCACTGGTGAGGAAATTCAGCATGTTGACACTTCACCTGAAAAACCGTTTGTAAATTATTGCATCTTCTTCATTTTTAAATGGGTTCAAAGTCTTGGATGCTGGAGTGACATGAGAAACACAAAACTATTGACAGAACCTTGGAAACCTCGGAAGAATGTAGCCTTTCAGGTGTCAATTACTGCCTGATTTTCCAGCATGTTCATTTTTTTCTCTGAAGTTGCTGAGTAGACAGACCACTGTCGGTTCCACTGCTCTCCAGATGACACCTCAGTAACATCACACCACTGACTTCTTTCTTTTTCTCCTGCTGCTAATTGCTGCTTCTTGCTTAGCTGAATAATAGAGAAGAACATCATGTTATGTCCTATCCCTTGTTATGTTTTTGCCTTTGAGACTCTTTTCTGAAAAAAAAAACAAACCATTATTTAAAAGACGTGGCTTGGGGCAATGAGATTTGAAATCTCACATTGAACAAGGAAGGTCTCTAGAATAGCTGTGCTATTGCATTGTATAAGCAATCACAGAATCATAGAATCATTACAGATTGGAAGAGACCTTGAATGATCATCAAGTCCAACCCTCCTGCCAGAGCAGGATAACCTACGGTAGGTCACATAGGAACATATCCAGGCAGATTTTTAATGTCTCTAGAGAAGATTGCACAACCTCTCTGGGCAGCCTGTTCCAGTGCTCTGTCAGTGAAAAAGTTGTGCTCCGTCCAATGTAACAGTCCAAGAAGGCATGAAAAATTGATATTGTATCAATTCATGCTGATATATAATGTTTTATCAATATAATTCCAGAATGGAGTATAGTTACATCCACAGAAAAACTTTCTGCTAGTATGTGGCTTATTTCCACAAGAGGGCTCTGTCAGACAGTCTGTACTGGGCAGCAAAGCAGTGTTCCTCTGCAAGAGAACATTTTTAGGGGACGGGGTTCACACACTGGATTAGACTCTGTGGATGTAGAAGCAGAAATTCACTTTCATGGCTACAATATCTCATGAAGTCTTACTAGCATACAGTACAAAGACTATCAGCAGTGCCAGCCAGGGCACACTTTGCCTATCTGTGAAACTATTCCCTAACAACTGCTTTCTTTTCCGTTCCCATTTCTTCTCAGTTAAGATGTTTACGGCTGCTCTTTTTGCTTCCTTATTTGCAACCAATTAAGCTCTTTCTGTTCCATGCATTACCTGCAACAAACATTAAAGCCTGACAAATGCTCGCTGTCCAGAGCGATTGGGCAACTCAGACATTCCTCCCAAATCGAACAATGTTGCTCTGAATTGTTGTTTGTTTTTTTAATATTGAAGTTCTTGAGCTATTTAAATGTAATGATTAAGAATTTGCCATTTACATTCTACTGCTGTGCTGCAAAAGTCATATTGGTTTTGTCTTGTTTAAGAGAAGAGTTTCCGCGATTTCCCTGCTTCTTACGCTTTTGCATGCAATCATGAGTCGTGACCACGAGAGGTCAACAGAGAAACGCAATCACTGACAGCCCCTTATTTGTGTGATAGAAGTAGTTAGTCAGTAACAAGACTTTCTGGTTATTCTAGGGAAGATATTTTTCATGTTTCTACAAATAATTATAACAACATTGTTAACCATCTCTGTTTCTATACATATTGTAATGATTACTATTACTTCTAGAACATTTTTTTTTTGGCTTAAAAGTAATCAGAAAATAAGTAAGTTATCAAAATCTGAGTAAATCGCCTAAAAATGTACATTTTACCAAGCAGCACAAGTCACAGAATAATAAAATAGGACAATACACACTGTATGAAATTTGTTAGCATATCCAGGAATGTGCAAATTCCCATGTTTTTTCTTAGAGCTCTGCAGATCCCCAGATATTTTCTCTCAAGGTTTAGACTACACGTGTGGAGTGTGTATTTTATTCCACTGTTACTTGGCATCTTCAGTTCCAGTTATTCCTTGGACTCTGTTAAAGTAGTATATTGACTTCCTTCTTAAAAGTCTGTTGTATAGGACTCAGGCTTATCAGCTGATCATTCTATGACAGTTTTTTCTATAGCTACTTGTATTGATATAAAGGAAGCCTGTATGTACATCATGTTCATGCACCTTCTTTGGTGCCTAAACTTCAGTCATTCACTGCCTATGCAATTGGAAACTTTGTTGTTTCCTCACAACCTTTTTCTATCATTTTGCCTCATAATAATCCAGTTTTTAAAGAAAAAGCTTAACACCTCAGAAGTAACTTTTCAAAGGAAAAAAGGCTCACCATGTCATTTATGATGAAGGGAAGCAGAGGTCAGCAATGTACAGGGTTCTAGTCTATCTAGCTAAAATGGACTCCTACACATTGCAGGTTGCATTCTCATTAGCAGCCAACGTTTCTAAAGTACCAACATTTTTTATGAGCACCAGTTGAGTTCTTTACCCATTATAGTAGCATGGTAGACAACAAAGTTTATTGACATGAATGGAACTAGTGTGATATTAATTAATGTAACTAGTAGTTAGCGTTGTATATTTACTCATTTTGCATACACAGGTAATAAAGTTACTTCTAAGTTCTGCAAAAAAACAACCCAAATGTTTTCATGTACATGCTTTCAGAAGCTTTAAAAATAGAGAATGCCTTGAATAAACAGAGTTCAATTAAAGGAAGTAATTTCAAACTGTAATTGGTAATTTTTAAGTAAATGTGGCCTTGTAACAGAATGCAGATGGCAAACCCACTATCCAGCCGACCCTAGGGTGTGATCTAGAAATAAGCAGGAGGTGCAATATATTCTATTAATTATTTTCACTGCTACAGTTGTTTGCTATATAATACGGGTCAACAGGGGTTAGCCTGAAGCTTCTCCTAATATATTAGTAAATAAATTTGAACAGATTTTAATTTGCTAATGGAAAGGTCTGAGCCAGTTGCAAATAAGAGAGGAGCTACTTTGTCTTGCTCATTACTATGCAACATGGCTGCTCCTCGCCATTCATACGAAATGTTACATTTCCATAGAGCACAATGTAATTTGTCACAAGAGGGGGAAAAAAAAACACCACCACAACAACAAAAAACCCCCCAAACCACTCTGTAAACTATATTAGATTAAAGATAAATGTGTATCATGGAGCAATCATTCTTATGGAGTCCGTAGGATAATTACACGTTGAACACCTGTCTCTGAAAGCCTGCCAAATTATCCAGTGTGGTATCTTATATGTTTCAGGGAGAAAAGAAGAAGTATATGCTATTTCCAAAGCACACAAACAAACTGAGTCTTTTTTCACATGCCTGCTCATAATTTCTCACCTCATTTTGAAGCCTCACGATGCTGCCACTATTCACCCATTCCAACTCATAGAGCTTCCAGTGCTGTGCGCTCAGACAATTTTAACACCAGCTCCAAGGATTGTTTGTTTCTCACTCTTTTTCTACACAGAGTAACAATCCCTAGGGTGTTTTGTCATTGTAACTCCTTTGTAAGCATTTGTAAGTGTTCTCACAAGAAACAGAAGTAGAAGCTGAGGCACACAGGTCTGTTTTGCTCAAGATCTAGACTGACAATAGCAAAACTAGGAAGAGGCTCAGTTTCCAAGCCTAGTAGCATCGTCCTTGTTTTCCTACCTCTTTCCTTACCTTGCTTAGAACAGGAGTGCTACAAGAATGAAGTGTTACAAGAAGAGTGATCGCTCTTTTTAAACAATGACAGCTAGTTAAAGGGATAGGCAGTACACTGCTGACAGGTGGTTTAGCCCAGCATCGCCACCTTGTTGCTTCATGTCGCTGACTGTGCACCACAGGGACAGCACTTGTCTTTAGATAGAGGTGTATCAGCCATGTGCATCATGAATTCGGTTACTTTAAAGTGTCCCTCTCTGATGAATGCTAAAACCTGATTTGGCTTTGGTTGCTCAATACATTCTTTCCATGGTAACAAGGTAAACAAGACTCTATAAAGGCTAAAGTGATTTTTAAAAAAAAAAAAAGTGCTGATGTTTCTTAAGTACAGGCTTCTAGAGAAGAGGACATACTCTTGACAGGGAGAGTTCATGCACACAGATACTTCAGGATTAATGTAGAGGGTTCTCAAACTGACAACTGAAACTGTAGATCTTTAAGTTCTATTTCCCTTATCTGCACACTGAGTGCTTCATACCATTAAACATTCCCGTTTAAAATCTTGGTTGGTCTTCACGGATGTGGGGGGGTTTTTTTGTGGGGGTAGGAATTCTCTGGTTTGTTTTTAATGGCCCCCTGGTTTTGCATATTCCACCTAGTTGTATTGCTTAGATGCATGAGGTGACAGGAAGGGATGTTAATGTTTAAACCTTTGTCATTTTCACCTCTTCTTCTCTCTTTTGTGATGAAAGAAGTGGCACTCAATTTTAAAATGGACACAAATTAAGAAGCATTTTAGGATTAGTCCCTTAATTACAATAATCCTTAAAGGATTATTCAGAGATTGGCCTTTACTAAAGTTTTCAACTTAGCCATGCATTTTAAAGCAGAAGCAGACGGATCTGTGGGCCAGCGACAAAAGAGAGGGTTCAGATTGGAGAGTTGTTTGCATAAATATGTTTAGGTTGAGAAAATAGTCTACAATGCAGCTACCGGTGCCTGTTCTGTTCGTTACTGGTAAAATGCTGCCCAGTGAATCTCAGCGTATTTTACCACTTTTCAATAAGTCGGTATCTCATTGCTCTATAAAAACATCAAATAGAGCTCCTTGGCCGCCAGGATCAATCGCATGAGTTTTCAGGCAAATTCTTTTCTACCATCCTGCAGCATTGAATATCAGAAGGATGTTCATAATTCCACGTGTTTGGGCTCAAGATATGCATACTAAAGTAACAGCAGCATGTAATTCCCATTTCTTTTTGTCCTAAACAAGAGAAGGATTCAAGTGGAACAGAATTTGTGGGATTCATGAAGGAGGTTTCTTCAAGGAGGATCCTTGAGTCTGTGGAAATTAATTTCCTGACACAGCTGGTGGGTGAGAGTTTACCAGGGGAGGTGTCTCGGCAGATTGTGCTGTTTACAGAGACAAGGTCTGGTGGGAGATGTGGTGCTCAGAGGCCATCTCGGGCTTAGTGATCATCATTTCTTAACCCTTGGTGAAATAGAGGGGAACTGACAAAACCACAATGGACTACTGGGGGGCAGACTTTAACCTGTTCAGGATATTCGTTGAAGGAGTCCCTTGGGAGACACTCCTGAAGGATAAAGGGTCCCAGAAGGCTAGGCATTCTTCAAGGAAGTACTTTTAAAGGCACAAGATGCTGTCGTCATGTGCTGCGGGAAAAACAAGGGAACAAGAAGACCAACCTGGCTAAACAGGTAACTTCTGTTGGGTCTCAGGGAAAAAGGAAAGTTTATCATCTTTGGAAGGAAGGGCAGGCAACTCAAGAAGAGCACAGGGATCTAACTAGATCTTGGATATGTAGAGACGAAACCCGAAAGGCAAAAGTCCAATCAGATCTCAGTCTGGCCAATGTTGTAAGAGGCAACAAAAATGGTTTTATGAAGACAGCAACAAAAAGACAGTCAGAGAGAATCTACACTTCTTACTGGGGAATCATTATCACCAAGGATGAGGACAAGGCTGAGGTACTGAATGCCTTCCTTTCTTCAGTTTTTAATGACCAGTCCAGTTGTCCTCAGGATATTCAGTCTTCTGAGCTAGTGGACAGGGTCGTAGAGCAGGATGCACTTCCTATAATACAAAAGGAAGAAGTTAATGACTTGCTAAGATACCTGAACAATAATGGGATCCACCCAGGAGCGCTGAGGGAGCTGATGAGGAAGCTTGACAAGCCATTCTCCATAATTTGTCAATGCTCCTGGCTGACAGGGGAGGTCCCACGTGACTGCAGTCTACCAATGCAGTGCCCATTTTCACCCCAAAAGGAGAGGTGAAAGAATGGTCTGGGCAACTACAGGCCTGTCAACCTGACCTTGGTATCAGGGAAGACTATAGAGCAGTTCATCTTGAGCCTGCCCAAACACAGCAAGTGCAGGACAGACAGGGGATCAGGTTCTGAGCGACCTGCTCTAGTTCAGTCTGTCCCTGTTCACTGCACGACTAGATGACATCTGAAGGTCCCTTTCAACCCAAACCATTCTATTATTCTATGAAAACAACTCGTTCTGCATTGTCCTTCACGAAGTACTATTTCCAACCATAATAAGGGAGCAGAGAATAATAGTAAATATCCTCAGCTATGGAAGCTAATTTTCCTATTCAAATTAATGTCTTGCTACAGTTCTCTTCACATGCTGTCCTGCATTACACCAGAGAATTTTTCTGCATTCATTTCAACACATGTTGAAGGAGGAATGTCTTTGCCTCCAAAAGAAATAATACTGTCCCTTTGTAGTTGCTGAATTCAGCTACAGTTATTATAGAGCAGCTTAACATAAGGGTTGTGCGATTTTAATAACTTCATTGTACAGGAGCAGTTTATATTTTAGAGGGTTTTCCATTTCCATTTGTCTCCAGTATTAATGAGTAAACCAGTTTAAAGAAAGCCAGCCACCTTAAAGTTTCTAAATTGTCATTGCTATATCTCAGTGGAATCAAACATTCATATAAAAATTAAAGACCATCACATATTAAGAGAATCAAAATTAATTTCAAGAGTACGTTAAATATTAAGGTTTTTAATTATTGTGATCCTGAAAGCTCTATCTCCAATGGAAACAAATCCTTGTATGATAAGATCAACAGGCATGTTAATTTTTAAACACTATGCTTATGTGCTTGTTCTGCTGCAATCTTGATTAGTTTTCTGCTGCTTTGCTTACTCCTTTGAAAGCTTGCACAAAGAGAGAATAACAGTGATAAAAATATAAAATCAAATCTACACAGCAGAAGTTCAAGAATTCAGGCCTGCAACTATGCTAAATATTTCACATTAGACAGGGGACAAATATTTCTGCTGAGAACAGAAACTGTGATTTGGAATTTGTCTAATGATAGATACAACACATGGGAAACTCCTTTCCACATTATTCCACAATAAATATTCATTGACAAATACAGTGCTAAAACACAGAACAAATTTATGTGAACACATTATAAGTTACTTAGGTTTTGGCTTGTATAAAGCGTAGTAAGGGATTTTATGCAGGGTAATAAAGGAATTAACTTTACTTATATTGCCTAAATCTTAAGAATGAAAGCAGTTGCTTTGGTAATAAGCTTAAAGAAAGTTCTTTTGAAAATTAGTTACACATGTCAGCTACTTTTTTAGGATAAGATTTCAGTCATTGATACTTGAGACTAAGGGAATGAAATCTGCATTCTAGAGAGCAATTCTCCTACATGCTGCTGGAATTTAGAGGAATTGTGTGGGAATGACAATAAGCTCTTAAATAGAAAACTTGTTTTAAATGTCTTTGAAAGCTAAACAGTAAAATTCATAGTATTTTTAATACCGTCTTTTGTTTATGTAAAAAAATTAGTTACATATAACTTTCCTTTATATAATTTAAGAGAAAGTCCTAAGTAGCAAGTTTCTGAAGGAAAGTGCTGTGGGAAAGACTATCAAAGGCTTTATCAAAGGCTTTGTCTAGGTAGACAGTAGTCACATCCCCTCTGTCACCCTCTTAAGTTGGTCACCTAGTCAGAGAAGGAGTTCTGATTAGTCAACTTGGAATTCGGTAATTTTTGTCATTTCCTTGCATGAATAGCTAAAATGCATGTCTTGATTTTAAGGAAAATATATCACAGGGTACATTTTTAAAATACAGGGGGGTTTAATACTTTTTGCATAATAAATCTTATTTCACTAAAAATATATATGAGCATGATTTTGAGTTTTTCTACACTACCCAGTTTTCTTCTACTTCTAAGTAGCTGTTGAGTTAGTCTGTCCATCCAGTTTCTACAAAAAAAAAGAGTAAAAACACCGTTAAACTGGTAGAAAGGGATCAAAGCTTCGGGGACTTTTCCAAGAGTTCTGGCATTTGGTTTGAGAAGGCTGATTATGTTATTAATTCCTGCTGCTCACCTGTAGGACATTCGCATGGTCTTAAGTGAGCTGCAGTCATGCCAGTTTGCACAAATGTAATCAGAGGCGGAGACAGCAATGCTTTGCTTGAACATGTCCAATTGAATAGTATGAAGGGTCAGCAGTGATTTTAGGACTAGCTCAGCACTCTGCATCTGTTTGGACGGAGAATTAATGCAGGTAACTGCAGCTGTTTCTGTACTGCACAGCACCCTATATTAAATGGTTTGATTTAAGGCTCATCTCTAAGTAGGATTGGGCTAGATGATTTTTCAAGGTCCCTTCTGATCCCTAATGATTCTATGATTCATTCTATGATTCATTCTATGATTCTATTCCTTGTCAGCTGCAGTAAATCAACTATGTCAGTGCTCATGTTGCAATAATTATTCTGAACAAGAAGTTCCAGTAGCGATCAGATGTCTATTTACATTTCCAGTGTGAAATGCTGTGGGAAATCTTTGATGTCTGTGAAAGATGAAAGTGATGATGGGAAATGATGACTGGTCTCTTGGAGGAAAAAAGCATGTTGTCTTTTTTCACTGGCTGTTTTCATCAATGAAGGGTTCAAAATTTTGAACATTTGAGAGTTCTGCCACTGTGTCAGCTATGTCTGAAGTCCAGGAGTAGGAAGTGAACTGATTGATTGTCTTTTGCTAGTTTTTTTGCTCTCATGCACACCTCCACAGACAGCACACTTGATCTGAAGTTTTATCTCTTGAGGATGACAGATTAAAACCAAGATATCAGGCAGTAGATTAAATAAAAGATGTCCATTTTCTGGGCCACTAAAGAAGCTTCTGTTATTAGGCAACCATTCTGAGACATCAAAGAAAAATGCAAAATTGTCGTGTTAAGTGCACATGACCTTCTTCTGTATGACACTCTTTTGGGATGTGGATAAAAACTTTATTTCCCACTTTGCTATATGACTGCTGACAAAACACATCATCTCTCCTCATGCCGATGCCCCTTCTGTCTTCCATAGCCCATATGCTCTTCACAACAGAATCCCACTGTTTGATTATGCACCATACACCACAATAGGGTTTTGATTTTGGAAGGAAAATCTTTTTTTAAAATCTATTGTAATACCAGTAATGATAGGAAATAATATGGAATACATCAGTCCCCAGGACTAGAATAAGAGGTTACTACAAATTTGCTACATTCAAATATGCGTGTCCTCTGCAAATTGACAGAATACAAATAATGTTTTGCCTGCACACACTGACCTATTTTCTAATCTGCTTCTGCTTTCAGAAAAGACATAATAACTGTCTTATTTTTGCTCACCTTTCTGACCTTGCTTCATCTGTGCTATTTCTTTTGTCCTCAATAAATCACCTTTAGTATTAAGTATGGCTTCTTAAAGAGGGGGTATGTCCTGCATGTGTTGCTTTTTCATTCCAGGCTGTCTGTGGGTACTTGTGTGTGTGTCTGTTTGCCTTCATCACCTTGTCTACTATAGCAATTAATTTTTTTTTGCCAGCTGACAGGGGAATTATCAATGTCAGTATTCATAGGATTGATATCCTTTCATGTCTCTCTTAATTTTCACCAGACTACTCAGTTTTTGTAAGAGATTTGCTATGATGAGCACTTCATTATCTCCTGACACTGTCCTAAACATTTTGTGTGAGTTCCCTCTAAAATTTAATCCATGATCCAGGAATGCCCATAAAATACCTTGAACATTAGAAGGTAAAAAGGCATTGAGACGATTCCTAAGAAGAGCATCGGTGGTAAGAGTTGAACTGTCTTTGTGCAATGGGAGGATGCACCTTTTTGTCTCAGCATTCCCGTTCCTATCTTGACTTGTAACTTCTGAAGAATGACTGATATTTTCCTGGCTTCATGTCCCACAACTTCTTTTTTTTTAATGCAAATGTTATTAGCTGGGTCTTTTATTTTTCAAAATCCAGAAGATTGGAAAGGATAGAGCAATTGATTCCTTGCTTAGGTACCATAACAAAAGAGTCTGAATTTTCATATGACAGTTAGGGTCTTGAATTACTCCAAATGTATTGACTGCTGTTCACTTTATTGAATACTTTAGTGGCTGTCACCTTAGTGAAAATAAAAACGTGGAATGATGCTTCAGAGCTTGTGGAACCAACATGTTTTGAAGNCAGTAGCTCAGAGAGCTGAGGCTATTAAGAGAGAACTAATGGCCCATTTGAATGAACAAAGGATACCGGGACTCACCGGAGCCATGGTTGCAGGCTCAGAGCTGAGAAAGGTGTTTCCAGAAGAGGTTTTGCCTATGTAAGTTTGTGACTGGCTGGGGGGGGGTGGCGTTCCTATTTGCCCCACACCCCAATAAAAGATGCTGTAAGGGAGTGAGCAGTGTCTAGGTTCTCACCATTCCCCTCTCCCAGAGGCCTGCGGAGCGGCTAGGCAGCCCCATCTGGGGCCATGGCGCACCCCACTGGCCAGGGCTGAGATGCTACAAGCACAGTGGAGGGGTGACTGGGGTACGGTGGCAGGATGCCCTATCCCCTGTCTGCCATGCAGAAAGGAGGGTTTTGAGCTGTGCTGGCAGAAAGCCCTTCCCCTCGCTCACATGCCAAAGTGAACAGGCACAGAGAGAAACCACTAGTGCTGGTACCTCCCCGAGTCGAGTGGAGCAGTTATATTGATCATCACAAGCCTGGAGACGCCGGAGTGGTGAGCTAAGAGAGAAAAAACCCTGAAAGCCCGAGTCTCTGAAGGAGGAGAGTACTCCTCTACTGGTTTGCTGCCACAGTCGCCATTGTGTACTCGCCACGTGCCGATTTACAGAACAGCAGAAGATGTTATCACAGCTTGCCATAGAGAAAGACTGAGACTGCTCAAGTTAGTGGGATATGGAGTCTGGAAAGACATTTGCTGTTCCAGTTTGGCAGAACTGTTAGCACAAGACAAGCTGAATACTTACAACTCTTACACCTTTGGCAGGATGTCAGGAAATCGGGGTTTAAAGTGGCCTAGGGGTGGGTTTCCCCTTATTACTGCTGCTGTGCTCTGTGTGTCCCTCTCCCCAGGGGATCCAACCTGAAGCCAAAGACTGCTACAGAATGCTTTGCTCATTTCTTTTTCTCAGAATGTGTGTGATGACAGTTTCTGTTTTGTTTGTCACCTGCTTGGGCTTTTTCTGGTTTTTTTACTTAGAGAGCAAACCTTTTTGTTTCCCCAAGCTGTTTTTTCTTGCCTGATAGGCTCCATCTGAGACCCCTTGAGGCCAGGTTGCTTTTCCATTTTTGGGATGTTCCTAAGCAGTTACAAGTTTGAAGCTTTAGATTTCTTGCCTGAGGCACTGGAGGGTTGCTGTACATGTGATTTTTTACTTGGAATTCCCAGCTAGGTTTTGCATGTCTGCAAACAAACAGAAGGGGTTTGGAGTTTCCAGTTGGAAAGACTCTTCCCTTTCAGGAGTTAGAGATGGCTGTCATGTAAGAACATGTGATTAATCTCTGTATGTATTCATGTGGGGGTTTTATGTGGGGTGAATTCTATATGTTGGTTCGTATGTGGGGTGAATTAAATGTGTTTTGTTGGTTTTCCCCAAATTGAGTAGTTTTGATTTTGTTCTAAACAGTTTCTGAACCCTCTTTGTTTTGTTTTGTAGGCCCGTTAGCTCATTACCTAAATAATTTGATTAATTTTGTCTCAAGATCAAACCCATGACAAAGTGTCACAATTCTTAAGGAATTCCTACATACCTCTAAACTTTTGAAGTCTGGCTCTTATTAATCTAAAATACATATATGGTTTTGTTCCTTCCTGATCAGGTGTGATCATTTGAATGGTATCTCCAAACTGGAAAACTTCAAACCATAAGTTTCTACAAACCCAAAATCCTATCCAAAGTCCAAATCCTATCCAAATGGTAGCCTAATTTGAGCTGTATCAACTAAGAAAGCAAATGGACCTAGTGGATTATTTTCACTGTTTCAGTGCGTAACCACAGTTGTGATTTGTGGAAGACTAAAAACACTGAGAAGCAATTAAGAGGAAATACCCCACTTTTCACAGGAGAATTGAGAAAATTGAAGGTTTATTACTAAAGTGACATAACTGCCTCATATGTGTTGCCATACATTGCATGTAGGTGTGGTAGATTATTGCAAGTTACATTTGAAATTATTTATGTTACTGAAACTTGAGGGGGTTTGGTACTGGCTTGCCTCACAGTTCAGTCTTTATCAGTCCTGCCCCTGCTCATGTTATTTTTGAGTAGAAAGTTAATGGGACTAATGCATAATCCATGAAACCTTTTGGGTGTCATTCAGAAAGTAAGGCCATCAAAAAGTTCATGCTAAGTAGACTGCTCCATTCAACAAAAGTCACATAAAGCACCAACTATTCATTCAAAATGAACACTTAAGACAGGGAGCAAAAGTGCTCCAGAAAAGCATGTTTTGCTATAAGCAAAGTGGCAGCTATAGCCACATTTTTCATTTCATCTTTCACCCTAACCTCTATCATCACTATGAGTGCCATTCAACTGTTAGAGGAGATTGGCTCTTTCCTGATAATGTTTTTTCAGCCTTTACTGATACCAAGAACGCTAAGCTGCTATATCTCTCTATTGCACCTTGAAGGAAGTAAAAAACAATAAAGACTTGAAGTCAACCTCTTCTGACAAAAAAAACAACAACAAACCAAACACCAGAACATACACATTTATTTTTTTTTTACTTTCCTCTACTAAATCAAATTAAAAACTATGTGGCTCAGAACTTAAGGGAGTTTTTGTTTCTGGAATGGTGGTTGTTATCATCAGGATGGAATAAAAACTGCATTAAAGTAGACTAACAGTTACCTGAAATGTCATTATGTGCATCAGATAATCTAACAGTTCAGGTACTGTGTGTGGTTCTGGGAAAGCCAGTATTTCTACATGGAAACTAGACTGTGTTTCACTCTCTGCCCACAAAAAATCCATAAAATAGGTACAAGTGAGCTTAATCATTTGAAGTGTTTTATTGAACAACAACAGTCCATTCCCACTGCTCCCTTTTTTAAATGGGGACAGATACCTTTTCCCAGCAGTATCATGACAGAAAGAAATAGACGCAGGGCAAACATTCTCATGCTTCAGATTTACAGCAGACTTAGACAGTGTGAACTGCCTTGCTGAATTACTTACTGCTTTGCTTTTTTTTTGCCCTGAGTCATTCATTTCTTAAAGTAATTTGACAGGAGTTTGACAGAGACCCGTCTCAAAGGCAGGAGTCAAGAATAAGAGTCAACTGCCTAGAAAAGGTGTCATCAAATCAGTTGGATGGATATAATATTTTAAAAAAACTTTTTTCCCAATATTCTTTTTTAAAAAAGAGTTAGGTGAAATCTAGTGTAATCCTTAATCTGCTTTTCCTGTACATATTACCTCAGCTATGGCCCTAGGTTAGTAGTACTTGAAAAATCCTTATTAGAGGCTATGCAGTCCCCTGCAAGAAAAAAGCTGGTGTTCCCAGTTCAGTTCTTAATGGACAGGTGTTCACAGCACAAAACCCTCCATTACAATTGGTCCTAATTAGCACCTTTATCAGCAGCCTCCCCAGAGAGGCCAGAGAATGAACAGGCTTGAAAACTGAACCACCAGCCTGGTTCATCGCTAGAGGTGAGCCCTCCAGGTCAAGGTTGAGGGGCAGTGTGAGGAAGCTTTGCTGCTACTGCCTGAGCTCTAGCTGCTCCATGAATAGAGGACTTCAGTCTCAGGACTGTCAATCTGGCACCTTTCAAAAGCACTAAATTCACTTAATTAACAGACAGGAAAAAATAGCCTTCCCTAGCAACTCTTGCATCAAATGGCACTTATGTTATCTTATATTCTGTGCACCTAACCCTATTAGCATTGCATTGTGTGTTTCTGTTGGAGTGCCTTTATGTACACACCAATCTTAACGTACACACTAATGTATGCTGGGAGATTTAGCAGCATTTTAAATTAAACCAACATTATCAAGTAGAATTTATGCCTTTTTTTTTCATTATTTTTTGTTAGCTGTTATACCTGCTTAATTCCACAAAAGAGCATTTTTTCAAATATTAATATTCCTTTTTTTCCCCATGCAATTAAATCACTTTCTCCTTTGAATTTCATGCTATCCTTGATTATTTTGTCCTTTTTTTCCCCTTTTCTCCTGACACAAGGCAACATTTTGCATTGCTGTGTTCTCATGATAGGTCACTCTATTGTCTATTCAAGTGCAACACAGAAAAAAACCCCATATGCCTAGTTTTCCTTCCATAGAGACCCAGGGTATGTGAATTTCTCCAATAATTTAATAATTTAATAAATTACTATTTTTGCCCTGTCCTGGGTATGATTGTTCATACATAAACTAAAAGCATAGGTTTATGACACAAAGTAGTCTGCACTTCGCAAGTGTATTTTAACAGTATTCTGTAGGTAAGTAAAGTTTTCCTGGTTCAAAATCCTGATTTCCCAGAAATCCATTAATACAGTCACTTATTACTGTTCTGATTTCAAGTAGATAATGTTTCCCAATGATGGAACATTTAATCTTCAGGTGGGATTAGATTACCACACTCTAAATTTGCTATTAACTGAACTACTCCTAGCAACTTTGAATTTTAATCTAAGAACACCCTTTCACATCTTCATTTTTGTTTCAGTATTTGTAGCTCTCGCTGGATGATCAAGGCCATGTTTGTGAAAACAACCAGGAAGCAACCAGCAAACTCTTTCTCAGTTGTCTTTGACCTCCGATGAGTTACTTTTTGTTCTGTATGTATTTCTCCAGATGAAAATCTAATAAGACTTTCTTAGCTTTCCAAGTTTTAGGTGACAACTATTCTGAATATACAAAGTAATTTTGTGAGGCTGTGTGGTCTAGACAGTAGGCATTCAATGAGGTAAGATTTACGGTCCATATGTGTGTATCCTTGTTCTTTATTTCTCTACTTTTTTACTAGTTTATTTTGTCTTGTAAGTTGGGTCAGGAACACTTGTTCTCTGTTTGCATAGTGTCTACCACAAAAGACTCCTGTATTATGCCGTCCAAATGAGTCTGGTGGCACAATCCAGTATTCCAGATGAATTGCAAAAGATTATCCACCTTGGTGCATGGAATCTAAGCCAGCTGCTCACAGATGTCTTGCGTTTTTGGTATAATACATTCTTTTCTGAGTAATAGCAGTTAACAAGTTTTCTTTCCAGAAAGCAAGATTATCATCCAGGTATCTGTGTTATGTTACCTTAAAGATGACAGACTAGTGGTTTTCTTAGTGAAACTGCTTGAAGCCCACCACATTTTACATGTTCAAGTGGCCTTTCAAAAATTCCATATAGCCATTTGGGACGTGTGACCGGATTATTTAAAATACAAACCATGTCTGAACTGATCATTCCATTTAGTGTCTTCATTCCGAAAGAAAAAAAGAAATAAGAGCAATACAAACAGGAGGGAGAAGATGAAACCTGTAAGATAGCTAACTGAGCTGAGTGAAAGCTTTCTACTCTTAAGACTGGATTTCAGATCATTTTTCCTTTCCTTTTTTTTCCGATATATGTCATGTTCTAATCAATCACAAATAAAGCAGCTGGCACCTGGTGAAAATCAGTGGAGTAACGTTGCTAACGTACTCCTATTTGATATATTAGTAGATAATTTTTCATATGTCTGCAAACAAATGTGCTGGTTGTCTTTATTGGTAAGCCTACAGCTGTTGTTCAGAGTGGCCACGTCAAATGACAGTAAGCTTTCATATTCGCTTTTGTGCTTGCATTACAGTCACTAGTCCAACAGTCATTTCTGACCAAACTGGTTTGGCTCAGGAGAAGCTAGCTTTGTCATGTACTAAATGAATTTAAAGTGTCTGTGCTGCAGATTGGGTGTTGGTGTTCCCCAGAGTCATGTCACAACACTGACCGTTTCTATCTAACACTCATCAGATATCTTGAGGTAAAATCACAGCCAACATAAGGTACATGGATTTTACTGTGCAATAAACTTAGGAATGCTAGTGTTGACCCTCAGTGAGTGAACTCTGGGACTGTCTGGACCAAAGATTAATTAGTTCCTGATCTTACTGTCTTTAATTAAATATCATCCTTTCTTTTTTTTACCCTTTCCCGCAGAAAAACTTGTTTACATTAATCTTGTGTGAAAATTCAATTTATTTTTAAGCAATGAAGTATAACATCGAAGTGTCACTGTTACAAACCACTTCCTTGTCTGAGATTTTAATAGCAGAGAGGCAGCAATACTAAGAACAAAATTCGTTGAATTATGTTGTAAAATACTTGTTAGTGAATTTTAGTTACTGAATCATTCCTGAGTTAATTCCAGTTTTAGTTGGTATTTTGTCAGTATTGCCCACCAAATGGCCATCAAGAGTTCTTTCTGAGAATTTAGCTTTGCTACAGTTGCAGTTTCGTAGCCCATTATGTTAGCAATATGTCTTTTGTCACAGGGCTGGGCGACAGCGACATTTACATTTGCAAGAGAGTCATCAATGAACTCTGAGTAGCGTGCTACAGGTTTCCAGAATTCCCCTCACTGACACATTTTCAGGGGAGGCAGCCAGTCTACCTGTCTTCCCCAGCAGTAGGAAGAGGTATGCATGCCCTGCGGCAGGAAGAGATTTCCTGTGAGTTTCAGCCCTTCTTTCTTCCAGGCACAGCAGGATTCCTGTGCTAAGGTTACAGGCAGGACTTCAGTGAAAAGTAAATCTCTCTCCTCTAAGATTAGTCTTTTGCAACAAGCTCTTTATCTTCAGCTTCTCAAAGACTTTTCCTCTCATCCCTCACTGTTTGTATTATTTATTCTCTATGTTGTGTCCAAATCTCTGTTGTACTATTCTCCTTGCCTTCCTTCTCCCTTCTTGGTTAATTACCTTTAGCAGTTCTCTGCTTTCTTCTCACTTCAGTTCATCCTACTGGATGAAGTTCTCTTTAAAATATAAAGAGTTAAGGAAATACTTAATAGAAAGCACTGCTAGAGTAACTTAAAACATCGTGAGTCCAAAATGAAGCAACATATGCCGAGAGCTGATTGAATGTCACCAAATATGTAACTAGGCTAGAGTAAGAAGAGCACTTACATAAGCTGTATGGAGGAAAGTTAATGAACAAAACAAAGAAAGCAGAGTAGTAGTTAAGTGTTAGTCCATTACCTTGAACCAAGGTTGTGTTGATAGTAATACAGGTAAATTATTTGATAACTATTTTAAAATACATCACCTATGGCCTAAGTATCTGTAAAATATGTGTTTGGCAGCTATGCTAGAGATACTTTAAGTGTCTTTTGGTTTAGGTTATTTTCTAAATGGCGGTTTTATGAAACTAATTGAGCGGAATCTAGACTCAATATCATAAATCATTCTAAGTAATTCTGGTTAGTATTTTCCTTAAAATATTATTTTACACTTAATTCACAATTGATGTAATTTTGGAATTCTAAAAGGTAAATAATGTAATAATTAAGAGCAATGATGCACAGGTAACACTTTTATTCATACCTATTAAATTAATACTTTAGCAAATTGACCACTTACGAAAAACAGGATATCGTGAGAAAATAACAGCATAAGCACAGGTCTGAGCACTGCAGACTTTGAGAACTAATCCAGGCTGCACCGTGTGTTTGAAAAACTCTAAGCTCACTATAAATTGTTAACCCCACTGTACAAGGTAGAGCATTGTTCTGTGCCTAAGTGAATTGTACCAGGTTATCAATACCAAAAAGCTAACCAATATGTCTGTGTGTTACCTTCCTATGCTGTCACATACAGGTTTCCTTATGAGTCCTTCCATTCACTTCACTATTGCAACTTTCAGTAAATTGGGGTTGAATTTGATAGCAGGAGATATGTGCATATTAAATCACTGCAACTTACAGCAAAAGGGAGTGTTGATTTATCTCTAGTGGAAGGATTAGCAAGAATTCAACAGACTTGCACATGTTGCTTTCAAATGCAGGTTTTTTTCTTTACAGTCAAGCAGTAAGTGAAGTGATTGAATTTTACAACTCTGTAAATTATTGAAACTTTGCTTTAAAGAAGGAAAGCCCAAGAGTGACTGATAAAAGATTTTGGCAAGGGTCAGAAATTATGAACTGAAATTATGTACAACTTGGGTGCTGCAGAAACCCAGGAAATTAGGTTTTTGTGACTGCTGTGGGCTTCTCTTGGGCTCAAATTCGATGCATTCTTTGATCACGTGGGTCCCAAAAGAAAAAATATGTACAGTGTGCTGATAAAACTGATCATTTTTAAGCCAGATTTATTAATCTGAATCCACAACTGAAAACAAGGCCATGCTGTGGGAATGAAGACAAATATTTAACTCAAAGTCAGAAATAGGGTCTGAAAATAAGAGATGGTTAAAGCTATGGTGAACACGTGCAAGCTGCAGAATATCAGCAAGTCTTCTCTCCTGCAAACTGATCTAAAGCAGTTCTCTGGTTTCCCCAGCAACCTTGAGCAATGCTAGCTTGTTTCTTTGGAAGTAAATTAAATGTGACTTTCAAGTAGTTCATTATTTCAGTAGCCACAATGCCTTTCGGAAGCAAGGACATTCGATAAATCATATTAGGATTTACTGCATTTCTGAAGGGAAGCAGATAAAGGATTTTTCAGAACACTTCAAATCTAGTACATTTTTTTTAAATTACAAAAATTATGCTTCTATTAATACAGGATAAAAAGACTAAAATATGTTTCCAATGTGTAAGAAAGTTAAGCATTGTTTGGTGATGTGTTGAAAGCCAGCAGATCCTGCTTCACATACACACAGCCAGTGCAGAAGCATATACAGTCCCTATATATATATATATATAGCTCCACGTGTATTGTATGGTTGAAACCTTTGAGAAAATGCTTTAACACGATGCCCACACTCAGCCCAGATTGTGCACTGCTGCTCCATAGCTGGTATGCAGAGAAATCCCCAGCCTCTTCCATGACCCAACCTGTACACATATTTCTGAAATAAAGCATCACACACTGTAAAAGATTGATATGTTACTCAGAAATGGATATTTCTGTGCACATTTGTGTTTTGCTTCTGATGGCAGTGGTAGAAGAAGGTGCATGCCAAATGTGCGGTATACAGATTGGAGCTGCCTCTGCAATAAGCATACACTCTCCCAGTGGTTTTCTCTGAGGCAAAAGCAGAAAGCTCTTAATTTGTTGACTACATATTTTTTAATCTGAGCATCAGTCTTACACTTTGTGAATAGATTGCTTTGCCTGTCCACTTCACAGTCCATGTTAATTTCCACCAGTCTTAAACTGCTGTAAAGTCAAACCAGAGCATTTTCTAGTTAATTTTAGAATTGTCTGATGTTGTTCAGGTCTGGTGTGTTCAATAGGACTCAAGGTCATCAGTTCATATTTAATTTTAGGTTGGAAAAGTCTCTGAAGATTCAAACTGGGTTTTATTTAGTTTCACTGGTTCCTGTTTGCTTTTATTTTTCAGCAGGCAGAGAATCACCATGGTAGAATAAACTGCCAGGCAACTCAGTTTTGGTTCTTTATTTTAGTGGAATAGAAAGCTGTTAGAAACTAAACCACTTGGGGAGGGTCGTATTTTTAGGTTTTTTATAAGGTTTGAGGAAAAGAGACAGTTTTTTAATGAAAGAGAAAAATCTCTCATAAGAGAAGATAGCTTTTAACAACAGAAGTCTGTGTAATCAGAAACCTGTTTTCCTCTGAAAAGTAGTTTCAGGGGAATGAGCTTATTATCAGACCAGTGAGGATCATTACTGTCCCTTGCTAACATAGTGATGTCACACATGTTATTTCAGTTGGTTCAATACATACGATACTGATGTTCAAAAGGGCTTTAAATGGAAAGAGTCACAGTAGATTATCTCCAGCAAGAAGTGCTGTTCTGGACCTTGTCCTCACCAACAAGAAGGGGCTGGTGTGGAATGTGAAACTCAAGGGTATCCTTGGCTAAAGTGATGAGATGGTAGAGTTCATGGCCCTTAGGGCAATGAGAAGGCTACTCAGCAAATTTGGTAGCCTAGACATAAGGAGACCAGACTTTGGCAGTCTTCAGGGACTGCCTTGGAATAGAAAAATGGAGTTCAGTGGAACAGAGTACTGGAGAGACTGGGTACTCAAGAAAGCTGATCAACATTCAAAGACCGTCTTCTGTTGAAATGTTAAAATATCAGAGTGCAAATAAAACTATTTGCCCTAGAGATATTAGCTGATAAGTTAGCTATACTGGGGCATGTGTTGGTCTGCAAACCTGTACCTTTACAGTACTTTCTGTCTACTGACAAGTGCATCTCCACATTTCATAAACATGACTTATGCTATCTCCCGTTTGTGTTCCATTGAACTATGCTTATTGTCTATTGCCACCATTTAGGTGTCTGTAGGTGGACTGAGAAAATATATCAGCCTGTCATGATGCGTTACAAACACAGTCCAGTTCAGGGTTTGTGTGTCTGTGAGATGCACCTTGTGGTGGTGATTGCACTTCAGGTATTGAAACTGAGTCCAAAGAAGAAAAACAAGTCCCAGAAAAAGAAAGTATAACTGGCTCACAGTATCAGTATCACAGTAATGATGAGGCTGGAAAAGACCTTAAAGATCATCCAGTCCAACCTAAAACCAACCAAGTAAACCTAAACATCTGACATCTAGATCATACCACTCAGCACTTCATCCAGCCTAACCTTGAATACCTCCAGGGTGTCCTAAATAAAGGGAAGCCCTTCAAGGGTTCAGCTAATGGCAGCTTCTACCTACCAAGGAAAGCTGCTTCAGCCTCCGCTGCACAGCTTGTAATTAACAAATGTCTGTGTTTTGCTCTTGGTTGCACATATTTGGAGGCAAGATACTATATGAAGGTAAATCTCGTTCTAACATGGTATCTACAATAGTTGTTTACAAATGGACTTAACTAGCCAGTCATGGAAGGGGACCCTCCCTCCAAATCCCCCTCCTGCCAATTACGTGGCAGTGGATATGCCCTCCTCCCTCCCCCTCACCCAGAAACCCCAAAACTAGCAGTGTCCAGGAGTGTGAATATTTTTCCATAGTGTTCTTATAAGTGATTGCTTGTGGCATCTTATAGTCTTATCTCAGCTTTTGCAGCCCCTCATGAATATTCTGTACATATGGAAGAGTTTTCTATATCATTGCCCATTAATAAGGAGGATAATCATTCATCCAGTTATCACAAAGTCAGCGAGAGCCTTTCCTTGAGCCCTTAGAGCAAAGGATCATGGGAGATCAGGGAGGTTAAAAGTGGCTGCCATTATGATCGTTACGGTTTTTTCTGTGTAATTACTGTATCGTAATAAAATTGATCTAAGATAAGGAAAAGGGGTATTAAAGTCTTTAGGACTAAAAGACCATATTAGCAACTCTTACCTTTTTTAGTCATGGGACAAGATGCATATTTCAACTGATACATATAAATGAGCATTCTTTCACTGAGGCCACGGTAAGGTCAGCCATGTACATAGAAATGATATGTTATTACACAATTGCATTTAGGAGACATTAATCCGGTGTAAATACAAAAGGGGAGGGGAAGGTATAATGATGCATTATTACTAAAAGCACTAAGTTTTAGGTTTAGTCTGTATGTGGTGTTCTTAATTTCTAGATAACTGGAATTTTAATAATCCATTAGTGAGGTTTACCTGCTTTTTCTTAGCCATTCCACCATACTTACAGAAGCCAATGAGTTAAATGCATTCGTACACATTAGCAGAAGTCTGTATTTACAAGTGACTCATCCTGTGCAAATAATATAAATCCTATACAAAATTGTCATGTTCAATATTCTTTTGTCTGTGCTGGTATTGCCAGCACTGCAACAGAACTAGTGAAACTAGCTGACTGCATCCAGTTTGGATTTTTACACAAAATCAAAAGGTTGTTTTAAATTTCTGTTGCTTGTCCCAAAAAAAGGAGCAATAATGTCTAGCTGCAGAAACATCACTGTTGCTTTAACTGTTCCTGTTGTATATGTGAAAATGGGCCATCCAAAAAGTTGATATATGTCCTATTTCTAGCACAAGGCAATCCTCTTTAGCTAAAGAGTTAAACATGTCTTGTTCTGAAACATGGACTTTTCAATTGCCAAAGACTTTCCAAATTACCTTGCTTTTAATCTGAAGGGAAAGATAAAATCATGTGCCTGCTTTTAAATTATTTTTTCTCTTATGAAAGACTATTTGAGTAGGAATATTTTGTGTTTTGAAACATTAAAGTTGAACTTGCTTTGCAGTATTTATCTGTTTTATAGGTATTCATTTATTTATCTGTATTTAACTTTTTGTCTACTCAACTAGTTTTTGTATACTTTTTTGTGTATTTTTTACTAGTTTTTGTCTTTCCTAACAAATACTACTGTAAGAACAAAAATTTCAGGTGTTCCACTGGCCCTACAAATCTTACAAGATCTCTACTGCAACAGTCTATCATCATGTAAGTGAAGCACAGGAGCTAGATTTTTTTCTTTTCAGATTGCCTATTTCCCACATTTCTTCCTTGTTTTCTTTCAGTCTACAGGATTAAACTACGTCTCCCATCACGCAATGCAGTCTCCTCCATGACTAGGAGAAGGGTGCAGGACAGTAGTCACAGCAAAGATTTTTTTCAGTCCATCTTTTATTAAATGGAATCCATCTAACAAACTCTTTCTGCATCTGGAAGTGTATTTTCCAAATTTCTTTGTCTTCTATAGATCTTCTGCAGTATAAATTGGCATCTACAGAAGAATAGTTATTACAGTCGGTGAGCTGGTCAAGGAAACAAAATCATGTGTGTGGCTAATTAACTCTGTCTTACATATTAATCAAGAGGACAGCATCGTGTGTTTCATAGGGAGATATGTACTAGAAAGCATGATGTGGTCACAATCGTTTTATGTGCTACATGTTGTTCAGTAGCTTCTCCTTGTGAATTAGTCAAATTAGTATTTGCTACACATTTAAAATTCAGCACTTTGCTTGTTGCAAAGACAGTCACAGGAATCTGTGCTTTTGAAAAGTTTGTGTATTCTTATTCCTATAGCTTTATACCTCAGAATAGCGTACGCAAAGCAAACACCAATAAATGTTTGTCAGTAAAGTTCAGCCTTACAATGTATTGAGTATGCATTTAATGATTTATGTTAGCCATTTCTGTAGTGCTAATCACGCTGAAGTACATTTTATTTTTGCATGAAGCATTTCAGTAACCTCAAATTCGGTATGGGTTGGGTTGTTTGTTTTGGTTTTTAATCCTTTTATGTGATGGGGATCTTTATATTTGACTTTTCAACCTGCAAGCTGAAGAATACATACAATACTTTACTACTCTTCATTCCTCCCTCTCTACATATATTCATTGCCTGTAGCAGACATAACTTTCTGGACAGTTCTACTTTTTAAAGTCGTAAGCCAGTGGGGCTGTACTCATAAGAGGAAGCAAGACAATCTGATAGAGTGGTCTTCAAATTCTACTTTTGAAATGCTGAAAGTTAAGAAACATAATTAAACTGCAGCCACATTAACATTTATATAAAATATAAACCAAATGCTTATCCTGATTCACCAAACAAATTACAGTTTGAACATTATAAAATAAAAAAAACCTCTCAGCTACTTATCAACAGCACCATTTGAAATTATTGCTAGTACCACAACTCTAAATGCATAAGATGCCTTAAATACAAACCCTGAACATTTACATACTGATTTCATGAGCAAAGCAAAAGGTATTTGCCAGTAACAGTACAGGACTCAGCATTTTTATTGTCTGAGTTATCCTGGTTCACTCTGATATGAAAATTCAATTATTTTAGAACTGGTCGTCTCATTAAATTTTGACAAGGAGCACAAGCTCAGTACCAGCTCTAGCTCTAAGAGGCTATGGGTGCCTG
Source organism: Upupa epops (assembly GCA_013397515.1). NCBI lineage: Eukaryota > Metazoa > Chordata > Aves > Bucerotiformes > Upupidae > Upupa > Upupa epops. The sequence continues at coordinate 192,848 of VZRI01010710.1, read as the reverse complement.
ACAGCTCCACGGTGAATTTTAAAATGTAGTATTTTTACAGGACAAGATTATCTGACTATTTTATATTAAAAAAGAAAAAAATTAATCAAATACATTGTAATAGCCAACACTGGTAACTGGGCCTTTTTGGAGATATTTTTTATGACAATTTATTTAAAAAAAAAAAAAAAAGAAAAAGAGTTCCCTGTTTATTGCATCTTTTCCCCAAGCCCACCTCCAGGGCTCATGCACCACAGCTGTGCTAGGAAAAAAAAGTGTCTTTATGTGAACAGCAAGTATTGATTATTGTTAGCATTTTCTACCTCTCCACAATTGAAATGTATTGGTTATAATTATGTTAATGTTATTTCTAACAATAAAAAGTCTCATTTTTTAATCTATTTTGTAACATCAGCACTAGCAAGGAATTTTTAGACAAAATTCTGTCAGAATAAATCAGTTCATTGAAACCAAAACTTTTCGTAGGATCATAACAATTCTAGAAGACTTTTCACTGGAAAAAGCTGCTCAAGTTTAAGATGACACACCCTGCAACAGCAGATAGTCTACAGAATGTTGGTGTATTCAAACATAGGAACTGAGCCTTTTTCACAAAACTTGCAGTCTGACTATGAAACCGTTGCTTATTGTATCATGCGTTCCCTCTAATCTACTCTGTTGGAAGTGTTGCATGCTTTACAATCCAGATAAAGCAACCAACAGTGGAGGGACAACATGGAAAGAAAGAAGCTGAGGACTAGATTTGTGAGATTATAAATAGATTTGTGAGAGTATAAAGAATTACGTAGTCTTTTGATAGTCTTTGCATGCCTGCTCAGATCATTCTCTTGAATTGTAGCAGATCTACATTCCATTTCCTGTGGAAGGAGTATTAACTACTTTGCAAAGTAGAACAACTCCAACGAGGTAGAAGGAAAGTATTGCAGTCTCTTAGGCTGATTAGTTGCGTGGTGCTTGTGGTAATTAGCTAAAATGGAACAGACTAGGAGAACAAAGACTGAACTAGGTCTTCAGTATCATAGGTAAGTGACTTAATACCAGAGTGTTGCTTTTGCAGTAGACTTCAAAGCTTTGGGATTGGGGACTGGAGGAGGATTTTGTTGTTTGACTGACCTCAATCTAGAATGTGAAATCTGGGGAAATACTGAAACACGTAGTAGAATGACAAAGTAATTTCCCTATCCAGTTTATTTCATATAGGGCTGTGCCTTTTCAAGTAACTTATTTTAGATATTGACCAGTCAGTTAGCAAAGAATGAATAAGAAGTATTTCAATTCAAGTTTGAAATGACATTGAAAGCAAACATTTATTTATGAGGTTATTTATTGCCATTTTTGAATACTGTTTTAAGACACTCACTGGGTTTTCAGTCTGTGATTTCTTAGTTACTTTAATTCCATCAGGCAAATAAAATTGTATTTGGGCATTACTTTATTTCTCACTGGGTTTTCTTACTGCTGTAAAAGAATTCAGTAAATTAAAGAGTCTATAAATTTACAGCTGTAAATTTAAGACAGTGGCATTAAGGAAACAATTCATAGTAATATTTCAAGATCAACACAAATGTTCCTTTTCAGATCTACCCAGGATTTCTTGAAAACAAAAAATGTTGACAGTTTAAGCAAATGCCACATCTGAACTAGCAAAAGAGAATTACCTTTAAACATGTATAAATATCTGAGCAAGAGAGTATCCTCACTGTTAAAACTTCTAGACAGAAATTATTCACGAGGATCTTGTATGGAAAATAGCAGATGTATAGGACTATCCCATCTATTAGTAAGGGTCAGGGACGTTTGAAATACAAGCTTCCCAGAAAAAAAAAGCTATTTGAATTTTTTCTCCATATTTTAATTAACTTTTGTGAAGGTCACACATATCTCCATCTCAGAAATGCATAGTATGTCACTCATTTTAAAAATCTGGATATTTAGCATTATCTTGCCATTCAAGTTTTTTAATCCAAAATTTCACTTTAGTGATCAAATTTAAGGGATGACAAGCTCTCTGTCCTAACAAGCTAAGCATTTTATGTTTTAGACTCAGATATACTCTGTATGATATAAGACTTCATAATGGGATTCAGTGCAGTCAAGTGCTAAATTATAGCAGGCTTATATCACAGAAAATTATAACAATAAGAGAAGAATTCATATAATGGTTTTAGTAAGAGAGGAAAATTAAGACTTTGCAATTAAAGTAGTAACCTAAAACTTTAAAATAATTTAAACAGTTACTGAATACATGTAATATTCTCTACTTATCTGGAAGCAGGATTGGCAGTCATTTGAAAGGATCCAAATGAAATGTGGACAGGGTGTATGTTATGTCCCCAGAACACAGATCTGTCATTTTCTTCATTGTTCATGAATACATTGGTATTGAATATCTCTTTCCCACAAATTCACAGGCTCCATGCAAGGCTAGAGAGAAAACCAGTGTAATGTTATCATTAAATTGATGTTGCATACAACTTTATGACAGTCCTGACAACTGCAGTTTGTGAACTTGCCAAGAGCAACCTAGTAAGTGATTTCCAGAATGAACACTGAACTATGTAGTAAAATAATCCTTCCCTCAGAAGGATAAGACTGCAATTTTCTTGTAGACATAATTTACGGAATTATTACTGACAATTTTAGAATTCCACTGGGTGAAGCACTGTGAGTTTGAGAACAGAATTTATTTCCTTTTAAGACAAATTTTAAACAGATGGTGTATCTATAGCATCTGCCTAATAGCACAGCAGAACCTGACCTGGAAAACCAGAGCAGGATTCCTCTCCCCATCCAAAGCCTCTGTTTGAAAGCTAAGGTACTGTGTAATTCATAGCTTTGCATGAAAAGTAAAAAAACCACCAGGTTCACACTGACATGTACTCTCACATAACTTCCAAGTGCAGCCTATTTAGAGCTAGATTTTGTTATGAAGGCTACTGCATAGAAATATCTTGCCATAGCGACTTAGAATTCTGAGCCCATGCTGGGGAAAATCTTAGAAGTTTATGTAATTGCTTAGATTACAACTCACCGTGACAACAAATCATCTGAAGTGTCAGGAAAGAGGGAAGGCATGAAAAAAGATGTTGCAAATAATATTAAGGCTTGGTATTTGGATTTCTTGCCAAAAGTTGTTTTAGCCTCATTGGGAAAAGGCAACAGTGTTCAATACAGGCGTCAGATCTCTAGTTGTTTTAGACTCAAGCCTGTAGACAGTGAAAGCACTGACATCAGTGAGTTAATTGAAACCAGTGGAACTATTTCAAGGCAATAACTATATGTATTTTTTAATGACTTAGATGTGTAGGCCAGGAGAAAACCAAAATTATCTATGCTTGTTTTATTTCTTGCTGATGTTAAAAAAGGCATCAAAATTGTTTCTTTTTAACTTAGAAATTGTCTTTCTGTGGTGGGCTGCACAATTTGCAGGACCTGATTGTCTAGAATAAGTTAGTTTTGCAAAGCCAAATTAAAATACATCTGTTCTGTGTTCTTGGTTTGCAAATTCTAACATCCATGGATCTAGTGGATGAGCTGCTGAAACACTTGATCTGCAATGATGTAAGGCGCAGCAGTTTTCTTTTCCATTCTTGGCTTTCTGTATTTGAGTAAGTTCTTCTACCACTTCTCTTCACAGTTTCTGTTTGCAAGATCAGAGAAAACCTGATTTATAGTGATTCTATAAAATGGACTTTGAACCAAAGCAGCTTAAATTCATTATTTCCACTCTTGTCACCAGGAGGTGAGCTCTAGAGAAATACAAGATGGATGATTTGTCAAATACAACTAAGATGGCAATGTCATCTCAGGCTTTCCTAGAATGATCTGTGAACATGACTCATAAACTGAAAGGGCTGTACCCTTCGTGTTTTGAGGAACTGCAAAATACTCATCAGTTGGTTTCAATGATTGTCTTTAGGGAAAGCATTTCAAGGTAACCCACATAACAGTCATTTAGAAGGATGTATTCAAACCTACTCCTCCCTGCTCAGAATCCCTTCTCTGGCAATTCCTGTATCAGTCATGCTTTCTGGAAAACATGATTTTCCTTCTGGGGTAGGCAGTATCTGTAGGCAGCCTAATTTCAAGCTGAATTCAGACTGATGAAAAGGATGATATATGTGCTTTGGTACCAAGGGACACCTGGGCTTCAGACCTTTCCTGGAACAAGCAGGTTGGATAGAGCATAGACAACCCAAGGAATATCCTTTCTTCAAGGAAGTCTAAACACTGTCTAAATTCTAGTAGCAGAGCTAATAAGACTAACAGAAAACAAAAGGGAAAGTTTCACTATAAAATGTTATTACTCTTCACATTCTTAGTTAAAGATCATAATTGGCAGATAATAAAACAGGGTTAACAAAAAAACCTGCTACATTGGTCTAACAACATTCATTGTTTGGTCTGGCTTGAAAAAATCTGACTATTAAAAAAAAAAGGAAAAATTGGAGGAAAGAGTACTGAATATAGTGTGAGTGAAGCGGAATAAAATGAAACCCAAAGCAGAGCTGGACACAACCATATTTGTGAGCCATAGGGTGAGTAGAATGTTATGCTGATATAGCTATATTATCAAAAACTGAAATGATTTAAGCTCATCCTTTGTTGGCTGATAAGCATAGGTTTTCTTATTATGACCAACACAAGGTGCGTCAGGTACATCAGTAGAAAAGAATGGAATCTGCTTATATCAGTTTTCTGAGTTATACAAGGTATTGGCACTAAATCCTTAGACTGTATAAACAGTTGTTACAATAAAACATTATCCAGTATCCAGAGGATCTCTAAAATGTTGTGAAGTTCTTTAAGGCCTGTAGTGGACATAGTGGTCTGATCTGAAGAAATACAGAGGTAGGAGATGAAATACTTGTGTTTTTTCACAATTTTAAGGAGTATTTCATAAGAATTCTTTTTTTTATGATATAATGACTCAAATGTATGATCTCCTCAGCCTAGGCAATTTGGTCTAACAATTAAAGGGACGGTCCTTCAGTGATTTTGCAATTTTCTTAATTTATATTATTGGATGGTGTGTGAACTGTGGCAGCGTATGTTTCTTTCAGAGCTATAGAACACCTAGAGTTTATTAGATGGGGGAAAAAGGTTCGTATTTAATTCTTCCTTAAAAACTGGTGAATTTCAGCCTGGTAAAGATCAGTTAATTGACACATACAGGGCAATTAAAAATTAGAATAATGTATTTATTGTCTGTTTTTAATACTTTTTCTTTTCTGAACCCAGACTCCAGGCCAGTCTCCTATCCAAGTTTTCCTTCATGCCTTATTGTCTATTCTGTTCAGCTATTTAAAAAATGTTGAATATCAACAATGGCTTTCGGTAGTGTATTGTCAACTTTTGTATGAAGCAATCTTGGTTGAATGAGAAGATCCCAGAGCTTATAGTTCTATCTACCGTGCTGCACTGGGTTTCTGCTTGAATGTGCGTGACTGATAACAGGACAAATTTCTACCTTCGTTATTACATTTCAGCTACATAATTCATTTGCCAAAATCTTTTAGGAAATATCTTTATAGCATATTCACGAGACATCAGGTAAGTACTTGTAACATAAAAATAAGTAAAGATCCAGCAACTGCGTTATCAAATTTGCTTTTTAATTGTGGATCTGCTTCTGCCAGGTTGTTTTGCAGACTTTTACATTTTTATGGGTAGCTGTGTACTCTGAGACATCTCTAGCAAAACATCGTTGCTTACACAAAGAAGTTTGTGATAAAGCTGCATTGTTTTTAAAGTCTAAACACATTGTTTAAAAATATCTGGGGAAAATTGTTGCAAATGTGTGCACAGCTTATGGATTTCCAAGTAATAGATGTTGCCTGTGCTATTGTCAGTATGCAAGCTTGTTTCTGGCTAGAATTTGTAGTACTAAACTCATTTACACTATCCTTTTTTTTAGCTGGTTTCTAACCTTCATAGTTTAATACAGAAGTATGTTGCATATGGTATAATCATAACCTGAATTATAGAAACTCTGTCACGGATGTACTTGCGAATTGAAGCTAATTTTCTAAATGCAGTTTCCAAGAAATCAAACGATTCCCCAACAGTACTTAATTTATTCACTTGTTTCAGTTAACTTGTGGCAGAAAAGGTAAAACACAATGAACAGTTTTTCCTTCATTCATCTTATTTGTTGACAGTTTAGGAAAGATTTATTTAAGAGATCATTTTTCTAAACTGTCTGATTGCTACAATGACATAAAGGGATGGTACTTGATCATTTTGGAGAAACTGAAGCAGAATATCAGTCAATATTATGCCTAAGTTATGACAGGAGTACTTCATCTTGTTTAAAAAATCTTTCATATTTAAGAAAATGTAAAGCTAAATTCACAAAGGTAATAAATATCAATAAGGACGCAGTGCTGATTCTGACTGGTGATCTGAGAAGCAGCAGTCATGGAGCAAAATGATACCACTGAGTATGAGAAAAGGTCTTGCATATCAGACTCCAGAGAATCTGTACTGTAGTAAGATTGGCATTAGATGCCAAGCAATACAAAATTTAAGTGTGGAATGTCCTTCTGGGTAGAATATCTAGGTATTGAACAGTATCCTGTTTGATACTGTGTTATCAGTTTCCAGTTGATTCATCTGTTTGTCTCTTTGTCACAGACCCTGGACTCCTTTTCAGTGTTTGTGTTTGCTCTGTTTACTGTCTGCAGACAAACAATGACTATTAAATATCTTACATTATGTGAGTGCATGTATGTGCATAAGCAAGGGCTGAACTGTTGATCTGACTGCAACTTCTTAGGCAGATATGTAATGTACTACTTATTTAGAAGTATTAACACAGTCATATTCTTGTGGAATACATGAAAAATGTCTGTGCTTTAAAAATTGGATGAAAAACACTTTATAAAGGAATTTATTTCAGAAATGTTTATTTTCAGAAATTAAGACTTCAGGAATAAAACCTCTCATTTTTATACCTATACTCTGATACTGAACAGTGACAGCAGAATTTTTGGAAACACTTGCATTAACATTGATGGTCTGCTTTTCATGTTGCTCATTGGTAGGTGGTATGATTATAGTTTTATGATTTTGAAACATATAGATGCTAATTCGTGCAATTGTTATACTGATTACTATAACAGTGTCTCTCAAAGTAAGAGGACTTAATGAAGAGCTTTATAATAATATATTAGTTTACCTGATGAATTAGGGATTTTTTTTACAGACAGTATTACATAGATGGCATAAGCAAGAAGGTGGGGTAAAATGTAGGACTATTTATCGCATTACATTAGGAGTCATTGTCATGCAGAATTTGCAGAAGCAAAAAATGAAACTTTAACTTGTACTTTTATCCTTTGAATGACATGAATAAACCTTTCTTTAAAAACAAAGAAAACCCAAATTCAACTTGATTTTTAAAACAGACTTTATTTATATTTCAGTTTTCCTCTTTAATGAAAGGAGATTCAAGACTGAGAAAGACTAAGAGGAAATTTTCATTAACATCTGGAGGAAGATGTGAAAGGAGCAGCAAACAAAAAGGTAAAGTGCCCAGTACAGCTGTCATGTTTTCCATACACAATATACAAACCACTTCATATTGATGGAGGTGTCCAGCTGAGGAGTCAGCTGCTAAATTTATGCAGAACTGTCTCAATTTAGATAAAAGGTCAGCTAATTACTGAGACAACATTTTAGCATTTCCTTAGCACTTTGGAATCATGCGATTTCATCGTGTTGACTGTGGTCACAATTACCCCATCCTGCCAATGATAGTTGTGATGAAGGTTCAGGGTTTTAAGAGTGTATTGCTTTTCCAAGGTGAAATAATAGGTTCTTCAATGATCTTTTGATTTCAGTGGATGCTAGAAGCAATAGAATTTTATTGAGATGACAAGATGGGTATTCCTATGTTGAATCAGCTTTACTCTGTACAGTATACACTATGAGAGGCTTATGGTCTGTACATTTAAAAAAAAATCTAGTTGTATAGTGGGAAGATAATGCACTTTAAAAATTAAAACCTCTCTGCACAAAGTGATGATTAAGAGGCATGCATGTGTTAATTACAAAGAGACTCTCATGTTCTCTGTATCTGGAACCCCAACTAACCAGTGTTAGTTGTCCAGATAATATACTGGAACAGTTTTCTTAATTAGACTGCCCATATCTAGAAAGGAAGCTGTTTAAGTTGTCTGTGTAACCCTGGGTGATTGGTATCTTAAAAAAAAGTTTGGCTCTTCACTACAGGGATGAGATTGCCTCTGATTTTTAGAACTCTCAAGTCAACATGTTGCACTTACACAGAAGTGTTACTTACAGGCATCAGAAAGGACTTGCATAATTATGAGGCAAATACAGATATTCCTTTTCATTTTACAAAGGGAGAAACTGAACCGTGCGGTTTGCTTGTCTGAGATCAGACAGTCAGCTTGACAAAACAAAGAAAGTGGATTAGGTTTCTCTTGCCAGTGGAGATGGATGCCCAGAAACTAGTCAATGAGTCCATTTCTGTAATGCCATGCAGTCTGTGTTCTCCAGTCATGGTATAGACAGGGAAAAGCTATTTTTTCTTAGAATGCCTTCACTCCACTTATAAACTCAGCATGCATATTTCTTCCTCTTCTCAGTACTCTTTTTTCTCACATATATTCTGTAGCAGTTTTGTTCACATAGATGCTGATGTTTCACTGATTCTGTATTTCCCTCATTCTAAAAGACCAGGTAAGCACTTGGCCACCTGATCAACACCCAAGCATGCTTTCTTTGCCCATATAAAACCATGAAAATTGTAGAGCCCCCTGCATGCAATGGTCTCATTAGCTTGTTTACACTATATTTTTCCTACCCTCTGACATACTATGACAGTTTACACTAGTTGAAAATAGAAGCCAATATCTTTCTCGTCTTTTCTTCTGAGTACACTGTGAATGAAATGAACGGAACACTCTGTGTTTTCATCCTCACAAGGTGTGGCAAGCAGGACAACCTGCTCACCATAGTGTCCTTCTGATGTAGCTGGTCAAGGTTACTATTTTGCTCTTCTGACACATTATCAATTATCCTGCCAACAGACGGATACTAGACCTGTAGTTTTCTTATAAAATAAAAAACTGAGTTTAATTAAATCATCAGTAACTTGGACCTAATTATTTCAGACAGTATTTAATTAATGTTTCATGGATACCTAATGTAATTAGGATTCCTTTAATAAGACCTTCTATGACATTAAAATATATGACCTTTATCTTTCTTATCATCCATAGCCTGACAACTCAGATTTGTCATTTTCACTATAGGTATAGTTTGATTAAATAGAACAGAACATAAAATTAATCTAGCAAATTATACTTGTTTGTTTCTTTTTTTTTTCTACCTTAAGACTAATAAATTAAGTCTTTTAATTAGCAGTGTCGGTACAAATGTTAATACTAGGGTTTTACCTTTGTTTTTTTTTCCAGACAGTTTCTTTTGTATATCATTTTTAATGACAGAAGTAGATAACAACCAGACTTTATTAATCATGGTGAAGGGTTGAATCTTCTAGATATGAAAAATAAAGAGCTATTCTTTATATAACAATGATCAGTAAATTTTTTTACATTTTAGACACTTCTGCAAAGGACTTAACTTCTGGTCACAAACCTCCCAGACAAATACAAGTGAACAAATATAAGTGAGATTACTAGGTTGGCCAAAGTTTGCTTTTTAGGAGCAGTTACTACAGATCCAGTGAAAAAGCATTTGTCTTAGGCAAAATGTGGAGAAAGAGAATGTGACTGAAGGAACTGTAAGCTTGAAAAAACACTCATCTGATCTTGTTTCCTCACTTGTCAAAGAGCTTTTCAACCTCAACTGCAAAAGTGAGGTGTTCCAGCAACTTCACTCATTGTTAAGTTATACTCACTGAATTAGGTCTAATGTGTGTTAAAATCTAGCACCTAGGTAAGAGTTTTGATAATTTATAGCACTGGCATTCATAATCCTGCTACTCTAATGGAAGAAGAAGACAGCTTTCTCAAGATATTAAAAAAAGAAAGGCATTAGAAGTTAAACAAGTAGAATGCAACTTGGCTCTTTAATAGGCAAATGTGAATGCTCCATGCAGTACAAAGAGATATGTAGAAGGTACAGAACTCCACCAAACAAGTAGTTTAAATTTACTTGTATTTTGAATGGGAGGTCTTTGAAATGTGTATAGTTTCCTCCATTGATATGTCTAGTGAAAATAAATCAAAAAATTAGAACTGGATGGGGTTATTTTAGGTGCTCAAAAAATTTTTATGTAAACTTATGGTTAGAAAACCAGAAAACTTAGAAAGTACTAATGAACTACAGTGAGGTTTTTTAATTGCATAGGAAGAAACTGAGGAGTGATCCTCTAGAGAAGGGGGAAAAATTGTGTTTTCTGTTCTGCCACTCAATAAAAACTAGAAAGGCAAAGAAAGCTGTTGGCTCAGAACCAATGCAGATCCTGAAGTGGAATAGTTTTGTTTCCAGTGGAGAATGTAGAGAAAAGAGCAGGTTATTGACTCATGCTTTCATTCTTTCCATAAGAGTTTTAACATCAGATACATTGTCTGGAGAGAGAACAGAAAAAACAATTTGATGAACACTACAGAGTAGACTCCAGATACAGTCTTTGAGGATGAGAGGAGTTTTGTTCTGCTCCACTCCAGGAAAGAGCAGAAACCCATGCTGAATTTTAAGACTATGAATAATGCCTTTAAATCTGTGGGGATACAACTGCATTTAAAATTAAACGTGAGCTGAGGAGTTTTGCTCCATAGGTAAGGAACAAGCTGTCTGATGAATGCAGGGTCTGTTTGAGGTGATAAGGATGAATAAGCAAAGTGCTACAATTAAAGGTGGGAAAACGGTCTGAGCAGCCTAAAGGAATAAAATGCAAGTAAACACTGGACAACTCATTCCCTTTGATTTATTCCAATATTGTACCATAGCCACCTGGAGTACTTAGCGGTTTAAGACTTGTGTAAGCCAAAATTTAACATGAGGGTTACACAGCGGTATCACCTGGGTAACATCACCAGTAATGCATCTTAATTTCCTTCAGCACGTTGAGACTTTTCACACGAACATACCCAGGAAGTTTTAGATCTGTTAGCATCTCTAAAAATTATCTGTAACTTTCTTGTAGGTCCTGTTCACTATAGAACTGTGAATTTGTAGCAAAACCTTCTAACTATATAATGTTCAAGAAAAAATGAAGCAAAAAAACCACACCAGGTACCAAAAACGAAAAGTGCAAACAGCAGCTTCTTATAAAAAAATTGCAGAAATTCTTATATATGATCTTCTTCCCATTGACATTGCATTCAACACACAGGAACCTCTAACTTTATAAATAAACTAAAATTGTCATGTTACTTTAATAAGTCTTAATTAGCACCTATATGTTTTTAGCTGATAGCAGACTGAGATCAGTGTTGAGAGTACTGTCACTAACCAGTACTAGCAATATTCAATTAAGATCTTAAAATTTAAAAAGGTCAATGACAAAGACTTATCCTACTTGCATAAATTCCCAGTAGGGCAAGAGGATGTGAAGGGGTTAAGTCCAGAAAAATCCTTCTAGTTTTCATTGAGTGAGAGAACAGAAAACAGGAACACTACACAAACAGGCAGCTGCCAAGTTCCACCTCTATTGCTGCACTGAGCGTAAGCTGAGCAAAGTCTCTCACTGAACATGATTTTGGGAATAAGAGAACAGAAAAAAAATCTTCCCTTAGCCCTTTCTTCATGAGTCTTACAGCTGTTTGCATTTGGAACTGTTATCAGATCAGCTGATGATGTGATGTTTCCTTGCAGTTCGTTTTGATATTGTACATCACGCATCTTTATAGCCACCACTTGTATATTTCACTGTTTTCTTCATTATTACTATTAATATTGAAGTACAGTGAACTTCTTATTTTAATAGAAAACACTCAGTCTGTCCATGGATATTCAAGAGAAATATGATTAATATAGAAAAATCTACTGGATAAAAAAATCTTCATCCATCCAAGCATGTAAAAATAAATTGATCTGATTACACAGATTACTGAAAACTGGTCACCTTGGCTACATTAGAACCTTTAAAAGCAAACACAAATCAGTGAATCATTTTAATCTAATTTAATTTAGATTATACACTTTCACATAAAATCTAATTTAGTGGGAATTATTCGGTCATGACTTGTCTGCTCCCTACAGGACAAGGTTAAAGAGATTACATTTGGGTTCATGTCAGCAGCATCTGCTAGTTAGCCCTCTAAATGCTGATTTAATGACAGAGGTTATGCTTAGTCTCTTGGAAAGACTTCTGTTTGAGGCAGGTGCTTGAGAGATGTTACTAATTTAATATGATACAAAGAGTGATGTTATCATACTTGGAAAACTCTTGTATCATTATTTTCATGTGTTTAAAATATCCTGGTAGTTTTGTTTACATCTATTTTAGTAGCTTTTGAGGGTTTCTTTCAAGTCTGTCTTTAATATACTGCTTTAGAGAGAGAGACATTTCCAGTTAAAGAAAGAACAGCTTTATTATTATCAACAATTGCCTTGGGGATTGTCTATAAAAGGCAGCAAGTGAATATTAAACTACTATATGAATTTATGGAGAACAACAAGGTCGACATGCAGGCAGTACCTGATTGTCTCTCACCTACAGAAAATCTACGCTTGGTCAGATCACCTTGTTCTGTACACAGACCTTTTATTTCTGTGTATTCACGTACCCAGAGACAGATTCTTTCCCCCTTTGATGTGTAGGACAGTGTTTTTTATTATTAAGTTAATAGGATGAGTTATAGTCAGTAGTTTATTAAAAAAAACTCTAAGTGTAGCCTTTGGTGTGGAATGTAGTGGGGGCAAGGCCTCATTTCTGATGGAGCAGCTACTTTGCAGAAAAAAACACAACAGAGGAAGTGGATGCTATTTCTACTTCTTCAGCACTGTTGCAGAAGGTTAAAATAATGCTGAAAACCTGTTGTTCAGTACCTTGCTTTGAACCAGAAAGTTTGATATAGCAAATTTGCAACTTATGAATCACCAGGGTTGCCAAAGTTGTGTTCATGATTCTTCAGAAAGGAATCAGTGCAAAGGCACAAAATGCAGCAAGCGTAAGACATGCTTACTCAGGTATCTGCTGTCCCTCTGACCTAACTGCTGGATATGCAGAAATCAGAGACAAAGAGGCTATCTCCACAAATTCTTCCTGCAAAGAATTTCCACCATGAAAAAAGGACACACAGAGAAACTTTGGATGTATGAACCTTAATTGATTCCCTAACTCAGCAGGAAAACAGCAGACTTAAATGGACCTGTCATAAACTATGTCCCTGCCTATCCAGGAATGTTTCATCCACAAGTACCTTTCTCCTACAAAGGGAAAAGATGAGTGAGAAATTCATTTGGGGTAAATCATCCCCATTTCACTGAAATCAATAAGAGTTGCATCAATCGTAGATATACTGCATGCTGTCTGCTTTTTTTTTAAAACACTGTTTATGGTAATCCAGAAGTACTGAAATTATTAATTCCCAAAGTTCTGATAAAGAATTTTGAATAACAATTGAAATTCATTACAAAGTTTTACTGTTTTGATGCATAATTTCCCTAATGGAGGGACTTAAAACTCTCTCCGTAATTACCATAACAGCATAAGTGTTGGGCCATTAAAATAATCTCTGCCAATTCTCTGTTATTTATGAAGAATGCTGCAGACACAATGTTCTTTGCTACACTGTCTGCTTCCTATGTGTCACTCTATCCTTTCTCATCCCCTATGTATAAATGGTCAATTCTTACATATGTACTAAATATATATATATATACATCTCCCAAATTAATAAGTCTACCCTAAAGACATACCATTTATATATGATACCCATAATCACATCAAAGAAAACTAGGGAAACGTGAGAAAAATGAAGACACACCTTCTTGCAATTATCTTCTATTCTAGCATCTTTTTCTTATTAAAAGTGGATACAAAAGGCAGCCTTCCTATTAGATTTTAAATGAGCCTGATAGAAATAGCTACTTCATTTTCATATAAAATTGCATCATGGAGCCTGATCCTTCTGCCTTCACTCATGCACATACTTAACGCTGTCCATGGAAAGACATCTATGTAAAGATTACAAGTTTGGGATCTGGTATTTACACTTTTGGCCTGGCTAACCACTGTTAATTCATTCTGTGTTCATGTGGCATCTCCAAATAGTATTTTAGAAAGGGAAACATGCAACCAATATCTTGAACTTGGCTAGCATATCATAAGAACAAATATAAACATGCAGTGATGTTGCTGCAGATCTGCATGGTTCTGTGACAGCTATCGCAAGGTAAAGACATGTTAAGCTTGTGCAAATGTGTTTCCCAAGAAGGTATGAGTGTTGAAATGTCAAATACTTCTTGTATCAAAATTACCTATTTGAGCTTACAAGAGTTTTACTTTCACAAAATTCAGAAATGGAGTTGGTAAAGTTTTCTGCAAATTTCCTATACGTACACAGGCAAACACTCGGCTCGTTGAAATTTGTGAAGCACCAGCAAGCACATCAGAACCATCCTGTATTTCATAGCTTGTAGTTATGGCCAAAGACACATGGTAGTAAGAATTCCTGAATCCGTTTAAATTAGATTAGTCTGACTTTTAAGAAACATTCACAAATACGCAACACAAACATCGTGTAGCTAATCCAGCTGTCTAGCTAATTATCTGTTGGAAATAATTCCAAATGGGGTTATAGTTCTGTAATCCTGATACAAATGTACATCATTTGCAGCATGTCCCTGCTAACCTGAAATGTGCTTTTACCCAGAGAATTCACCCAGGAGACATTCAAAAATGCAAAAAGGCAATAAAGTGAAACATAGTCCAAATGTGTAGTATTGCATTCTAAATTAAATTAAATGCCATATGCATTGGAAAACACATTTTGACACCTTCTATATTTGAGACATAAATTTCAGCATTGGAAAATAAAGAAAAGAATACAATAAAACTTATAAACACAGTACTGGCCTGAGCAGTGCCAAAAATCAGTGGAGTTCCTACTGCATTCCGAACTTGCTGATTTGAACCTCATTCTAATAATTTATCACAATAAACTTCACACAGTTTAATCCGAAATACCATGTAGACACCAAAAAAGCCTAATTAGTTCAAGTGCTTGCAGGAAAGATAAATACCAGTGCCATTCATCCAAATTAAGGTTTTGAGAAAACTGGGTAAAAGCATCGACTTTAATTACTGTTTTTAATTAGCTGGCTAGATAGCTGTTTAATTTGTGTCATTATAGAACAAACAGATCCTTTTATGTACTGTTTTGGTCAAGATTCTTGAGATGCAGAAAAACAGTTTTTCCTGCAATTGCGGTGATTTTTATTTATAGACCGTTTCAAATGCAAATATTGGCCTAAAATCAAGTGCTGTGGAAGCTGACTGACTTGGCAATGGAGATAGAGTAGGAATGTAAAGGATTAGAGTGCTTAATGTACTGGAAAGAAGTTTATCAATACTGACAATTCTCACAGTACTTAATCAAACATTTAAGACAAGTGGAGAGGCAGACAGTAAAGACTTTGGGGATTTTGGACAATAAAAAGCAAACAAACTGTCTTGTTAGGACATGTCAATTTACAGTGGAATAAAGAAATCTCTATAATTTAGTTACTCTTTATATAGATAACTAGTGGCTTTAGCTAGCCAGCTGATGTATTCTGACTTTAAAATGACTAGGTACTTCCTGAGGAAAATTAATTTTATTTTTGTCCTTTTTTTGAAATAAAATTTTTATGTTAAGCTTCATTTAGAGCTTGATGACTATTAAGAATGATAATTGTTTGTTTTATTTTCCTAATAGGTAATTTATTAATGGATTTTTAAAAAATCAACACATAATAATAATAAACAGAAGGGTCTGGTCCTTCAGCACTTACCTTACCATAGCTTGAGACTGCTAGAGACAGGACCAGAGCTGGGAAAGAAGTTCTGCTCTCTGTTTCTGTAAGGTTAATTTGGTAAAGAGAGTCATAGACCTGCACTTGATCTTCTCAAATAACAAGTCTGGAGATGCCCTACTTGAGCTTTTGCTATTGACTCAAATCCTACTGTGATTTTGAGTAATATTCTTAAGTGAAAAACTATATCCAATTCAAAGAGTAAACAGATTCCATCTCCTGGTTGATTTCAGCAGTACTGAAAGAGTACTGAAGAATAGGATAACTCAGCAGTAGTCATTCTGTACCAGCAGATTTACACCTGTACCAGAATGCTCTTAATCTGGCACTGGGTATACTGATATCAGAACTAAAGATCAGTACTTTTTTTTAAGAAAGCAGGTGCTATAAGACAAGGACTGTTAAATTCTTATGTGACAGGGCAGTAAGCGTATACTACAGACCGTATGAGCAGATAAAGAGACATTACTTCTTTGAGATAATCTCAGCAGCCAACTCAATAATAAAAATAGAGATAACTGCTTGTCAAACAACTAGCAATATGACACTTACTCAATAACTTAATTGTCATCCAGTAATTTAGTTAAATCAAACTCTTAGAAGAAAAATAGAGCAGGATCTTCACCTATTTTAGCTAAAAACTGGAAATGCAATAAAAGATACAGTTCAAGAATGAAATCAATTAGAAAGCAGTAAGCAACTGAAAACCAGTAAGAATTCAAGATGGCATTTTTATTCACTTGTAAAATTATACCATCATATGAGTGAATTAAATTACCATCCTTCTATCTACTTCTTAAAGGTGGAGTAAAAGGACCACTACCATTATTTAAATAAAGCAGTATGTTGTGATCTCCTATGCTATATGTCCAAGGTACAGTAAAGTCAGTGGCATTACAACATTGTAAGCGTTACATCAATATATATTTTATCCTGAAGACTATATACCATATTGTCTATAACATTGGTCGTATTTGCCATTAACTACCCTTGTCCTGGAAGCAGAGCAAGGAATAATTCAAGTCTTCTCAAACTTGTCCTGCTCCTACACATCAAACTTTAGAAATTGTAATGCCAACTGTCTTGGTTGCAGAAGTTGGCAAATATCAATAATGTTACAAATATCTCTTATCCGCATCCTTTAGATAGTACATGACCTTGAAATACATAAACTGCAACTGCCATGGTTCTGAAACCATGAGTTTACTCTTATTGAGTAAACATACATGATCTCACCTGATGCCATGAGCATAACAAGCAAAAAATCATAATTTTAGAAGTCACTCTCACTTTACATGCATGTAGCTGACAAAAATGACAGGTGCATGATTAGTATGACCATTTCAGCTCTGCTCTAGGCAGTAAGCACAGCATCAGGTATTTCTACAAGTCTGGAACTAGTTGGTAGTTGTCTAATTACCTTGATGGAAAATACATCAAATGTGTAATAGTATCAGGGCCAGAAGCTAATAAGAAGTCCTGTGTATGTGATGGTATGAACGGAAACAAGTTCTGTTTATCCACTATATCCACTATTCCCTGGCAATTTAACTTGCACTATGTGTGATTACTACATACAGTTCACAATGACTGAGTTATAATTGCAAGGTATTGAAGAGTTAATGATGAAAAAAATAGAGCACCGAGTAAGAGACACAAGGATTTTCAGATCAGTG
>VZRI01010710.1:126682-168115 GCA_013397515.1 Upupa epops | reverse complement strand
CGGTATCTGCAGGTTACAGAGCAGACATCGCTTCTCTCCCTCCGATTCTGTTCGCATTTGGGGAAGCGATAGGGTTTAGATCTGGGGATAGCATCTCTCCCCTCTTCCGTCCGTCCCGCGTCCCCGTAGTAGTGGCCTTTTCCCGACCTGCACACTACGGCCGCGGCAGGTCCACGCTCCCCCGGCAGTCTCCGCGCGGTCCCAGTCGAAGTAAAGCTGCCAGGAGGTGCTGGATTCTGGCTCTCGAGAGCTGAAATAGCTCACAAGAAATCCTACTGAGAATTTCCTAAGGTTGCGGCAGAGAGGTTCAAACAGCATTATCACTGCTCATCCCTTCTGAAGGCGGAGATCAGCCAAACGGTTACGGTTTCCTCAGAACGTGTGTGGCATGTGCATTACAGGGACCTGTGAAGTGTGGAAATACATTAATCTGTACTTACTTCTTTTATTCAGCCAGGCTCAGTTCATCCACAAGATTAGCGATGTTTCAAGACAAATGTTCTTGCTTTGAAATAATATTCATCTTAAAGTGTTAAATAGCGCTGCCTTTGGGAAAGAAAGAAGATGTAATTGGAGTCTTAGCACAGATACAAATGGAAAGACTAAAGACAACTCTGAAACTTTATATTGCAATGTTTAAATACAGAAGGAAACACCATCACGGGGCTTTTAGCGCGTTTCTCCAATTCCACACGCTGCCTTTTTCATTGCATGCGTGTTCAGTGCCTTCCAAAAAAAAAAAATTTATATGAAGTCATTACACAGAATTGTCAGGATATCTATCAGTCAATTTTCCAGTCCAGCTTGGCACATCTTAAAACTCGATTAGAGCGATCAAAATATTTGGAGGGGATTGAGTTTAATTTCAGCTATCAGAAATTTTGCTGCCTGTTGCAGAAGATACAAGTGAACTATGGCCCAAGTGATACAACACGTTCCGTTGCTACCCTATCCTCTCGGGCTGCAATCTTTTGACTATAGTCGGGAACACACCACCAGCAAACCAAACAACAAAGACAAAATGCTTACTATACCACAGCGAGTCGCAAGTGGGATTTAATTCTCTTTCGATTTTAGTCAGCAAATGATTTTGTCAAAAACAATACCTATACGAAACGAGTGACACGTTAACAGCTAAATCACAGCAGTACTTAGATACACTCAAAGAAACATCCCCTCGAGACGCCGTGCTGTTCCCACTAGCACCAGTGCTGTTTTAAACCGACTTTGGCTTCCTTGACGGCGCGAAGCGCTGATTGGGACTACAGGGTTGCGCGATTCCTTTTCCCTCCACACTGAAGCCTCCCCGGCCTGGCCCGGCGTTCCCTCCCTGGTGTACGCAGCACTCGCAGCGGACTCGGACCTGGCGACACCGACTCTGGTTGTGCCATCGGGTCCCGCCTGGAGCCCTGGATGCTGGCGGCGTCCTCTCCCCCGGTATCGATTGCCGTCTTCTCTTTGGGCAACATCAACAGCTGCCAAGCTGGGGGGTGCTGTGCCAGCAGCATCCTTCCTCACTGGGCCCTCCCCATTGCAGGGGAGTGCATGTCTAGGCACGTCCCTACTCCCAGCTTCCCTACCCTGCGCTCCACACACCCCCAGGGCAGTTTGGTCTGCGCTACAACCCCGGTATTGCCCGCTTCCTTCGGCACAAGGGCTCTCTCTCTCAGCGCGGCTCTCGAGCAGACTCCGGGATTGGTCCGCAGCTCCTCCAGCAGCGCTACCCGGTCTGGACACCCATCCAGCTTTCCAGGCGGAGCTGGAGCAGGGCGATTTCTCCCCGCTGCCCCCGGATCTGTAGCCACCGGACAAGGCTGAACAACTTTGTGCCTATGGTGTTTTCAGGGATCTGCCAGCCCTAGCCCATGCAGGTGCGGGTGTCCGTGCCTCTGGGGAAGGAAGGAAGGGAAGAAGGGAAGGGGAGGGGAGCAAAGAGACGGAAAGGGAAACTCGTGATTGACAGCTCCAGTGAGCTGAGCTCTGCTCCACTCACAACTTGCCTAAAGTTTTCTTTCACATGGAGGGAACCTTGATATGCCACGAGACGTGTGGGTTTTTCAAGCGCTGTTCCCTCCGTTCCACTCTCATGGAGGCAGCCAGGTGGAAAAACCTCAAGTGGCAGTGGGGTAGGCTAGAGGCAGCGGGCTGCGTCGGCGTGTTGCCGCGGAATAGACCTTCTTCCACCGGACGGAGTGTCCGGTCCCGGTAAAACAGTGCAGAGTGGAACTCGTGGAAGAGTTTAGCTCGTCCTCCCCTCTTCACCCGCTCAGGGGCCGGTGATTCGGCTTCGCTCCTTCTCCAGTCAGCTTTTCCGACCTTGGCACCAACAGGGCTTTGCATCCACCCGGGAGTCCCAAATCTTTATGCCTAGCAAACCGCCCCATTCCTTCACCGCGGAACCGTCAAGAGCTCTACTCTGTCTTGTCTCACCGGCCGCGCCAAGCCGGGGGCAGGTGCAGGGCCTAGAGGGTACCGGGGCGGGGGCTCGGGGCGGCTGGGAGGGACTCTAGCCTAAGCAGCCCCAAAACACCAACTTTTTGGCTCCCTCCCATCCACTACCGGCCTGTTACGGGAGTCGGGGCTGTCGGGAATCACTCGCTGATTGGTTGCCGCCCGCTCATTTATAGCCCGTCAATCAAATACCCCTGGGACTGGTGTGCGCATCGTTAGAGCTGCCCGCGGGAAGCGCTCGGCAGGGCTCCGCAGGCGCGGCTACCGCGTAAGCACAACCTCGGGGAGCGCCCTCTCCGCCTGCCGCTCAGAAAAACTTTCTCATCCTGCAGTACCCACCCAGGCAGGTTCTTTTCTATATTTATTTTAATTTCTTTTCCCTGGTCTGGTGCCTGCCTGCCTGCCTGCCACCCTGGCGCACCTCTTGCCGGCTCCGGCCATGTACAGTATGCTGGAGGCTGAGATCAAGACGCCGCAGCCCATGCCGGGCGGCGCCGGGGGCAACTCTACTCCCGGGACCAACGGCAAAGGAGGAGGAGGCGGTGGGGCCAGTAACGGAGCGGGAGCCGGATCGGACCAGGACCGGGTGAAGCGCCCCATGAATGCCTTCATGGTGTGGTCGCGGGGCCAGCGGCGGAAGATGGCCCAGGAGAACCCGAAGATGCACAACTCGGAAATCAGCAAGCGCCTCGGGGCCGACTGGAAGCTGCTCAGTGACGCCGAGAAGCGGCCATTCATCGACGAGGCCAAGCGGCTGCGAGCTGTGCACATGAAGGAGTATCCGGATTACAAATACCGGCCCCGAAGGAAGACCAAGACCTTGCTGAAGAAGGACAAATACTCGCTGCCCGGCAACCTGCTGGCCCCGGGCGGGGGAAACGCGGTGAGCAGTCCCGTCGGGGTGGGGCAGAGGATTGACACTTATGCCCATATGAATGGCTGGACCAACGGGGCTTACTCACTGATGCAAGACCAGCTAGGTTACAGCCAGCACCCGGGCATGAACAGCCCCCAGCTGCAGCAGATGCACCGGTACGACATGACGGGCCTGCAGTACAGCCCCATGATGTCCACGGCCCAGACCTATATGAACGCCGCCTCCACCTACAGTATGTCCCCCGCTGCCTACGGCCAGCAGCCCTCCACGGCCATGAGCCTGGGCTCCATGGGCTCCGTGGTGAAATCCGAGCCCAGCTCGCCGCCTCCTGCCATTACATCCCACTCGCAGAGGGCCTGCCTAGGAGACCTGCGGGATATGATCAGCATGTACCTGCCCCCGGGGGGGGATGCCACAGACCCTTCCGCCCTGCAGGGCAGCAGGTTACACAGCGTCCACCAGCACTACCAGAGTGCCGGGACTGGTGTGAATGGTACCGTACCACTAACGCACATATAAACTTGGCTGCTCCGGACGGCTCACAGTGTTAATCCCTAACCCCATCACCGCTCCCTGACTACACCGGGATGTACGGCAGTGTTGCTCGGCTTAGCAGACTTAATACTAACTTTGGAGAAATTTTAAAAAGGAAATCTGTTAGTTGTGTTCTTTTGGTTTTGTACAAAAAAAGCTGTTATTTTAATAGATCTAAACTCCTGCCTCCTGGGAGCCGCTGTGAAGTTTTCAAACCACAGCAACTTCTTTCCCGTTTTCTGCTAGGTTGGGCCACAGTTTTACTCGCTTTAAAAGTTTTCTAAGATGTTGCATCTTCCAGTTTGATTTCTCGCGTTGAAATAACATTTCAGAAAGCCCCAAACAACAACATATCCAACACCGGCGGGCTTTTGTTTTTAAACTCGGTTGTTCACGTTATCGTTTGTGTTTGACGTGTTTTGTTCATCACACCTTACTGAGCCTCGCTTAGTTTCTGTATGCACAGTCTGTAGCTTTCAAGAATTTTTTTAACTGTAAGGATTTTGTTCCGTGAAAAGAACCGGGAGGTAGGAGAGAGCTGTGCGGGTCGCAAACGCATTTCTTTTATTTATAGTAAGTTGTGTGTCTTGGTTTTTTCTTAAGCTGTAAACTTATGTAAATTGGTTTGTGAATTTTACTGTGAACCATGTTTGGACATATCAGATGAAGAAACGTTTTAGTTTTGTTTACCGGATTTCTTCCAAGAAAAACAAGTCCTCGAGATGCTCCTTCCCTCTCCCTGTCCCTAGTCCTCGTTTGCTTCCTTATTCCAATCGAAGAGAGGTCAATAAATTTTATATCGGGCAAGTCGGCGGTCTCTGGGCGGTTTGTGCGGGGGGCGGGCGCGCAGCTGGGCGGTGCGGTGAGCGCGGAGCGGGGCAGCCCCTTCCCGGGACTCCCCCAATACCCGCAGCAGCCGCGATCCTGCCGCCTGTCGAGTCGCTGCCGTCGCTTTTCCGTTCCTGCGGCTACCACACCGCAATGTGTTTAGGCGGGGGGTGGGAGCTGGGGAATGGTTCCAAGTGGATTTTCTTATAACGAACGGAACTGTCCCAGGCGAAATGTGTGCGCTCCTGGAACTGCTGTGGTTCAAGTCGCCAGCCACTTGTTGCCCCTCTGCCCGACTTTTTTTTTCCTGGTCAGAGGACGAAGGGAGTTACACGTGTGCGCCTCGGGTGTCTAGTTGTGGTTGACGTTCTTTTTTTAATTTTCCTCCTCTGAAGTATATTTTTAGAAACCCGACCTCATCTGAAATATTTACAAAAGTAAAACCCTTTAGGGAACTCTTAATTAGACTTATTAAAAATGAATGGTTACAGGAGTCCCCAGAGAAAATAAGCAATTCAGTGTTTTCAGTAAGTTTGGCAAGTGTGGTTTGAGTCTGGACAACTTTTCCTTGTTTTCCCTTTTTGGTTTTAGGGCTTTGCGTTATTTCTGGCTGCATTCCTGCGGGCTCTCGCGAAGTCCCGGAGTTGCCGTCCGAATGAGCGGAGACCGCTCATCCCTCCCTGTGTTCGGTGGCAAAGTCCGTTATCCCGTCCGGAGTCCCCAGATGTGGTCCCGAACCCTCCCGGGTTTGTGCTGCTGGCCGGGCTCGGAGCTTTCGGCATCTGGACCCCCATTGCGGATGATCGGACACTGAGCACCGCAACCCGCCCCCGAGCCTCGACCGCTCGATTGCCCCCGTTCGCCTCTTCGGTGTTTGTCTCCGTACAGAAGGAGCGGGCATAGGAGAATGGTGCTGTTGTTTTGATTAATCTCAGGAAAAGCGGTTTAGGGGAGACTTTGAATCCTTTGGGCTTTGCGTGGTGCAGCGGGAGCCTCTGTCCCCTCCCTGCTCCTTCCACTCTACCGCACTATCCCTCATGGCCTAGCAGTGGGAATGCCCTTGCAGTAGCACGTCTTGTTCTCCGTCGGAAAGAACGTCCAGGCTTGGTCAGGGCCTTCCTCCTAGCTCTTCCAAGTGTGAAAAAACTCCGAGTTCTGCCAACCACACAGTGAGATTCCCTCTGTAGTGTGGGGTTCCCGACTCCTAGCTGCCTGGGGAAAGGGAGTGCAGGGAGCAGCTGAGGCAGATCCCCTCATCCCAGTGAAAAAAAATCCTATGCCCTACACACTGCCTTCAGCACACCTAAGCCTCTTGGCTGTCCACCCTTTGGTCTGGGTGGAAAGTCCCTGGCACCACACACACTCTTCTCTGCTCAGATACAGCCATGCCAAGACTGGGTAATTACTCTGCAGATGAGAATTCATGTTTAATACCCTCAGCTCAACTCTTCCCTTAACATTTCTGGTGAAATCTGACAACTCTGTGCCACTGCATTCTCTTGCTGGCACTGCTGCCTTTCATGTAGGAGCGTGTGCCTGTTACTGATTCTGAGGAGAGGCAGTCCTGTAATCCGAAGGTCTGAGACAAGGTGGTAAGATCAGTTTTGGCTTGTGCATGGAAATAAGTAGGGGGGGCAGCAGTAGGTCCCATTTAATCTCAGACAGGAGTCAAAAAGCTCCCCAGAAGAGGCAGTACCAGTTCAGCTCTGGGAAAGAAAGTGTGGTGGTACTGCTATCTGAAACATCCTTCACGGGCAAGTGGCAAAAGTGAAGACTACCGAGCAGTAAGCTGCTCTCAACACTAATTTTATTTTGTTCTTCAGAGCTTGCATGCAGCTGTGTGACTATAAATAGTTGTTCTCTTCATATGAGTTCTCTGGAAGCTGATTATCTGCCATAAAAGGGGAGAAGCAAGGATCTTCACAGTTCTGCAATATTCTGAAGTTCTAGTTACCCTCCTAGGCCTAAGGCAAGTGTGATTTGAGTCCATGAAGGGGTCGCAGTGAGATGCCTCTGTGTAGACTATCTTATTTTCCCTGAAAACTCGTATCAGTGGTTTAACTTGTGGATGCTTTTTCTGAACTATTTCTCAACTTTGAAATGCCCAGACAAAATCCTTCATGCAGCTGTCAGCTTCCTTGATCTGAACTTCATCTTAATTTTCCTAAGTTGTGGGCAGACCTTGTGGGAAGGGTTGGAAACAGGAGACACCAGTGGATGGGAGAGAGACCCGTTGCAAGCTGGAAGCAATAAACTCCTTGTTCTAAAGTACAAGTAAAAACACAGCCTCTTCTTCCCTGAACTGAGTGTCAGAAAGCCAACAGCATAGAATGAGACATGGTTGAAAGACAACCTCGTATATCCCTGGACTCAAGACATTTGCCAAAGCATGTTCCCTTCACAGTTAATTAAGGTATGTTTTATTTGTACTGGACTTACTTTTAAAACGTGTAGTTTACTCTGGCTGTAGACATAGAATCTACATGCATTATATTTAAAAACCTTTTGAGCAATGCCTATGCAGGATTTAGTCCTTCTGCTTATGTTGGTTGAGCCACTAATGCTCTCATAGGCAGCAAATGAAGTTACAGTTAGGTACCAGACATGTTGGTTCTGTGGAAGATGCTTGGCTCCAGGAGTCCACAGCATTTTACAAGATACAGCTATAAGTAAAATGCTGAGTAATTTGTGTCTATGCAAAATCATTAGCCACTGTTAGCTCAGTAGCCCTCCTCCCCATCATTCTAGAATGCAAGGGCACCTGTTACCCTTAGAAAGACTGAGCACTGTCTGCGAAGAGGTTAATAATGTTAGCATTTAAGTGTTATGACAATATTTAGGCTTTTGTGTTAACACTGTTTTGAATGCAAGAGTGGAAGATCACACTTGGTGTCACTTGATTTGTCAAACACAAGCCTATTGGGTTACATTTTAATGGTTCCTTCCTATAACAAAGAGCTGCAAGCTAGTTTATTTCAACAAAAATTACTAAGTGAAAATACTTAAATTTCAAATGTCAATAGTAATTAGCAGAGGAATCTGATTTCAGGTATTTTAAGAGTATTTTAAAAACTATACATTCTTGTATTTTTAGTAACTTTTACTGTAAGAAGAAATCTAATACTGAATTTAGTAAAAGGCATCTGAATAGCATAAACACTTTATGAAAACATTTAGAAATCAGTGTTTTCCCATATCAAACATGAGACTGAGAGATACTTTTGGGAAACATTAGGAAGATATGAACTTGTCTGACTATATTGCAGTGTTACTGGGAAGAACTATTTCATGTGAATGAGTACATCAGAAGAGGTGAGGGTAGGTGATGTTCAGGACTGAAATGCCTGCAACAGTTAGAAGTTGATATGCCTTCTTTTCTATTTATACAGACCTTGATACTAGACTTATTGTAGTGAAGTTCAGTTAGTTTACATTGGTGCAGATTCAGATGATTTCTATGGTAAACTTGGAGTGACAAATCACAAAAATCTTAAAGGTATCAAATTTTAAACAATTTATTTTAAGATCTCTCAGGGAAGGTGTGGAAAGCTGTTACTGCAGATCTGTTAGCATGAGGAAATTCAAGACAGATTAAGTTTTCCAGAATAGTTTTCCCTCTGCTTCTCTATCATGACTCTTTACTGATGCCACTGGATGCAATAATTGTTGCAACACAGTGACATATTTCACAACAAAATACCCTCAGGATGAGGAATTAAGTATTCCTTGCTGTGAATATAATCCACAGCCACCTTCTCTGTGTTGGTAGTCAGGTAAACAAGATTTCATATTTACCTCCTCCAGAGACATCCTCAGAAGCTCTTTATCCATTTTATACCTCAGTGTTCCAGTTTCTAAAATGAGATCCATAGCTAGTTGATGCAGCAGGGGACACTGCAGTGCATGTGAGTGTGTGTGTGAGAGAGGTGTCACAGGTAATCCATAAAGAGAAGTAGTTATACTGCCACTGTGATTAAAAAGAAAGTGTGTACCACTTAAGTGTTATTTACATCAGCATGAAGATCGGGTTGCTTGTATTTATTGTGGCTAAATGTAATTATACTATATTTAAGCCAGGCTACTTGTATTTGGTAATGCATCAAATTCAACTAGATAAATCTAAGCATGATTTGACCTGGTTTAAAAATGCTTCTGCTAATGTAACTGAGGTCTCCAATTTATGTTCCTGTGACAAAGCAGTTGAGGGGTTTTCATATATTAGTGCCCCAGAGCTGTTTGCTCAGTTGATCTTCTGGAAATCACTTTTTTCTATGCTTTGGCCATCGCAGTTCACATGCTGGTAGACTGGTGCAAAATCACCTTGGCTGATGGGGAGAAGTGTGAAACATAAACTACTGAATAAGATGTGCTGCTTCCAAAGAAATGCAAAGTGAACAAGGTTCTCAGAGCCCCAAATTGCTATGTGTATATTCCACGTGCACAGCAACCCAGAGCTCAGAAAGAGTCGGGCATAAAAGAAGAAGGGCCTAGGAATAAGAGGGAAATTAAGCAATGTTAAAAACTTGGTGAGCTTCTGCCATTTATCTCTTCTGGGGCTTCTGATTGAGACTTCTGGCTTTGGTGAGCTTTTTTCTTTGTCTTCATGAAGAATATTATGCATCTTTTCTGTACAGGCCCTAGGAAATAGTACAGCAGTGATTGCACCAAGACTTCAGGATTTCCCCTTTGTACTAGACTCAGCTTATTCATTTCATGCATCATCATTCACAGCTTGCTGTGCTGATTTCAAAAATTCTATACATCTACTTGACACAAAGGGGAGAGACAGAACATAGTGGTGGACGAGCCTTAGGTGCATGTAACGACTGTTCTTGAATTCCCATTTGCAAGGGAAAAAATCTTGAAAGTCAATGGGAACTTTGCCCATTCAGTGTTCAGGATAAGGCACTTGGCACTGATTTCATTTTCATTGTACTGTGCTGCCAAGTCAAAAAGCTTCCTTTCACAAAGTTAAGAAAAGGTATTTTCATCTAAATAATTTTTTTCTCTTTTTCTTCCTTTATGATTCACTGGGCAGTTTTCACCTTACAGCCTGTAAACAGCAAATGTCATAGGAGTACTTCCTTTTAAAATGTAAGCTATACTTCGATCATTATTGAGCATAGAGTTGCTTTATTTTATACTCTAGTTTGTTAGACAGGTGAACGTTTGTGAAGTACTTGTGAGGTTTTTATGAGCATACCAGAGCTGGGATAGTAACTGAATTAATTGCCATGCTCCTGAAGTAAAAGGAAGTAAACGTACTGAATATGCAGTCTGGCAAACTTATGCATCAAGGTTAATTCTGTGCAGTTTTCCAGACACTCAGCAGGTCCACATGAGTTGCTTCAGATAACAATAGCCTTGTCTGCATGTTCTCCAGGAACATTCTAAGAACATCGAGGATTTTCTGACTTGGTTGATATTGCGCACAGAGCATGTTGTGTTATAATGAAAATATTTTAAAAACTATTCTCAAATAAGGAAACTACTTTCTTGAAATTATTTTGCTTCCTTTTCCAGTAACACTTCCGCTCTTCTCCCAGTAGATTAGATCTCAGTCTGTACTTGTATCAAAGAAGTACAATTCTAGCCAAGAACAAAGGTGTTTTGATTTGGAGGTCCTGTATAAGCAGGTATTACTAATTTTTGATTAATTGTTAAAGTAAATAAGGATTCATTTATTGTGGTTTTGATTGGGTTTTATTGGTTGGTTTGGTTTAGTTGGGGAGGTTTTTTATAAAACAGTATTACTCTGTTTGAATAATCATTCTAAATGATTATTTAAGAATTTAGACTGTTGTAGCATTGAATGTTCTCCTGCTGGACGTTACATAATACAATTGTCAAAATAGTAGGAGCATGAAATAATGGGAAACATGATTGACAGGAATCATATTTTCAGTTCTGGCAGAGAACTGACCATCTGTGCTCTGGAGTTCCTTCAATGGCTGATAGGCCAATCAACAATAGGAGGAGACTTGTGAGCTACATAAATGTGGCACTGCCAGAATCTGCCATTTGGATTTCCTGTGACATGAAACTTCTGCCACAATCATTTTGACTTCAATTATTCGAGAGATTACTAGAATTTAGGCCAGCCTAAGCAGATTTCAATAGCACTGAACAAGCATTAGGCGAGATTTTACTCTCCTGTGTCTGATTCTTGTGATCTAGTTCTGTTTGTCTCCATCTCCCTCCTCAATCCCACCAAGATTTGGAAATGGGATGTGAACATACCCTCCACATCAGGGGAATACTGACCGTACTTTCGTCAGCAAATGAATTTTCACTATACCATCAGAATGCGAATCCATGTTACTGCTCTGATACACCTTGACAATCTTTGTTTCTTCTTAATCTGAGGTTTCATCATGGGAAAATATCTCCTTTTCTAACAGAGTTGATGATCTCTAGTGTCCAGAGGAGAATCATAAAGACAATCAGAGAACTGTAACACCTCTCTTACAAGCACATGCTGAGTGAGTTGGGCTGTTCAGTCTTGAGAATAGAAGGCTATGGGGTCAATTTACTGTGACCTTCTAGTAGCCCAAAGGGGTCTGCAAGAAAAGGGGACTTTTTACAAGGACTTGTAGCGGTAGGATGAGGAGTAATAGCTTTAAACTGAAATGGTGTAGTTTTACATCAGATGAAAGGAGGAAATTCTTCACTGTGAAGGTGATGAGACATTAATACATTGCCCAAGGAAGCTAGTGATGTTTCCTCACTGGAAGTGTTTGAGACCAGGTTGGATGAGGCTCTGAGCAACCTGGTCTAGTGGGAGGTGACCCTGCCACGGCAGAGGCTTGGAACTAGATGACATTTAAAGTCCCTTCCAACCTACACCATTTTATGATTCTACTATTATAGTTCCAGACAGTTTCACACCAGAACCTTGTGGCTAGTCCCTAGACAGTTGCTGACAAGACATGAAAATAGTGCTGACATCATGATATTGCAAGAGTTAGATGCTGAGCACCTGTGTACCCCTCAGTGTAGAACTTCTTAAGAAGGAAGCAGGACTAATGAAAAGTACTGCCCAGAGTGGTGTTAAGAAGACACCAGCAGATATCTGGTGCTTGATCTGTTTCACATCCATCAAAAGGTAGGTAGATGAGTAGCAAACATTCCTTTGTCTGTACCACCTTATGGACAAGCCAGTCTGGGTTGAAAGCATTGCTAAGTGAAGGCAGAATTTCTGTATCTAGGTGGAAGAAGAACAACTTGATGCTGAAGTAAGGGCATATTAACGTTATTGGAAAGTGCTTTGTGGATGTGGCACTAGATTGTGTGCTTTAATTTTGACAAGAAAGTAGCTGAATGTGGTCTTTGAATGAGAAGCAGTCCTTTTGGGTAGTTTCAAAACTATGGTGGCTGTGACTGTTACTAAGCCATGAGAGAATTTCCTGAACAGTTTCTAATAAGAACCACTACAGATTGTATGTTTTAGAATTTCTACTTGCCTGGGGAAGACTGGGGAGAGGAACAAACGAATGGAACAGTCTTTCATCCCCAGGGAGAGAAGAAAGTCAAAGCAGCTCAGGTGGGAGGAACAGGATTTGGCTTTACCCTGCCTAACTAATGAGAATTAAGAACATTTCCAAAAGGGGTGCACATGACTTTAATAAATTGCATCACTAATTTTGTTGCAAAAGTAATCCTTAATCACTTTTCAATTTAACATGCTTTAGCCTGTAAGTTTTCAGAGAAATATGACTTGTTTTCTTTTCTTCAGTTTCTAAAGCATTAGGTATGATTCTGAAGATCACACTCGATCTTATAACTAAGCAGGTTTAATCGCCATTTGTGCATGTCTTAATTCCAGCCCCAAAGACTGGCAGCCCAAAGGGAAGTGTGTGGGAAAGCAAATAGTAAACCACCGCATGGGAGGCAAGTGAAAGCTGTGTCTCTGTGAAATGCATTGTTCCAGCTAAACTGAGACCCTTTCCTTTTCTTTGAAGTCTTATAAGGCAGTGTTCATGATCTGCAGTGGTTGTGGAAGGGAGGGCTAGAGACAGAGTGTCAATTTTAAAGTAAGCTTTTATGATTTAATCTCAAATATAATTCTCCTGCTGCAGACATAAGGAATTTGTGTATAGGCATTATAACAAATAGTACCAAGAGGTGTTTTTCCTGAGTCTATTTAGTGAAGGCTAGCCAGGGAGTTTACATGTAAAACAAGAAGAATGATGCAAAGGGAAGGCCCAAAGATAATGTGATTAAGGGAGTTTATCACCTTGAAACATGTACGTTTCACTTCTAAGTACTATTTAAAACTGTGAAGGAAACAGTGTTGTTTTGTATTTAAAAATTTTTGCATTTTCTGTGTCTCATAGTTACTTTTTTAACATGCACAGTGTGACCAGAATCTAGCTTATCCTTACCTTGAAGTGTGAACACAACAGAAAATCCAGTTGTAGGTAATGAATGAGCAGGAACAATAGAGATCTCTACTGGCATTTGTCCCTAAAATCTCTGTGTGAAGGGGAGATCAGGGGAACTTTGGGAGGGAGCAAACCCAGATCTGCTGAATTTTGATGAGGATTTCTCTAGTTTTTCTCTCCTTCTGGTTGTCTGCATTATTATTTATTTCATCACTCAAATTGTGGTAGGTGCTGCTTGCCGTACAGTATGAATAACAAGCTGTTTGGCTCAGTAGAGTTCCCTTATGCAGTAGGAGAGAATAATTCTCTCCTCTGCAGGAGCTGCTGGGTAAGATTTAATAGTCTTGGCTGTGCCCCAGGAGGTTAGGGTAAAGGATCATAATGGCCCCTTCTGACATTAAAATAGATAACAGTACCTAAGTATATAGCAGAATTTTATTCTGGCCACAGTACAGTCAACGATTTCTCTCTGTGGCATCTTCTCTGACACATTGCAGTCCAAAAGCTTCAGAAAGACACATCATGGAGCAGAGTGACTGCAATGAATGATGTGAGAGAATAGTCAAAACTACTAAAAGAAGGTCCTGGGGTTACTTGGATGTGTCATATAGCATGCATAGATGAACATAAACCCTTCAGCACAGGAAGTGCCCATGTTCATATACATTCCCTTGTATCCGTGCAGTACCTTTGCCAAAATGTAGGACACAAAAATACCTAAATAACTGTTGGATGAAGTAATAGAGAAAACAGACATATCATCAGGACCCTATGCTATCCCATAAATGGTGCTGCCATATTCCCAGTTCTTTATTTGTTGATGAGCATTGTTCATCCTCATTGTTAAATGTAACCTGAAGAGGGACATTAGTAGTAGTTCTCTGGTAAAATGTGACTAATCATAAAGAGCAAATAGCAACTTTTTCACTGAAACATCTGTCTGAGCAGACCCTCATTCCCTTGGTCCAGTGAAGCACATCATCCTCAGATTGGAGTATTTGTCAGTAGGTCAGCTGTGAAATGTTTGACAACATTTCTATTTCAGTGGCCTTTAGTACCATCAACATTTACAGCCTCAAGATGTAAGACAGAAAGAGACGCTAACACTTAGCTAGCGCTAATGATTCTGATGAGCGAATATCTACAGACTAGTTAGGATTGCATCCTTGACTTGTCGTTAGAGCTGATGGGCTAGGAAACTATTTTTATCATCAAAGTTTAACTCATGTTGAGATTGACCTGCAAGTGAGAGATCCTTGGGATGCACGGATTCCTTAGATGGCAGGTAGAGAAGATGAAAGTTTTCACAATTCAATAATGATTTGTCATTTGCTGTTAGGGAACCTCTCAGATGTTGTGGCTGTGATAGAAGCACCTTATGGACATACAGGAAGAGTTTGTGTTTCAGTTAAAGAAAATTTAGTCAGATAAAAGGAATGTAACCAGGATGTTGATGTAGTCATCCCATGTGTGTGTTGGTAGCTGGGATGCAGCAGGAACCCTTCTGACAGTCACACCGAGCCATTAGAGGAGTTTGAGATTGCAGCTGAAAAAATGCTTTAGGGCAAGAAGTCTAGAAGATATTTTTGGGAGAGATATAAAGGGTGGATATATGTGGGACTGTGCCATGACTAGTGAAAGGAGTGAGAAGTCTGCATAACACCTGAAGGATGCAAGAAGAAAAACTAGTTCTGCCAGGTGGTGTGCTGTGACACAACCAGGAAAAAATAAAAGATGGGTTTTATTTGAGGAGTGTTTTACCAAAGGTATACCAGGAAAATAATATTCATATATATGAGGTTCTCTCCAGGAGAATGAAGCAGGACTGAATAAAATCTGTGAACTACACCAGCATTTCCTTATATCGATGATGGCTCCAGCAGCGCCAAGAGGGAGTTTCTTCCAGTTTTCTCCTTACATTTCTGATAAGTCCCACTTGCAGAGGGAATTGGATGTCTGGAGCTGAGGCCAATTGAATGAGGTTTAACAAGGCCAAGTGTTGAATCATGCACTTCAGTCACAACAACCCTCAGCAGCACTACAGGTGCCCTTGTACTCTGCACTCGTGAAACCGTACCTTGAGTACTGTATACAGTTTTGGGTGTCACAGTATAAGAAGGACATTGAGGAGCTGGATCAGCTGGATCAGAAAATCAGCATTGTGAGAAGTGGCTGAAGGAACTGGGATTATTTAGTCTAGAGGAAAGGAGGATGACAGGAGAACTTGTTTCTCTCTACAGCTACCTAACAGAAGGTTGTGAGGCTGGTGCTGGTCTTTTCTCCCAAATTACTAATGACAGGATGAAGGGAATTAGCTTCAAATTGCATCAGAGGAGGTTTAGATCTTAGGAAGAAGTTATTTACTGAGAGTGATTGGGCACTGGAACAGACTGTCCAGGGAGGTGGTGGAATTACCATCCCTGGAGGTTTTTAAAGAACTAGTAGAGTGCTTGAGGCCATGGTCTAGGGGTTATGATGTTGGTATGAATGTCAGACTTGATGATTCTAGAGGTCCTTTCCAGCCACAAGGTTCCTATGAATCTAAGGGTGACTAGTCTTGGAGAGGGAAGTGTATATACACAACCTCTTCAAATGCTGCATAGCAGCTTAAACTAATTGTGCTTTCAGATACCCATGCCTACACATGTTAGAGGGCTGGTAATCTTGGGTTTTATGACTCTGGTAGAAGGAGAGTAAACAGCCATGTTTACTATTTTTTTTCCAGTGTGGAACTGACAGACCTTAAATAGGCACTACCAAACTAGTAGTGTATGATGACAGTTCAGCTACTCAACACTTTCTGAGCCTTCCTGGAGACTTTTTGCAATGGCTTTGGAGATCTGAAGGGTGTGCATGTTTTCCTTGGTGCTCATAAGTCACTCTGTGTATTGTAATTTGTGGCAGGTGCTTTGTGCTACCATCTAGGTAGGACTTCAGAAACTAGTCAGTACAAATTGACTTGAAGTACTTTAATAGGATACCATTTCTCTTCCCAATAAAAAGCTACACTTAAATCTTAGGCTTAGTTTCACTAGAAGTATAATATCTTTAAATTTGTACCCTGCTTTCCCTTAAACACAAGAAGCATTTTAAATATTGCACTGTAAATTATGCAGATTAATCTCTAGACAAGGAAAGATGATAGGAGTTAAAGTACAGCAGTGTTCTCTTGCAAAATTTCTACCTTATGGGGATTTGTTGTTAAGTTTATTTTTATTCCAATTAATTCTGTGGAAGAACAACTTACATCTGAGTTTGCTGCTGGTTTGATGCATCCGTTAAATCTATCAACAGCTGCAAAATTCCAGGAGCCTGGCCTTTTCATGAGTCAGTGACCATGTAATTGGCCACGGGATTTATTCAGCCTTTTCATCCTATGTGACCCTTGAGTGCAGCATCGTACTACCAAAGTGTCCTGGTTAAATTCTGTGGGTTTTTATTGTGCATTCTGAATGAACAGCTCACAATTTAGAATCTATTTTCCCTGCATATACAATCAGATAAAATATCATAATTATGGATATCTGATTGTATAATCATCAAAGCCTAAAATATACAACTTGATTTAAAACATAGTGGACTGGGCCTTTGTGAGCAAAGGGCATTGGATTTGTTCTCTGTGTCTGCTTTGGGTACTGCCTGAAGTCAACTGACATCAGATACGTCTGCAAGCCAGTTGCTAAGTGGACCATCAGGAAAGGACATAAGCAGAGGGAGAAAGAGTAAAGCACATACTCAGCCCCCATCCTGCAGAAGTCTTAAAATACTTTGACTTAACCATTTAGCAACACTATTTGAGCACTTTCAAACACAACGACTCTTGGGAACCATCTCCCTTGTCTATCCGCCCTCTGGCTGGGAGCTCTGGGTGTGGGAGGAATGCAGGATTGGGTGCTTATCTCTTCACCTCATGTTTGCTGTGTTTTGAGTTGCTAACACGGTGGTGATGTCCCTGGAAAAGATTGGCTGGGGGAGGTCACCTACTGCGCTGGTAGGCACTGGTAGGAATGGTGATGGAGTATCCACGGGGATTATCGTTTTTGTAGCATGGTCCAGATTCTGTTTGCTAAAACCATGTGTTATAGTTGAAACGACATACGTTCACGTGCGAGATGTACTTACGTACTTAGTAAGACAGCTTTATAGAAGAAATGGATCACAGTCTCGTGACCGTTTTCTTGGCGGTCATCATCTGTGTGAGAGTTGTTGCTTCTAGCACTAAAGGTCAAGATTTCAATCTCTGTTACACGCTTTAGTGTGGAATAACTAGTTTTACAAAGGTGTGGCTGAAATAAAAATTTGCTGTAGGTTGTGCTTCTAAGGTCTGTAGTGTGACAGGATTAAGCCTGTAACATCATCCAAGTGGCTCTGCAAAATCACCAAGAAGTGGGAATTATTGCTGTCAGTGGTTGTTTTGAGAAAAGCAGGGAAAGAAAGCCTTAAAGTGCTGCTGTTATTAAAAGTAGAATAATAAAAAATAGAATAATAATGAATAGAAAAAAGTCTTCTCAAAGAGAACTTTTATTTCTTATAGTGTCTGGTTTTTTTCTAGAGCAGTAAAGCTCATCCTATACAAGTTACTGCTGACTTAATTTGGAGGAAAAGTGATTATGCCAGTTACTCAGTTAAAACAGCATGTCCCAGTGAGCAATCACTGCTCCATTGTACATTGAAGGAGAGTGGCAAGGAAGAGTATTGCTCAAGTCTTGGGTGGAAGGACAGTTAACAGGACTGTAAGCCCTCTGTTAGCCAACATGACTGTCAGAGGAAGTATTATTATGGTATTAGTCACACCTTACAACTTCGAGTACTGCAGCCAGTGTTAGTGGATCCAAAACCATTCTTGAAAAGAGCACTTTGAACCCTTCAGGATCAGCCTGAAAACTCCATGCTGGGTTGCTTGTTTGACATCCTGCTGTCTTTATGCTTGCTTTCTTTCTGGCAAGTGAGCCCGCTAGTCATTCACATGTGGTCATGGACACTTCTAGTGTGGTAGCTCACATGAGAAAATTAAAATATTGCAAAGTATACCTTATAGAAAGGTTCATTTGAGTCCAAGGCTTTCTGAGTTCTGTTTTGCAGCACCACACCTTCTTCCTTCTTTTCTGATCCCATGGACTAGAAGAAAAGGTCAACAATTCATCAACCCAATGGACAGCTGGGGAAAAAAAAGGAGATAGTTAATTGTAGCTGTAAGGAAAAAGGAACAGCACAGGACTAATCTTCAGTCAAAGCAGACTCTGAGCACAGTGCTTTGATTGACTGTTTTCTGATGTGACTCTCTTCTAACCTCTTCTTCAGTCCTCTAAATAGTTGCTGGTCAGCCTGGTCCACAGTACAGCATCGAAAAGCACTGTTGCAGAATGAAATCTGCTCATAACAGAACTCATGAGTTTGCTGGGTTTTGCACTTACATAAATTTTAAACATTTTTTAGTTAACATGGCAGATTATGCAAGGTGATAGCAAACGCTCAATGCCCTAGTTATCACTATATCCCCCTCAGGGATGCCAGAGTGCCCCATCAGTTTCAGTAAATGAGTGAGCTATGGAGGGACTGGAAGCCGTCTGGTGACATCCTGTGTCTGCATTCATATCTTAACAGATTTTGGTTTCCCACATCACATCCTACCCAGGAATGACCTCAAATCACTATGTAGACTTGTGTGAATTCAGCCACAAGTACCTGTATTCCCAGCTGCCTAGGATCCTAGCAGTCTCATAAGATCCCTGGATTTGTAAGAGATCCCTATGGATTAGAAATATGTAGCTTTTGCAGAGATTTAGAGATAATAAAGCCAAAATGCTAGAGCCTAAATGCATAAAGAGAAGGTGTGTTCATGCACAGAAGAAAACTCAGTTTAAGACAATGCCTTTTGTTAAAATAATACAGCTTTTGATAAACTGTGGTTTATTAATCTTCCTTAATAGGTTAGAAAATCAGGGTTTTGCTTACCAAAGAGTCACTTAATGTTCTTTTCCTCCTTTCTATAGGAGTTTTGTATAGTTTTTTCACCCTTGAGGCATCCCTGAACTGATTTATGTAATTTAAAGGTTCATCTTAAAAAATCATTACCGTCAAATGCAGGGTTTAACTAGAATATATTTATTAGCTTCCAGGCTCAGCACCTATATTGGCTTTTTATTTCCAACTTGAGTATTTTTCTTATATAGTTTACTGGGTATCCGGTGGATGCCAAGTATTTTCACACCAGTCTTCTATTATGTTGCCCAAAGATAAAACCCAGGTTTGCTTTGTCTCTAAGGCTTCACTGGTAATTTCCTCTCTTCATTCTGGATAAAAGAGTCTTGCTTTTCATGCCTACTAAGGAAATCAAACTGCCATAAGGTTTTCTGACGACATATCAGAAATGAAACAGTTGCCAGATTGGGAGCTACATTTAGATTGGAGAGCGCTCAGAGAAGTGGCTGACTTTACTGGACACGAGATACTGATACACAGTATTGTCTTAAGTGTTAGAGAAGGTGTTATGAAGAGTGCAGTAAAAAACATAAAATTCACTTGACTTAGAGCACTGTAGTCAGGTGTTTGAGTTTTGTCTTCTTTACTTCCTCTAAACAATGACATTCCTTATGAATTGTAATGAAAAATAGGAAGGTGTTATGCTGTTGTAGTTTAAAATATTAATAACTGAAAGAATTTAAAATTGTTTACTATATTCATTCATCACTTTTTGTGATTCCAAGCAATAGATCAAATGTATAACCTCAACAAGCGCAGTCTCAGTGCAGTTAGGAGTATATATGCATTGGGAACCCCGTTCGCAAAACCCTGGCCACATGCTGAACAATTCATCTGCCTTCTCTGCTCCTCTGCCTGAGATTCCCTGTTGCCTAAAGCTGAATTGCAGCACGGATGTGCTCCTGAACTGCTGCAATTCACAGGTTGGTTTATCAGCATAAACCACCCTTAGTCCTGCTTTATTGTTCACAGCTCGGTATATTTACATAGGGTTTGAATGGAGCTCTCTGTACCTTCCAGTGCTGAATCCAGTGGGAATTGTGCATCAGTGTCCTCAAGGATTTACAGCATCTTTTCCGATCTCTAAATGAACAGCACAGAATGTAACTTTTCACAGCTTGCAGCAGCAGCGACCATAAGAATATGACTGCCTTGTGCTGAAATCATTGAGAGGAGCTGGGTGCAGTTCCCACTGGTTGCTGCAGACAGGAGAACACAAAATTGTCATGCTCCTTCCTTCTTTTCTGATCCCACAGAACAACAATGACTAGTAAAACTCTAGGACTTGTATAGTGCTTTTCAAGGATAGTGTGGAAGCAATTAGTACTGTAATTCCTATTTTAAGGACTAGGAAATGGGGCCCAGAAGAGCCCAAGCTGCTTCTGAAAATTCTTGTGGATAGTGAAGACCATCAGGATTTGTGCCTTGTTCACCTTACTCAGAACACTTATGCAGCCCCCTTGGGAAGTCATAGCAGAGATTTTTCTGGCTTGTGGCTTCTGTGCCCGGTGTCTCAGCGAGGGCCAGGGAGGAAGGTGCAGAAGTTTCACTCTATGTAGAAGTGCAAACTCATCTTAGCCAAGATCTGGATGTAGACGTTCCAGCTCAGAAGGATTTACAGGCAGGATTTGGATGAATGGAGACCAGCCTCATTTGATGGCTCTTTAAGTGAATGGATTGACAAGGGGATCCATAGCTGCAGGCAGTGGACCAGTTTACCACTCCCAGTTGTCTACCCCACCCATATTGCCCAGGCAGTTCAGCAACTCTTGAACTGGTTGCTGTTGTTCTCAGTAGAGTGGCAGTTCAGAGGAAAATGGCCTTAAAATGTGCAACACTTGAGCTCAGCAGTTGCTTGTGGCTCTGCTGTGGTGCACTGGGCTAGCCTTAGCTGCCACACACTGTGCCATCCTGCATCCTAGCCAATGCCCAGAGCAATAGCAGGTTTTTCATTGGCAGGCAGTACCATACCAGGGACTACTATTAACCAAGCAGATAATTAAGGCTGTTCTAGCAACATTGCCTGATATGCAGAATGTGTTTTGTAAAATTCAGATGTATTGAGAATGATTTTACATGAACTTCACATTTATAAGCAGCTCCAGTTGAACAATTTCAGCAGGAGTCAAGGATTCCCTCAAAGCCCACAGACAGGAGACCAGACCATCCACTGCTCTTTCCTACTGACTAGGCATATGGGACAGGGCCAGTTTAGGTAAGGTGTCAATCCTGTGACCTCCAAGTGTGATAAACCCATTATTGAGCCCTAAACCAATCTTCTTATGTACTTGGCTGTTATTGTTATCTGCAATGATTAGAACAGAGGAGGGGGGTTACCCTGATCTATGAAGTCCTCTTGAAAAGTGCTGGCCAGGGAGGAGGCCCATCCCAGTCTGGCTGCTGGGAGGGGACTGCATTCCTCTACTCCCTTCCACCCTGGGGTGGAGCACAGTCGGAAGCAACATGTTTGCTTTCATCTGTCCTGATGATAAGTAAACAATGTCCAGGTAACCCTGAAATACATTTTCCCTGGCCCTTCTCTTGAAAAGAGATGTAAATATTAATCCTTTACCACAATTAATAAAGATACGACAGACTATAGAAGAAAAGGACACTAAGGGCTAGATTAGGGCTGATCAGGACTAATTAGCTTTGCTCTGAACTACATCAAAAGAGACCTCATATGATAGCCTAGACTTCTGCAGTGTGCTGCTAAGCAATAACTTTACACACTAGTCTCACCTACTCTTCCTTGCAGAGGTGACAGTGTCTTAATATAGTGAAGCCTACTTTTGTAATATAATTTAAAAATGAAATTTGCAGAGGCACAAAAAGAGCAAACCCAAACCTCTCAGAAAAGCTGTGATTGCCAAATTAGTCAAGGCATTAAATTGTTACAAACAGTAACAAGCATAAAGAAGCAGGATTTCTAAAAGTGATGTGGAGAAGGGAAGGCCCGTAACTCTGGTTATAGGATGGCACATTACTAGGTAGGTTAACAAAGAACCAGGTGTGTTTCGAATACTACTAAAGGTGAATGAAATCTTCTTTATAAGATTAACTGGAAAATGTGGTATTGGCTTTTCGGTCAGTATGGTTGTCCAGACTGATAAGCAGCAGTATGGGTAGGATTTTTCCTGCAAAGGCTTTTACCTATTTCTAGAGGACCAGTCATGACATGTGCTATGCAGAGTGACATTCAACTTTTTATCTGATGGTTGGGTTTGGGGTTTTTTTGTTTGGTTGTTTGGTTGGTTTTTCTTTTTGTTTTTGGGTTTTTTTCCCTTAGTTTCCCGGTGTTCAGCGTTCTGTAGCAATGCTAACCATCAGAAAGTGTTTATGAGTTGAAAACACTGTGTCGGTGTTACTTTAGCAGAGATACAAGTTACAGTGAAGAGCTGAGGACCTAGCCCAATGCTTTTAGCAGCTATTTTGTATCTGCATAGGTTTGCTTCCAGTCAAACAGCTTAATAACTTCAGCACTTTTAGCTTCCAATTACATTTCAAAATTAACCCTTCATTAAGGTGATGGGAGGTGATAGAGACAAATTTCATCGTAATGAATACAAATTAGGGATATAAGCCGCACCTCCTATTGTTCTGAATGTTGAGCTGGAGACGGCTTTCCCCAGGTGCTTGGAAAATAACTCCTTTGAGAGGTTAGATTTTCAAAGGATCTGTAATCATACTTCAAATCTCTCTTCTCCCAGTCATACTGACACAAACATACGTCTGTTCAGAGAGTAACAATTTGTATTGCTTGAGCAGAGGCATATGGGAAAGGTATGGGAAAGACAGACAAACATTGTCAAGGATTACAGAGCTACCATTTGCAGTATTGTAACAGTTTCCTGGTGACTTTGGGCAGTTTTCACCTGTTTCTGCCAAGGATAAAGATTGTACTCTTGAGTCTGGAAGCCTGTACAGAACTTTTCTCTCTTTTTCTGTTTCTGTATGATAGTAAAAGCTATTGAAAGAAATTTGAAAATTGTTTTTTATATTTTTTGAGTTCCTGTGCAGAGGTGTGTGCAAATTGACCCAAAATATACTATGGCTACTTAACTTGGAGATATTACACATGATGGGCGGTATGAGTCCAAGCATAAAGGAATGATATTTTCCTGCCAAACAACCTTAAGTGCTGGGCTGCTGTGTTAATTATATATGCTATTTTATTGGCTTACTGTCTGTGCCATTGCAGTGCTCAGCAATAGGGCTCAGAGGTCTTGGGGTGCAGCTTCATGCTAAGTCTGTGCCGCTTTCTGTTTTGTGCCACGGTTATCATTCCTATACCTGAATCAAGGACATGATGCTTCTGTCACTAATTCTTCCAGAATGATTTTTTTAAGATGGATTATTTCTTGCAAATAGCAAGTTCAAGAGAAGAGCAATTGTGAGCAAGGAATATGGTGTGAACTGGTAGCACAGATTTAGTGCAATGAAATCTGCAGAGATGGGGGGGCTGGTAAATTGTGCTGTCTTCTTCAAAGTTACATGTAATAGAATTGCTTATTTAAGGAACTTGACTAAAAACATATCAATGTGTGTGTTTGGCCACTTTTTCAAGACAAGCAAATTCATCTATTTGTTGTCTGTGTCTTTTTTTGTTGCTCTGGAATAGGTGTACTGCTAACAGTAAAGGTAGGCATATCAGCATTCAGTAAAATCCTTCCTGAAAACAGGTCTATCTTCTCTATGTGAGTTAATAAAATTATTTTGCTTTATCAGGATGTTAAACATTATTTTTTTTAGCAGAGTCCTTATGCTTTCGAAGTCGCTTGGGTTTTAAATAACCTTTAAACAAAGAACTTAACTTTTTTTAAGACTTTCTTTTTGCCACAGTAAAATACACTTATTTTATGTCCTCAAATAAAACATTTCCTTCTTCCCCCATTTAAACACACAGAGCAACAGAACATTGCATTCGATGTTGTGATATTCAATACAGCAAGATTTTAAATTCTCCACTGAAAACAACAGTACTCTGTGCTGACAGTAGAGCATGCTGCTCTTGCCGTTGTTTTGGCTCAACTGGATGTACTTTAATGCAGAGGTATGTGCTGGTTCCCATACACAGCCACAAGAAGATGTAGTGAATGGGCAGCTCTTAATTATTGTCTGAGCTGAAAACTGTCTCCTTTCCAGTTCCATAGATTGTCGGTAATGGCTGCAATCTCTACAGGAGAAGAAAGGCCTCAGAGCGTTTGTGTCAGAGACCAAGGAGAGAACCAGCACAGATCTGCCTGTTGCATAGTGCTTTCCCTCAATAGCTGAAAGCACTTTACAAACAATAAGGGGAGCTGTGAGCACCTCGACTGTCCAGAGTCTAAGGCAGGAATAGCACTCGAGTACCTTGGTCTTGGATAGGTCTGTAATGACCCAATTCTTGGGTAATGCAGGAGACTCATGCGGTTTGCTTTCGGCTTTTTGCTTTTTTCTTGTTTTAAACTTTCTTGTGCAGCTTACCTGTGCTCAAGAACACACTGTCTTTGGGGTAACAATTTACTCTCATTTCTTGGAAATAATGAAGTGTGGAGTGAGTTTTGGACAGTTCCATTTTGTAGCTTTAAAATGTCTCTGTCATCTATCC
This sequence comes from Upupa epops, assembly GCA_013397515.1. Classification (NCBI taxonomy): domain Eukaryota; kingdom Metazoa; phylum Chordata; class Aves; order Bucerotiformes; family Upupidae; genus Upupa; species Upupa epops. The sequence goes on along the minus strand of VZRI01010710.1, from coordinate 143,469 downwards.
CGAACACACAGCATCTACTCTATTGAGCATTTTCACTGTCATATCTTATTTTTGCAAAGTGCTTTATAAAGAAAGTTTAAGGAGTTTATTTTAGCTCCAGTCAACACATGATACACATAGTCACTTTGGGCTCTCTATATCTAGATTTGCTTTGAATGATCAGAAAATATCAGAAGGATGATACCTGAGTGTACTTTCTCTGCTGTGATTAAGTCAGATTGCTTCCTGATAATATCAAAATCATAGAACAGGTTTTCTTCAGAATGGTTTGAAGGCAAACTTTTTTCAGTGCAAGCCACATAGTAAGAAATGTCAGTCTACAGAGGTTAGCCAAGTTGCCAAAGCTAATTGTAAGAACAAAGGTAATTTCATATTTCACAGGATTATTACTGAGGAACTTCAACACCATGTTTGACTGCAATGACAGAAAATTCATTTGAAAGTTAAATCTTGAAATATTTCAAGAGGTTTTCCCCAGTGTGACAGCACTGTCGTAGTAGTTTCCTAGATGAAGAGGGGAAGTGAGTTAAGTTCCTTTATCAAAGGCAAACTGATGTGTCATTCTTTTTCCTGTTTTCTACTCATTGTACTGATAACATTGTAGCTGGAAACGTTTTATGAAGCACCTTATTGTGTCAAAAGGTGTATTAAGGCGACATCACTCTGCAGGCTAGTTATTAATGGCTACTTTAGGGTTAACATACCTACGTTCTGAAAACTGTGCGTTAATTGATCATTTTTGAGTCATAATCTATATAATTCCAAATAAAATTATTATTGGTTTGAGGAAAACTGATTGGAAATGATATATTGCCTTGCACATGTTTAGGTCCAGTAGTTTATTTTATGAAATGAGAGAATGGTGAGGTTGCATTATCAGCTTCATGGATTCCATACTGTGTCATTTATTGATTAGGTGCCATTGCTAATTTGTCATTTTTTTCATAATTTTGTCCTAAAGCATTACCGTTAGCCAAATTTGTTGACTGGACTCATGTGACCAGACATGCTGTCAGTTCAGACATTTAAAAACAGAGTTGATGCACAGAATAAAGGTGTAATAATTGTTAGAATACACATTACATTTTTCCACAGGGAAGAAAAGAAGTCTCTTGTATCTAAGCCATTTTGGAAACCTGTTTTTTAAATGACAGGCGTGTATTACCAATTCCATATAGATGATACAAGTCAAAATCTCTTTCTGGACCAAGAATCATTTCTAGGTACTCGAAGTCCTTATTTCTTTATTCTGTGTCACATGGGAAATAGTGTGTGTCTGTGTGTCTGTGTGTCTGTGTGTCTGTGTGGAAGTGAGAACCGTGCAAAAGTTGTTATTTATGATCTCATCACTAAGGTTCATGTGGTGATACTGTTGTGATTCCAGTGACAGAAGTTATCCAGGAACAGTCATGCTTTCATTTGACTGTTTCCCAAACAAGTGATTCCCAGAGAATGCTAAACCTTAGCTGCTTTTCAGCCTCATCTTTGCAGTATGCGCTACCAACACTACCATATGTTTTTGTGCTGAGGTCCCTCAGAGGTTCTACTGATCTTGTTGAGGACTCTACCACTGCTGCACAAGCAGGTAGTTACAGAGATGTAAGTTTTCTTCCACCAACACCAATAAAAGATTCAACACAAGCCTTTTAGGAAACTATTTTTCATTCTTGTGCCCAGAGCAATGCTGGTCTTTAACACCCAACATGCAAATGCTGCAGTGGCAGGAGGCATGGGGAGATTTAGCAGAGCTCTCTCTCCTGACACAGAAAATGTGAAGGTCTGTGTGCTGCCTATTTATCTTGCTTAAAAGTTGCCCTTTATACAGGTGATCTTTTATTCAGAGACATCACATCCCAGGAGATGATGCATTCTGTCAGGGCACTGGCACATTAGCAAATTCTGCCTCTGCTGTAAAAATTTCTTTCATGGAGACAGCGGTGTCAAATGTCTGCCACTGCCTTTTCACACTTGATGACACCTGTGGACAGTTATGTACATTGACAGCTGAACTAATGTCTGTCTTCTAGTTTTGTCCCTTCTACTTATTACTGGGCACACTGCAAACTGGAGATATCAACATCTTATTTGGCAGAGCCAATGAGAAAGATGCATTTGGTTCTTGAGAAAGCTCCTTGTTGACTTTCCTAGCAAACATTCATTGTGTGCAAGACAGACATTTATTTACAGGGCTGATCTTGGTGAATATTTTATGTATGACAGAGAATAACACTGGAAATGTGTCACCATGTAGTATTAACCTGTACAGAGTTCCTCACTGTTTGTCTTGCGAGTCTGCTTGAACATCATATACAAGGTAAGAAGGAGAACAAATTAGGACTTCACCTAGGAATGAAGAACAAGGCTATATTGTGAAGCTGGAGATGTGCTGATAACTTTATAATTGGTTAAAAACTAATGGATGTAAACTATAGCAAACCTAAGAATGAGTCTTTCTCTGGATATATTGTTGCTGCAAGCTTTCCTGTGTTAACTAAGAATTTGTAATAAGGGATGGTAAATAAATAGTTCTCAGTTGGTCAAAGATTTAGTTCCATGTAATTAACTCTATTGCCTCTGAGGGGTAGTGCTGTGGTATAAGGGTCACGGGCATACCCTCACTAATTTTTCTCTCAATCCCACCTGAGTGTGCTCTGAGGTTGTTTCACCATTTCAAACAGTACCTACTACTCTTTGATTCTAAAATCAAAATCCAAAGATTCAGAGCATTTTCAGCCTACTGTGACTTCAAGGTCCCCGTTACAGCAAATACAGACTGTGACCCACAGGAAAATCCCACTGTACTCTTGCAGAAATATAATGCTAATAAAATATTTTGCTATAGCGCTTTCTGAGAGGGCTGTAAAGAAAGCTGCTTAGAGAGCATCCATAACTTTGCTTAGTGGAGGACGCTGAATCTGAATTGTGACAGCAGAAGAAATCTGCAGGGAAGGCACCAAATAAGCCATGAGGAACTTTGACTGTTAGAGGCTGCTGACAAAACAAAACTCTTCCTTTAGGAGGATTGCATGAGAAGATTCACTATTCCAAAGTGCATTCAAACCAGAAGAAGTGTTTACACTGTTATCCCAGAAAAAGTACTGGAATAAATATTTTACATTTAATGCCTAGCCAGTCCAGAAGAACATCCCCATGGCTATTATCAATGACTGACAAGAAAGCATGTGTTTCCTGAGGTTGGATTCAGAATTAGGTTCTAGGCAGACCTCCTGCTCCAGAAATGAGCTGTGCCGTGGGGTCCCACTGATCGCCCAGGATAGTCTACTGGAGGTCATGTTTCCCTTAGGTCTGCAAAAGCAGCATGCTTGGCCTATCCAAACCTCTTTGAGTCCAATAACCTGGCTGGATAAAAGACCAGGTTTCTAGGGCTTACATCCACTTGATTCATTGGCCCATAAAACCTCCTGCTGGCAGCAGCAAGGCAGATGTCAGCTGCCAGTGCAGAGCTACACAGCTGTCCCATAGCTAACAATACGTTAGTAGCTGTGAGTGGGCTTCCAGTGGTCTGTGTGGGTTGGAGTTGGGACACGTGTTCCCTCCTCATGTACTCTGCTTCTGCCATGCCTAAGTAATTGGGTTCTGCCTGGTGGCACCACGTGCTGATGTTGTTCTTCCCCTCCCTGATAGTTCATTTTTAACTTGCATAACTCCAGCTTCTAAGGATGGCTGGGTAGCTGACATAGTGAATAGATCATTACCTGTAATAATCAGCAATTTAGGAATTTGCCTCTATGAAAAGTGTTTGGCAGTCTTATTTGTTATGAAAAAAAAAAGACAAAGTGGTAATTTTTGTAATTGGAAATCTGTTTTCATTCAGAATGAGGGCTCTTTCACATTGAAATCACCATAGCATGTTTTTAATTTGTTATGGTTTGAATTGCTTTTTAGATTAAATATTGCAAAGCAGAAAAATACATTTCAGGCTTTCTTTTTCTTTTTATTTTTTTGGATTAGTGACAGTAAAATGCAGATAGAAAATACTGAATGAGTAGGAAACTCTGAAGAAAACATGCTGAGATGGTGAGGAACTTAATGCAAGGCAGCAAATAGTCAACAATAATAAATGATTATGTAAGGACTATTAAATCTTAATTTAGGTTTTGTACAGTCCCATTGCCATGCATAATTTTTTGGGGTATCTAATTGGACAGTGTTCTGTGACTGCGAGGCAAAAATGATGATCCAAATTCATACCTGTTCTGGTAAATGGAGATATCATTAGCAATATGAAGTCGGTGATCACGACTTCTCTCTTTTTCATAAATTACACTAAATAACCATAATGCTGCAATTTAGCAGTCCAAAGTTCATCCTATTCAGCAGGCCATCCATAGTCAACAGTTTAAAGAAAGAGGACCTGCTGAGAAAATGGTGGTCTAATCAGATGCCATAAAATCTGGCTGATCAGATGAGTCCCATTTTCTTTTTTTGTAAGGAGATCCTAATGAAGCAGTGCATTGAGGGGATTCACAACTTTTGTTCCTCCATTTGATTATTCAGGTTGGCTGCACCAAGTTCTAAACTAAGCAAGTGGAGTCTAATCCTCTAGGTTGTTTGCATACATGCTGTGTTTTGCAGGAGACTTATTAAATCACAATTTACCAGCCACTAAATTGTGTTCATCTTCACTCCAAATGATCAAAACACTGTAAGATGCATCAAATATAATTCCAGTCATCAAATAATAATCTGTTATTATTGTCTACTCCCTGCTTGCTGGCTAATTTACTGAGCATAGCAAAGATGAGAAATACTTCATGCTGCCTGCTTTGTGAATATCTAAACTGGTGCAAAGCAGATGGGATGCTGTATGTGTGTTTTGCTAGGGTTACCCTTACAAACTTTGGAGCTGTCCTTAGTTATAATTAGGTACTGTAGTATCATTTAAAGCAATGTCTATTAGTTCACCTTTTTCTGTCCAGCTGTAGTCATGGCTGTCTGGATTTGGCTAGTTAGATAGGCACAGTCTTTCTTTAGAAAAGCATTTTGTACATTTTCTTTTACTGGCATTTAAATGGGACAGTGTTTGTTTCCCTTCAGTTGAGTTTTCAGTTTTCTCTTCCATTTGACTACTGTCTTATAATTCTCAATATCTTCACATCATCTACTTTGTGCTGCCCACCGGCACAGCTGCACACAGCTGGGCACTACTGCACACAGCTGGGCACTACTGCACACAGCTGGGCACTGCTCCCTCACATAAAAGATGTAATGACAGCAGCCCATTGAAGTCAATGCTGTTTGAGCCTGCTAGGCCTGCCTTTGTAAAGTGGTGAGCTCCTGCACTCTCTTTAGTAATGGGAACTGAAGTACTTACTATCTTAGTGGAACAGCAAATGGAAAAATTGCTGAAAGAAGCCTCCCAAGATCACAAACAGTTTGGTTCCTTGTCCTCTTTTGAGAGTATTGCAGCAAAAAGCAGCGAGACTTTGACAGAACGGTTCTTCAAAAGCAATGAACGCAAACAGGCACTCATTTTGTTCTGTAAATGGTTAAGCTGATGCAACAATGTGGATAGACAAATATACTTAGGGGAAGTATCACCTGGATTGAGTGTTTTCTCTGATTAGAGATTCAATGTGTTCTATTGCAGCCATAGAAATGAAGGGAAATCTGCTCTCATGTCACAGGAACCCAAACTCTAGTGCTGTGCTAAATAAAAATATAGCTTGCTGTCTTTAGCCATGCTGTTTTGTGTGCTCCAAATAAATCAAAGAATCCTGACAGTGATAATTGCCTAACGAAAGCTGAAGCAGCTAGTATAGTTTTAGAGCTTTTTATTTGCTTATTATAGTGGCAAGTGCCTTGATTTCAGATCTCCCATCAGGCAAATTTATTTCTCTGTGAGAATATTATGGAAGTCTTCCACTGGAGAGTTCAGAACAAAATCTCTGTGCTTATTGCTGCCACCTCACATCTTTAAGTACTTTTGAATGTGCATTATTTCACACTGAAATAATTTCAAAACTGAACTCCCTACATTGGACATTAACCTGTCCTTCACAAGAGCATGGTAGTAATTTTGCTCATTTAATTTCAAGCTCTCAGCAGTTTCTGTTAGTGTTTTCACCCTGTAACTGAACCTTGTTTTGATTTTCTGCATTGATTATCAGGAAGTAAAAATTCTTGTAAGGTTAGTTTGCCTTCTTTAACCACTCTTCCAGTGACTTTCATCAAAGTCCTTTCCGTATCCTCCAATGGAATCTGTTGACCCCCTGCCTTTTATCACCCTCCATAAGTTCAGCTTATCCTAATGATCTGCTTTTGTCTTTCATACAGGTCCTTAGGTATGCAATGCCTTCCTCAGCCAAGCTGTAGAATCATCTCTGTGGCTAACTTCCTTGGAGCCACTTGTCCCTAGACTGATGGCTTAAAAATTGCTTACAGAAAATGCTCTGAGAAACAGTAAGGATTGCTGATGTTTATCTTCCTCATTTATGTCTTGGTTTTCTGGATGGACAGCCTCAAACCACCTGGCTTTGTAGGTATGTGCTTATGTTTTAGGAAAACCTAACATATGTGTATGGCTTCAATTCAAATATATGTCTCTCTCTCTAGTTTCAACTGTGTTGGTACAAGATGCTACCAGGTAACTTTCTAGAGGTTACCACTGCTCAGATTCACCAGCAAAGCTGTTTACAACAGCACTTCCAGGTTAGCTTTAGGTTAAGTAAGCCTGAATCTATTTGGACTGTTCACATTAACCTGGCTTCTTCTAACTGAAACATCTGAAGCAAATGTGTGAGTAGTGCTGCTATCGCAGAGGAGGTGATGACCTCTGGCAGATGGCGGTGCAGAGATGCTCCGGGGCACACTGATGAGCAGTAGCCTTTTTCATGTAGTTGTCTGTAGAGTGCTTGTTTGTTTCATTTTAGTAGCATCATTTCCTACGTGGACGTGATTACTCCAGAGCAAGGAACAAGAACTTTTTCATTTCCTGGTTTATTTTGCCACTGCTACATCAGTATTTGTACCTGCATGATATAAATCGGTGTCATTCAAATGGCTAAATTTTAAAATGCCCTGTGCAAAAGAAATGGGAGAATAGATGGCTCCTGAGTTAGAAGGTATTTTCTGCTCTGTGTACTGGCCATGTCAGTATGTTTTCTGAAGGCTGTAAATATTTATGTAACAAAACTACTTTAAAATGTTGTATAATAAACCTTCTACTTATGCATGATAAGACTGTCTTCAATAATAAGTATCCTTAAAAGGCACAGGCAAACTTTAGCTTGTGTGTATGTGAGAGAAACTCTTATTTCTCAGATTTTCAGTAATGTGAATTTTTTGGGGAGGAGAAGGGGAAGAAAGCGAAAGGGAAATGTTTAACAACTGTATTCTGATGGCACAAGAGAGCCTTGATCTGTTTATTTGTTAGCTCTTCCAGAATTTGGATGAAATGTGCTCAGCAAAGTACTTTGTGTGTCTGATTTCTAAAGCACGAGATTTGTGGCCTACTAATCCTAGTACCACTACACCTACACCAGTGCCAAGTGTTTTGGAAGATTCACATCCCTTGTGACCCTTTTTAATTTAAAAAAATCGTTAAATGGGCTATTTGCAAGCTACTGAGTCTCTGGTCTTTCTCTTCTGTGGTTCTACTCACAGAAAGGTAGTGCTCAGAGGTAACTTTAAGGATATTTCTTTAGGATAGTTGTGGTAACCTGAGAGAGTTTCCAAATACCAGGATTTCATGGATGTTTTCTCAGTGATCAGGATCTCTAGGGTACAGGGATTTGAGAGTCATTTGATTTATTTTAGTCAAGTGCAGCTTTTTAATGATATTAAAATATTCCTACATTTTATCAAGTCAGATTGCACATGCTGTGATGGAAAAGCCTGTGTCATCTTCTGTTTGTTCAACACTGCTCCCCTTGAATAAATAAAATATCCTAACAATTTCTAGTGTCAAATGAAATACTGATTAATGACTTTCAGCCTGTAGTTACACTGGAGAGTGCTAGATTGTCTGATTTCACTCCCATTTACTTAGTTTGATGCTAGTTCAGCCCTTTAACATTTGTATGTTGGATATATAATTTGGAACAAATCAAACACGGAACTGCGAGAGGTAGATCCAGGCTTTTCCAGCCAAACAGCTGATCACCTGGAAGCTAAAGATAATAATGCAAGCCAATCCTGGCTGTCAATATTAAATATTCCTCAGATTTCTGATTTCCCTTTTGTTTGACCTAAAGTGTTTAAAACTAGAAAGCTGAACTGGCACGCAATTGCCTGCCTGCAGTACCTGGTAACCTAACAAGTCACTGAGAGAATAAAAGACATAATGAACTTTAATTTTATTTTTTAATCTTTGCTTTCTTTTTTAGGTCCTGTACTCTTGTACTGCTTGAGCATCAAACAGAAATAGTTAAGTTTTTAAGATTGCTTTAAATATCTCTAGGGTGGTTTCTGCTGTTGACAAGTTGTAAGAACAATTAAAGAAAGTGCTTTCAAGGTAAAAAGTTTACTCCCTCCTATGTTATGTACTCGGGGTGTATTTTTCTTCTTTCTTTTATCTTAAAAAAAAAAACACAAACAAAAGCACCACCACCAAAACAGATAGCTACACATGTTCAGTCTTCTGTATGCTTAGACTGGTGGTTTACCTGAAATAACACTTCATTGATGTTTGGGATTCCCTAATTTCCAAGGAAGAAAAGCTGATTATCTTTGCAGGCAGTCTTACACAGAACAGCAGACCCCCACCAGCCTTCCGCTCCAGACTGGATCAATGCAGAGAAGTGCTCTTTGATGGACTTTCAGGCCCTGTGATCTCCCAGCCCTGGAGGTTTAAAGGATGAGCATATCCATCCAGGACCACTGAACTGCATTTCCATTGCATGAGGGCTCCTCCTCCTGGCTTTGTCCGGACAAACTCGGCTCCTCCTACTTTTGTCACTCTTCTTTCATGCTTTGTTTAGCAAATACAAAAAAAGCTTTATTTGTTGCTGGGTCTTTTTTCAGCTTTGCATAAAACAGTTTAAAGTGCCATAATGCTGTGTACCTGTGATCACCTTCAGGGTCAAAATCAGTTTACAACAGATTAATCTATTTATTCCCCCTCTTTTATCATTTATACAAACATAAATTGTTCTGATGAACATAGTCTTCCTACTTTATTCTGAATTTCAGCTTCGAAAGATTTGCTAAATCTGGATTACCCCGGAAACAGTCATCTACAGGATAACACAAGTGTGCCTGCCTCTCTACTGTTGCCCTATTGTATTTCAACATCCTGAGCAAGAAGAAAACTAGCCACATGTAATTTGTAGAAGTTTTGGTAATTATTTTGCTTACCCTAATAGTTGGCATTTGAAAGCCTGTCTTTAGGTTTCAATTTTTATGTCAGCTATAACATTTGCTATAACTATAGTGTTATAAACCCTCTANCTCCAGCCCCCCCCCCCATGATATTTCCTCTTCTGCCCACTGCTATAGGCTAGATAACAACTAAGTCTTGAAATAAGAAATTTTCATTAAGCATTGTATGTCTTTAACAGTGGAGATCAGTGAAATAACTCAACCAGTAGTGTAATAGATTATTCATTATCTGCATTCTTTAAAACTGTTGCTCATAGTTTTAAAGGTCTGAGTCCACGGGAAAATAAATCTGTAGCTATTCAGGTTAAAGTGGAAATACATGCACCCCCCCAAATCAGTTGATTCAATTGATTGAATGACTTCCCAAAATGCCAAGGAAGTGTAGCCCTAAGGGAAGAGCATTGTCTAGTGCTGTTTTGCCATATCATACCCGAAATCACTGGAGATACTCATGAAAATCACGCTAAATGGAATGGTGGAGATCATTTGTGCAGATGATGACTTCCTAAAGGGCTCCCTTCTGAAGTATGATGTAGATTTCCCATGGTATGTCTTCAAAATCTTCATGTGGTTGAGCATATCATTGCTGGAGCCTTCACTTGGGGAACCCAAACTACTTTTTTTCAAGTTCCCAGGAAAAAAAAAAGGGGGTCTTCTCCAGAAATGCTCTATGTATTTTCTTCAGTAAAAGGCAGAACTATAGCTCTGTGGTGCTCTTTGAGTATTTTTGGATTATGTTTTACTGAAGGGCATTGTAATATCCTGGCAGCAAGGACTAAGAACCACTGCCCTTAAGAAATGGTCTTCAAAACTTTTGCCAAGTTCTGTCTTTTCTGAGCACTCCAGTCAAGAAGAGTGGATGCTACAGATCCATCTCAGCCAAGCCTCAGGCTACAGCCAGGCATGGAAAGAGCTCTTGTAACCTTGATGGTTGGGCTGATCCTAATGGACTCACTGTAGCACTTGTCTATTATTGATCCTTGTGCATGTTCATCTGTCCTATTTCCCAGAGCTCTACAATGGTAAAAGAAGCATTCTGAAGTGGGTCAGCCCTTATTTCTTAGGCAGAACTAGGAAAACCCTTCAGAGCTCAGATGCCTTGCTGATGATCAGAGCTACTGCCCTGAGCATTAGCAGAGGGCTTGTATACAGTTTAATCTTTGCTTTTGCAGTAAGAAGAGGTCCTGATCCTTATTTCTTTCTCTCTTGTTTACATCTCTGCAGTCCTGTAATTTACTGACTGAGTGAGTGAGGAGCTGTTTTTGTTAGAAAAGTAATGTGCCAAAAGATAGTAGTTTTCTCTCAGTTTAGTGAACAAAACTGGTTTCTAAACATGGACATAATAACAAGAACAGATGATATGGGGAAGACAACAACTGTGACAGAGAATATAAGCAGAGATGTTTGGACGGACCATAGTGCCAATAGCTCTACATATTGGCTCAGCCATCTTCTGCGATTGTCTTCTGCATAATCACAGTCTTCTGAAGTGTGAAGAGAGTGGAAGAACTGGTGAAACAAATAGAGACAAAGATTCAGCAAGTCATAAACTAGATCAGTTTGCTATATCCTCTCAGTCTGCCATTCTCAGCATGATTGCTTCACTGACCTTATGTTAAATCTAGTTTGGCAGGGCCGAGGTTTATTAAGTCAAGACATCCCTTGGCTGCATACTTTAAAGAGAGGTAAATGTTTGAGATTAAGGTGGGGAAGCGTGGGACTGGGATGAGACCATATGCAGCCTTGTGCTCCTTTTGAACTCCTTGCTGCTACAGAGGCCTAAATCTATGGCAGCAAATTTTCCCTTTCCATCTGCCATAAGAGATGTCCCATTCAATTGGGCCCGGGTCTGACCAGGATGACCTATGCATTCTTGACCTCCCGACCATTCAGGGAGGCCACACATCCTGAAAACAGTACAAAAGGGAGCTATCAGATCACTTTGCTTAGCAACAATCATTACTGTGAGCACATCAGCCTGATGTTCTGTGCTGAGGACTGACTCTTTAACGCAAAGTGCGGTTCAAGGTCTCTGCCTTAACTTTCAAAATCCTTCAGAACCCTGGTTTGATCATTTCCCCAGAACAGCTCTGTGGCAAAGATGCAAGGATAGGCTGAAGCGATAGGAAACCTCTGTGGGAATTTCAGGGCTGTGGAAGCAAGACAGGTTGGGCTCCTGTCACATGGAAATGGCTTTCCTTAGGAGTTTCTTCTTTGCCTCTCTCTCTTTCTCTCTCTATTACATATGCATACAACAGAAAAAAGTGTAAAGTCTTCTCCAAATGTTTGTAGCGTGAAAGAAAACAGGATAACTGATGCCACTGTTCCAATTTACAGGTTATTCATTTGATGGGATGGGACATGAAAGTATCTAAGGCAATCTCAAGAGAAGCCCAAGTTTTAAGTACTCAATCTGCTGGTCTCTGAGTCAATGGATGCTGTTGCATCCATAAATGAAAATTCTCCAACCAGCCCCTTTGGAAGGAAACCATCTGGTAAAGCAACATTCAAACTTGCTGACTGTGACAAAGCAATACATTAAATCCTCAAGAATTTGATTTCAGAAGCTCTAGGGTACCTACTGTCTTGCTAATGAGTAAGTCTCTAAGACTCCTAGAAATAAACAGGTAAGAAAAGACCTTTGCAGATAAGGTGTAATTTGACAAAACTCGCATGTAATATGCACCATCTTATTGACTTTTAAAACATTGAGGAAATAAATACTGCTTTAATTTCATCTTTTTTCAGCAAATAGCCCAACAAGAACTTGCTTAGCTCTCTGAGCTGATGGGTGCTGTATTCATACAAATAAGAAATAATTGTGACAGATATATGGGAACAAAATAGAAAGGATGCATTCCTGATATTTACTGGTGTGCTATTTAAATGACTCAGGCAAATGTGCACTGATCCCATTTCTGTGCTTTCTGAGACTTTTCTATTTAAGATTGTTTCTTAGTATTGTTAGAACTACTGTAAGTTCTGCTGTGAATCAGCTCCACTTGGCTCAAGGCAGGGCTTAATTGCTAATTTTTGAACGAGTAATCCACCACAGATTCTTTGCATATCATCCCAAACTAGATGAATTTGCTTATACCAGCAAAATAGGATCAGATAATTAATCTGAGACCCCCCAGAATTTCAGCCTGCTTTTTCTCTTATGTGGGACCACATGTAAAGAGAATGGACAGGGAAGTGAAAGAGTTTATAAAGCTGATCTTAGTGGAAACAGCAGAATGGACAGTTTTCTGAGCACACTCACACATAGGGAGTTGGACACTACAGTAAAAAAATGATCGGGTCCACATAAAGCTTGCATGTTCCAGTGAAAGAAGGAAATAAGGAGAGAGGAGATGACAAACAATACCTGTAATCACACTAGTAGCTCAACTCCAGCGTTGCACTCTTAGGGAGCAAAAACTGGCAAGATTGCTCCGACTACCACAGAAAATTCAGCCATCTGTAGGGAAAACTGAGGAATGCCAGTTAATATTTAATACAGGCAGCAGAGCATGAGGTCTGCTTTGGCAGCTCTTCAGGAAGACACTGAGGTAACCTGCCACAAGGCTAAAAATATATTCTTCGACAATAATCTGCCTTATGGAGAGAAACATCCTTTCTGAGCATTGTGGGTATGTCCTGAATCACAAACACCTCTGAGACCACCTTAATCCTCTAATCCTAGTGTACAATGTAATATAATTCTCCAGTAAGATAATAAATCTTCTAATGAAGTTTTTTTCTTATTATTCTAGGGTTGGATGAGGAAGGAGAAATAAAACTACATTTCCGTTGCATTGACCTATTATTCTAAACAGCTGTATGATGGGGAGGTAGGAAATGCCAGCTCAGTGCAGTCATTTGCTCCATCAGTTGAACAGTTGTCCCAAATGACGGCTAATCAGAGATAAAACAGGCACCAGCAGTGCAGTTTCAGTATTGCAGCTTCAGCAGATTTGCAAGGGAAATTCAGATCGACAGGTGGTCCTTACCTTTAGCAGGTCAAAAGAACATCACAACTTTATCTCCCTGTTTTATCTACCAAAGGTGGAGGGGACTGGGGCAAAAGGTAGTTTTTGTAGTGTTAACCCATTATAAGTAGAGAGATATGCATGCAGGGACTTTCTTGATGTTTCTGGAATTTTAAAGATCTCAAAATCTCACTGAAGAGAGTTGCAGTTTAGAAGCTTGCTCTTCAAACCTCTGTGAAAAAGCTGAAAACCTTTTAGAATGTTATTGTGGCAGTGATTTTGACACCTTATTTTGCAAGAAAAAAAGGGAATTGAATCATGTTTGTTGATGACATCTTCCATAATTCTCCCTTTGTTTAAGTCCTCCAAAAGTGCTTGTTTTACTCAGTAACTGGTAGTTCAGGTGAAATGATGACTGATCAATACTTCAATGTAAGGCTACTCAGCAGTGTCATTGCATGCCAAGGTTAGGATTTGGATCCAGCTTTCTGCCATGCCTACTTGAAAGTGTTGAAGCTTGGATCTTTAAAGCAGCCTGTTAGCAAGATGTTTGAATCAAATCAGATCAACTGGAGATTTTTCTGGTCTGAATGAATCATGCTGAGCTATCTTTGGTGCTAATATCCATATGCCATTCCCCGGTTATCTATGAGAGAACATTATGATCCTGCAGGCTGGGTACAATTGGCATTGTTAGATTCTTTGTCTTGAAGAATGTGCTGAAATTGTACTACCAGTGAAAAAGTGTTAGTATATGCTGCTTCTCAGAGGACAGTCACATCTAGTCAGGTATCTTGTGTTTTTCTTTGCTGGAGACTCTCTCTGAAACAGGTTGACAGTGGGTCCAGAAATCCTCCACTGTTTGATCTGCAATCTTCTTATGTGCTGTGAGAGATATGTGGGTGTTAAGGTGATAAAGATTGCAAGGATATTAATTTATTTTAAATACAATTGAAGGGAAAATAATTAGTTTATTCTCAGTTGATGAGCCAGAACCAGTCTTTATAAAAAATTATTTTCTATGTTCAACAAGTCACAAACCAGAGCTAAATAAAAATTATAAACATTTCTTTTTACAACTGCAATTCTATCACATTCATAGCACAGCTGCACAGATGGACAAGGGGGACACAGAGAGTAAAGATGAGTAATTAAAAGAAGAAAAAGAAATAGTCAAGAAAGACAAGCTGATGTGAGATATTATAATGTGTACTCTCTTTGGTGCATAATTGTAGCAAGTGTTACAGTTAAATTTGGTATTTGAAGACACACATCACACTTGTTCGCTGGACTGAACAGCTACCTTGGGATGTTAGTTGAGTTTCTGCTACAGCTAATACAGGAAAACTTCCCCTTGGAATAGGAAAGAGTTTTGGCTCCTGCCACCACATTTCAAGATTTCATCCCAGGTCCTAGTTTAAACTTAGGCAGTGACTTTTAATATCTGTATTTAGATGCCGGAGCTTGAAACTGTAATAAAGACGTTGTTATGCATGAATATGTTTCATATGGTGGCAGGGGGATTGGATTAGATGATCTTTCATGGTCCCTTCCCTAATGGTTCTATGATTCTATGATCTAGCAGCAATTCAAAATTTATTAAGAGTTTCAAGTAAATCAAGAAGTGAAATTTTAGCAGCATTTAATGATTAACCAATGTAAGGATTACTAACTGTAAAGTATATATTGTTATACGTTATCATACTAATGATATATATATCATTATATTACTAAAGTTGAGTTAATGACATGTTCAAGAATGAAAAGATTCACATTGATTTATTGCAGTGTCTCCTAAATCCAAGTACGCATGTATGAAGAAACACAAACCATGAAAAATACACACAGGCAGACAGAAGAACTTGCATCCAGTGAAATTGAAATGATGCCCACACTCTTAAAGCTGAACTTACAGAATAAGACAACTGCACAGTTAGGTGGGTGGAAGAGGCTACCCTATAGGTGATATTACCCTTACAAGTTTAGAGTATATGTTCACAATTAATTGACATTACTCAATGAGTTGTAGCTGAGTCGTGAGGGGGTTGTCTCACCCAAGCTTTGTGTAGGTTTTGATGACAGGCAGTCCTAAGAGGCACCTCAGCTCAGGAGAAATGCTAGTCATAGCCCACTGTCACGCAGGAAAGGTCAAAGGGTCTCACATGCCATCACCATTTATAGGGTCCAAGAGAATTTACTTCTGTCAATTACTTTTCCATATCAGCCTAACTCAGGTGATGAGTTATTCAGGTATTTTTCCATTAGAAGCACATGCCCCACAGCTTGCTAGATTTTAGAATTCTGATATCCCCACGCTTTGGGACACAGCTTGAGTACAGGTGTAGTAGTCTGTATGGTCAATTGATCACCCCGAATGTTTATGGGAGGTAAGAAGGACAGCAGGAGTCAAGTGCATTGAGGCAGCACCACAGTGCTGGATGTAATTGTTGTTACTGTCCTCAAAGAACAAGGGGAGCAGGAGGCAATCAGGTTAAGGGCATGCCTTAACACTCTGGTATACTGCCTTTCACAATCCATACCTGATTTACCAATGTATTGCTGTGTGGCCCGGAGAGGGGAATTGCCCCCTGTACCAAGTGACCTGTGAATGGAGGAGAATCACACCACTGCAATCTGCAGTGTAAGTAAATTTATGTCTCTATAGTGGCAGCGTGTTTGCCTTTTGCCTCAAAGCAATACTGCAGTGCTATTATCGTGAGGGAATATTTGTGTTTGGCTAGTTTCTATTGATTGATTAAACTCTGGTTAAATGTGGTTAAGTGATATGCAAGGAAGCATATATGTGGGGAAAATGTTGCAGTAGAGTACCTTGTTTAATTATTTTCCACATTCTAATACATAAAACAATAATCAACATCAAATATTAGACAAAGACTAACTGTCACTAGGACTACAAAGTAGAGCAGCATCATGTCCAGTGCTCTGGCTGCTTGCTGTTAGAGACCACCCAAAAATTTGGACTTGGTGTTTTTCCCTGGTTTCTTTTGCTTATTGTAGAAGATTGATTCAATCAGGATGGAGGAATTGATTGTTTATCATTAGATTCATTCCAATGGGTGTAGGTTGTAGCTCACAATATAAAATGTAATAAAAACTAAATAATCGTTACCAGCTATTGGAACAGAAAAGTTGAAATCACAACCAAGAATCACAAAAACCCCCCACATGCAGATTCAATAGAACGGTTTATTGTAAGTGCAATTGTCTGTCAGTAAGGATTTATGTGATTTAGGATTTGCATGCAAGCACACATAGCTTTTTCCAACATATGTGACTACCGATTCAGGGGTTTTATTTGGGTGGATTTCAATGTTGCAAATGCTTTGTTCAGTATCTAGAATAGAATCATAGAATCATGGAATCATTAGGGATTGGAAGGGACTGTGAAAGATCATCTAGTCCAATCCCCCTGCCACAGCAGGATCACCTAGACCAAGTCACACAGGAACATAT
>VZRI01010710.1:0-126237 GCA_013397515.1 Upupa epops | reverse complement strand
GTTCTTGCCCAGATGCAAAACTCCACACTTACTCTTGTTGCCTCATTCAATTTTTCTCTGCCCACCTCTCTACTCTGTCCAGGTCTTGCTGAATGGCAGCACAGTCTGCTGGGGTGTCAGTGACACCACCCAGCTTTGTGTCATCTGCAAACTTGCTGACAGTGCACCCTCATCCAAGTCATTAATGAGTAGATTGAAGAAGACTGGTCCTCGCACTGATCCTTGGGGGACTTTACTAGATACAGGCCTCCAACTAGGCTCTGTCCCATTGACCACTACTCTCTGGCTTCTATCCTGCAGCCAGATCACAATCCACCTCACTACCCAATTAGCCAGTCCACACTGCCTCAGTTTGGCCACAATTCTGCTTGGATACAACTCAAGGCAAGAAGAGTATTACCCTGGGTTGCTCCAAGGGTTTTCCATAATTAACTGATGAACATTGTCTTCAATTCATTTCCAGTGGGGTAAAATATATGATAGGAACCATTAACTTGCTTCTAGGGCTGATAAAGATGATTTTAGTGTACATTCCAATTTGCTTAGGCAGTAGCAGTCAGTTTGTTAACAAGAACTTCTGTGTCTGTGTTATTTATCATTCCTAATTCTGTTCCAATAGCCCACTAGTGTCTTGTCATAGATGTTAGGATGCTTTTAAAGGTCGTTCACATAACTGCACCAGCCAACCAGTGTGAGCAACTGCTGGAAAGGCAGAATAGTCTAATTGTTGACACATCAGTGTGTAGGGGTAGTTCTTTTTAAAGGCCCACTAGATTTAAAGATAATTCACCTTTGCCTGTATTTTAATCATATAACAGCTTGTGTTACAGATATATGGACGCTATTTAATAGGAGCCTGCAATCATAAATACGGCTGTTGTATTTTGATTTTGAATTAGAGAGCTATGCTGGAGTGGATTTCATGGCCAGCCAAAAGCACGAGAGCTGCATGGGAAATGGTAAATATATGCCAACGTTTGTATCTATAGGGAAAGTCACATCTCATTTGTGCTCTTTTGTCATGTATTTTGCACCAACAGGTAAAGTTGTTGCACACTCACAGCAGTTTTCAATGGAACATCCTATTGAAATGGTATTTCCACTTGTCCCTTTTAGAGATGGTCAATCTTTATCTCCACCTTTCATAATCCATTTGCATTTGTAGAAAGCAAAGTTACTGTGCCCCAGTAGTACAAATTTAGAGGCTTGTCACTTGGATGCATATGCATTATGAGCACAGGTCCATGGCCATCCTGTTGTGCACATGTTCAATGTATTGTGTGTGTCAATTGTAGCATCAAATAGTAGGTCTGTAGTTTATAGCCCCAAATACAAAATGCAATTAAAAGTCTGGTAAGGCGAGGTTGTATCAGCAATCTACATTTCATTGTGTTGTTTTATGACGATCAATGTTGTTGGGTTTTGGTTTAGAAAACCTAGTGTAGAATGTTTCAATACACTAAACATATTATTGTATGGTTAGTGGGCTCGTTGATTATCTGCCGTCCAATTCATATTTGTCTATTCATTCGTGGCTCAGTGTTGGGCCCTCTGATGAGAGTTTTCCCAACCCTATTCATCTTTTGTGTTTACTCTGTTCCTATGAAAAGGTAAAGTAGAAGGAGTTAGGCCTTCTTTGCCCCCCCCCCCCCCATGTGTAATGCAATGAAGATGCAAAGTCATTGAGTGCACATGTTCTATGACATCCCATAATTTTAATGAAGTATTGATAAGTTACTTGGATTTGACTTTGGGAAAAACCTAAAACTGCCTACAGCTGCATGTGGAATGTATCTGTAGACAAATACATGCCACAGAGAGAATAAGATTTTGCTGTGGTGATGATGATGTCATACTAACTGGCACCCTGCACATGGCAGACAAAGATCTAGAGCAGTAGTAGCTGAGTAGCATCTTGAGCTACCTCAAGATTTTTCAGAATTACTGACTTCTTGTGCATGTACAAGAAGCAGGAGCAGATTTTAAACACCACCCTCCTTTGGAAGAACCACATGCTGACCAAGGTGAAACAGCCTTGTTCTTGTCTGCCCTCCGTTCCATATGAGGTTCAATCTGATTTTAAATTTCTCATCCAGACATTATTGTTGTTTCCTTTCGGGAATTTTTTAATAAATCCAGGTATTCTTAGACTTTTATCTTTAAAGACAAAAATTACTTTCAAACCACTGTTTACAAATAACAGGAAAGTTTAGTGTTTGTGATTGGTTCTTGGTGCAATTTTCTTGGCTGAAGTGAAATAGCTACATTTTTTGAGCAGATTTGTATGTGGTATCTGTCAACAGGTAAGATATGCTTGAGTTCCAGTTTATCAAGTAGGAGCATAGCAGGTAAATCTTCAGTCCATGTCTCCCACTTTTTTTTGTCTTTTATTTTTTTTTTAGGAAACTTAATCAAGGTAATTGGCATTTAGCAATCAGGTTTTAGGATCTTGACAGTTCTGCAATGTGGTTTCTGTCACAGCTCTGGGAAAACAAGACTGAGGAGGAAATGGGAGCTATCATGTCATGTGGATGAGTAACTGGTTCAGACAGAGCTTCCTTTGTATCAAGGCTTGAAGCCACACTGTTGTCTTATTACAGCCTGTGGCTATTGCAGTAAAAAGCAGGTGCAGTAGAGAAATAAGGGAAATCATAGGGGTTTTTAAAAAATGGCTGGATTTTATATGTTAAAGCTTTTTTTTTCTTAGCTAGCTATAGATCTTGGGATATATTTTAATTCTTCATATCTTAGTCCAAAATGGATGTTAGATTTTATTTGCTACATAATTTTTCCTATCAGCAATCTCAGCATGAAGCAGATTTTTAGCAGTCATTGTTGACTCTTTGTCACACTTAATCACAAACAGGTAAATGTTTAGCTCTTAGGAAAATGACTCACCTATCTTAGATGTTTGTAGCTAAATATTTGTATTTCTTCAACCAAATAAAACTATACAGCACCTAACTTAAGCATTTGCTATGTTTTAAAACATAATTTCATTTTGAAGAACAGTATAAAAACTAAGTACAGAGATGAACACAAATATATCCACCAATTCTCCCTATTATCAATGTTGCAAAGTAAAAATCTTCAGGCAAGTGGCCTTATATATTTAGCTTCTTATTCAATTATTGTCTGCTGCTTGTTCTATTTAAGCATCTTTATTTCTTTGCTGGGAAGGATTCGACATAATAGCACTGGGAATTAATTGCAGGTTCAGAACTGGTGCCCCTCAGATATCTCCACAGTTTTTCAGGCACCAGAAAAGATTCTTTTGCAGAACCTGTGCAGTGCTACCATATCAGTGCATGTTACAGCACAGAATTCCTGTTTTTTGGATAGTTTTGCAAGTTGCAGTTAAGAGACTGTAATTGTGCACTGACTGATACTTGTTTGGAAAATGTATTTAGGAATAGCAGCCCACGGATCTTCAGATGGAGCAATCCTGGCTTCAGAGCTTTGAAAAGATCTGTGTAGTTTTGTTTTAATAAGTGACTGTTTAAAACTAAAGCCTGTAAATCTGTTCTAGATAGCTGCTTATGATGGTTATCTTGTCTGTATTTCCTTGATAGCTTGATGCAGCAGGCAGTGTGGACCAAAGTGGTGACAATAATAGGCCTGTTTGGTCCTCTGCTATTGATAAACCTAATTCAGCTTCCCATTACTGGTCCTTCCAAGGATTAAAACATTTTCATATGCAAACTCTTCAGTAATGCTGATTTTAGGAAAGATGGCTCAGCTGATGTGGATTATTTTTCTCAAGGTTTCCATCGTAACTACATTTGTAGGTACTTACTAGGAGGTTATCACTGAGTTACCTCAAGCTGGGCAGAAAAATCAGTGCACCTTTTTTTTCCAAGCCTGTATTGTATTTTCACATCTATGTTTTCATCTGTGAAACATGGGTACCCAATGCCATTTCCTGCACCACTGGAGAGTTTGTACTGTGCTTTGAAAACACATAGCAGGTGTTGTACTGATCTTTTTTAATCTCTGAGACCCAGGATGTCAGGCTTCAGCATCATTTGGCAGTAGGTCTGGGAAGAGAAGCCAAAGAATTTCTTAAGTTTTTTGCTTTCCCCTAGTCCTTATTAATAAACTTAAAATTAAACAATTATGAAAAAAATCAGAATTCTCCGTGGCTATAAACTGTAAATGCTCATGTGAAGAAAAGTGTATCTGATTTTCACACAGTAAACTGAAAAATCTTGAGTTCACTTGTATTCCTCATGGAGTATTTAAAAATGTGTTGTGCTGAGATGTACAGGTAAGAAAGGCAGCAGCAGCACATTCCAACTGACTGTAGGCACAGCAGAGCTGTTAGCTCTCCAATGCTGTCTATACACTATGAAAGACAAACCTTGGGTTTAGTTTTAAAATGTCATTATTTTTATATTATGACAACTCTGGACAATGTGTTGAATTGCAGAAAGTTTGTTAGAGAACTTGCCTTCTTTGTAACTATTTTGAAAAGTAGTACTAAAGAAAAGTTAATTGACTAAGCTGTTAGTAATAAGTACTGTGACATTAACCCATATGAAAATGCTTTGCTGGTGTCATATGGTCCTTCTCTGATATAGAATCTTTTTTAAGTACTGCTTCTAAAGTTTGTTTCTCCATTATGTCACTATTGCCTCATTTATATGCCTAGCATTCTTGAAATAATAGAAAGATCCCAGTTAAGGAAACAGTAAACCCCATTTACTTGTGCCTAAGCATGTCTCACAGCCTGGAAAAAGGTGTTTTTGTCTCTTGGTAGGTGTGAAAATTAGAGGTATGTTGCCAATAGGTTACCTCATGGCATGGAGTGAAGACCATTGATTTTAATCTCTAAATATTTTTCAGTACTGCTTGGGAATAGCTGCAATATATCAATTACACACTGAGAAGGAAGTTTTAAGACAACTGGTACTGCTAGAAATTCTGCCTGTCAAATTTGTCATAGTTTATTTAATTACAAGTATGAAGAAGAAACAACCTAGTAGCTTTTCACAGTCTCTCCCCCCTAGGGCAGATGGGTATTAAAGCCAATTCAGTCTGTTTCCTGATTGCTTCAGGCTACAGAAATTGTTCCCCAGGGAAGAGAAGTAAATCAGTTATGATCTTTAGTCTCTCAGAGGGAGATTAGAGCCACCACACTAGTGAAACAGCAGTAGGCTTCCTCTGTGTAACTGATTTCACCTTTAATCCTGCCATTGATTGAATATTGCTAAGAACACTGCCAAGCATTTTAAGGTCAAACTGATGATGAACACCCCAGGCAAAGGAAGTTATTTACACAGAAAAGTAAAGACAAGCCTTTACTTTTGCTATTTAAAAAAAGCAGTAAAACATCTACTTTAAAAAAAAAATCATTCCAATTTTAACCATCAACCCTTCCAAGTTTTGTAAGGCCGCTTATCACAGTGGTATCCATGAGTCTTCCAGGTAATATGGAATAGTGAAATCGTTTGTAGTCTTCATTGACTCTCACACTCTTCTTTCTCTTCTTGATGTGAAGCTTTTATTCCTAATCTCTTTGTGTTAATTCCCTTTGAATACTAAGTAGAGATAGAATAAAAAGTAGTACTCCAGTTACAAGAGTAATTTCATGACAGGAAGTGGTTTTGTAGAAAAGGAAATCAAAGGCTATCCAAAACCCCCATAAATTTACACCATTGTCATTTTGCTTTTCATACCACTGTACGTTTTTTTCATTAAGTTGTTTTTTTTTTCTGTCATAATTACAAGAGAATAATTCTGTCTTTGCTGAATTGGAAAGCCCCAAATTTGCCTGACAGGTCACTTTTGTGTGGTTGTGCAAAATCTGTGTGTGCAAAGCTGTTGAGAATGACCGTGTATGGTACTGTGTAGGCCACGGAAACCACAATGTCTTGAGATAGCTGAAGGTGAGGTTCAGCACAAAACTGCTTTATTTCTTTTGCATTGCTTCTTATAAACTGTTCTGGTTGCTGAGAGTCTCACTTGCCTTCTAATAAGGATGCACCAACCCCTGGATGGACAGTATGGGTAATATCTTCTGGCTTGGGTGTTTATGTAAGTCATGGAGTGATGTTTTGTCTGACATTTTGCATGATGTTTGATTAGGTTTGAAGACTTTAGTCCATAAGTCTACCTGACATTTTCACCTTTTTTATTACTCTTTCAGGACTTCATATATCCAGCAGTGGCATGATTCGTTTCCAGGCCTTCACACTCCCTAGTTTTCTGTCATACAAGTTGTCCTGTAGAGTGAGGAACTGTATTTAGATCCTGTGATTACATGTTCTCATCTCTGGAAGGCAGGAGATCTGATCTGTTGGGCGATCTTGGGTAAACCACAGAACTACTGTTTCTCCTCCCAGGTGCTGTGTATGCTGCTTACTTATACTGAAAGCTGTCTGGGGCAGAAACTTGGAGCCAGTGTTCGAAAGCATCATAACATCTGGAGATTATGTTAAATACAACATATTAAAGATAACATAAGATGGAGTGTGACCTAGAGAGACATACAAGGTAAACACCTGCACTGGGTGTATAGAAATTATTGGCCTGAGCTGAAGTTGAGAAAACACAGTAAACAAGAGGCAACCTTGTTTTAAAGCAGCTGCAGTATTCCTTGCCAATAGGGACAATGCCATGTTTTCTTCATGTGGCCACAGAATTTCTCAGGAGACCTTTGGCTGGCTTTGCTATCCCATCTGTCTGTAGCTTAACACACCTTAGTGATTTGTTGCTCTCTACCTAGGATTTAGGCTGTTTGTTG
Organism: Upupa epops; assembly: GCA_013397515.1. Taxonomy (NCBI): domain Eukaryota; kingdom Metazoa; phylum Chordata; class Aves; order Bucerotiformes; family Upupidae; genus Upupa; species Upupa epops. The sequence continues at coordinate 119,492 of VZRI01010710.1, read as the reverse complement.
CTAAATATCCTTTATCTGTACAGTATGTGTGTCCTTTGTTGTCTCTTAATCCCACCGTTGTGTTACTCATCACATTGTGGGAGTCCTGTCAGCTGCTTCAGTGTGTGGGAACATGATTGCATTAATACCAGTTGAGCCAGCACTGGTATATGCTCAGCTTTGGCTATGCCTTGCTGATGGCTGTTTTGATCAGGTCTTGTGCCCAAACTAGTCAGCAAGGACCCAGCAACCTTATTAACTGTGGTCACTCCATGCTGAGTCCTGGCCAGGACTGCAAAATAGCAATAGACTCACTGGTCTGGGCCCACTTAGGACCTACACTTGAGCTTCTAAGGGAAAATCTAGAGAGATAGGGACCAAATGCCTCTCTCCAGAAGCAGTCATCAGCAGGTGTTAAGAGTCTCTCCAATACCACCAACATTTGAGTGGCTGCATCCCAGCCCATGGCAGTGGGTAGTGCATGGAAGCCAGCAGTTTTGCTGACCAGTACAGACCAGAATCTTATCCCTGGTTTCAGGCTGACCTTTTCTACTGCAAATTCAAAGGGCACCCAGCAAAGTTCGGGTGAACCTTAGGGGCTCTGGGTATCAGAAAATGCCTGGGTCCTGTTTCCCCTTCACACACTGGATTAGTTCAATTTGCAAGTTATCTTTACCTAGTGAAAAACTCAGGACCCTTCTCCTGCCTCCTGCTGGGCTGAGGTTTTAGCCAAATCCCCTGCTTGCACTCCTGGATTCTGTGAGGGAGTGGAGGGTGTGGGGAGAACAGCACTTGGTGCCCTCAGTGGACAGGCAGGGTTTATGTGGTGTCTTGCCAAGGAGATGTCTGCAAAACTTACCGCTGTACCATTTGTTTGCAGCATTTACTAAGGGAGTAGGGATGTGCTCTTCTTATTACACTCTCTAATTTGTATTTGCCTAGTTTACTTCATGCTTGTTCCAATTCCTAAGCATTTCTCTAGTTTAGCCACAAGGTGCCATCAGTAGACACTTCTACATCCAGTGGAAATAGAGAAAGCCAGGCAAAGATTCTCAGACGTTATGCAGAGTGACAGGCTACATTGTGAAAACTGTAAGCAGAAGGAGATAAAAATATAAGGCAGAACACCTGGACAGGGCAGCTTTTGACCCACATGCTCCTCGCGTGTTTTATGGTGTTACACTGAAAACTAATCTGGTCAGATTTTTGTTTCTTAAATTGACTGTAATATGTAGCATCCCTAATGAAATGACACCAAGCCATGTGTGTGAAGTCTCATGTCCTGCCCTGTTATGCCTACTGGTGTGAGAGGAAAAATCCGAAGGTGCAGTCCCTGCTTCTGAGAATTTCCTGTCTGATCTGAGAAAGGAAGGGAACAAAGCAGTGATAATTGTGAAAAGGAAAACGAGAATAGAAGTTATAGGAAGAGTAGATTTTCTGGAGCATCTTCCTGAGTCCTTCAGTATTTCCTGCTGACATTTTGCCTGCCCCCAGTCAAAGGCTATTTCATGCGGGCAGATCTGGAGGAGAGATCTGACAAAGTAGGTAAAGATGAATTTATGGAACCAACTATAGATGGAGTCATGCTTTAAGAACAGCAAACAGGAAAGGAGGCCCAGAACACACTTGTAAGACCTTTGGCAGATCTAGCAGAGACACGTGCTGTTTACAGAGTAGTACAAGACAAAAGTTTTTTCAAGTGTGAGACCCATCTGCAGAGGGAGCAGTTATTTTCATACAACCAATTTTCTTAGCCTGGAGAAGAGAAGAATGAGATAGGAGCTCATCAGTGCTTATAAAGGGCAAGTGTTAAGAGGATGGGTCCAGACTCTTTTTAGTGGCTCCTATTGACAGGACAAGGGGAAACAAGCACCAACTAGAACAGAAGAAGTTCCATCTAAACACAAGGAAAAACATGTTTAAGGGTGACAGAGCTTGAACAGGCTGTCCAGAGAGATTGTGGAGTCCCTTTCTCTGGAGACATTAAAAACCCACCTGGACGTGTTTCTGTGCTACCTGCTCTGGATGAACCTACTTTGGCAAGATTGGACTGGATGATCTCCAGAGGAAGGTGCCTTCCAACATCCACCATTCTGTTTCTCTAAACTCTGCAAATCAGGATGTAGTTCCTGGAAAAGCAGCCTATACTGTCTGGGAAAGCAGAGGACACTAAAACATATTCCCAGCAAACATCACCATATTTTTTGCTGTGTGTCAGCATGGGTGGTAGGGGCAGATTCCCACTGACCTGGAAAGGATGAGCCAGGATGCAAATAGGTAACAGTGTTCATGGAAGAAATTAGTAGGATAACAATGATTTTGGGGGAACTGCACCAAAGCAGAACACCAGTGCTAGAGCAATGAGGTAAATGGGAGTGTGGGAGAAATATAGGGCTATGACTGGAAGTGAGGCACATCTTTGCCTTCTGGGATGTGAGTAACTTCCCAATTATATTGCTGACTGCCTCTGATAAAGCATAGGTTGTTTGCTGAGTTTCCTTTTGGGCTCCTTACAAATTGACCCATTTGCTTAAATCTGTGTGTTTTTAATTTTCCTTTGCAAAATTTATGCCCTTTGGGCTCATTTGGTAAAGTAATATTAGTGTTTCAATAAGGCTGCTATCAGTCCTTATTTTACACTAAATCTTTCCTACAGGTTTTTCTTTTCCCCTCCTCCTCTCTATAACTAATAGTTATAATTTCAACAGTTTGACTAACTGCCGTGTTATAGAAAAGGCAGTAATTTATACTGATGTAATGGCTGTGATAAAAATCATTTGTGTGCTGATTTTATAAATTGGGTAGGAAATGTGAGTGCCTCTGAAAAATGAAGTGCTACCACATGAATTCCAGTGTTGTTAATGCTTCATACCTTTCTGCTTCATTAAACCAATTTCACGGGGAGATGAGTTAGAGGAGGAAGCTGTGCTGCTTAAGAGAAGCAACAATGGTTTATTGAAAGAAATGGGGATAAGATTAAATTAAGTGCTACTTGAGAAATATGAAAATACAAAAATATTCAAGCTTATAGATGGTGAATTCAAAAATATGATAAGTTAGCTCTTTCATACCCAAAGAACTCTCTCATCATAATTGCATGGGCTGAATACACAGGCTACTAATTAATATTGAGGAGTTTCTTGAACCACTCTTATAAATGAATTAGAATGCCCTAGAACTAATTTATAATTATTTCTTTTTGGAAATCAAGACAACTTAAAACCTTGCTTTTGGTACATTCCTATCTTGGCTGCTAAATACTTTGAAGTCATTTCTGCCATATATTTTTAATTTATTTATTATTTCACATATGTAATTCTTCAGCTGAATTTAAAAGGACAAATAAAAGAAGGTGTAAGATTAAGAAGCCTTTTGGTCTGTTAAGACCTGACTAATTTAGGATAATTATGCTGAGCAGTCTATAATAACTTTTCTGACCACTTTTGATCTCCACTGGAAGCAATGTTTCACTTACATTTATATTGGCTATTCTTTTACTAAAAGTTGTAGAATATGTTAACTTCAGAATATATTTGTGTCTGCATAGTGTCTTGAAGATCAGGTAAGATCCAGAATTATGAGACTAATTGATTTTTTACCACTTCCATATAATAGCTCCAACTATTTTTTTTACCCTTTTACTTCTTTCCCTTGAGCACTAGAAGTTTTCATTCTCAAATGACTAAACCCTATTTGTTCTGTGGATGGTGGAACATGTAAATACAAAGGGAGTAATTCATTAAATAAGAGGCTTATGCATACACAAGTTTTAAAAAATGCATAGTTTCAAAGCACAACTGAGAGGCTGCCATTTTACCCCTGATTCACAATGAGAACTCTGTGTACAAGTGACCCAAGTACTGGGATTTGGTCCAGCTCCCAGATTAGCATAGAAAACACGTAGAGACAGGGACATCCCCCATCCCCCTTCAACTAATGATAATAGGAGCTCAAAATGTGCTCATCAGGAATGTGTGTAGGATCTTATTTACTGAAGTACGTGCATTGCTACTGTTTGCTTGGGGAGAACATATTTTTTCTCATGTATGATAGGCGCATCACCTAACATTAGCACCACTGCACCTTGACACTTGTTGTCCATATGCTTTCATTTCAAATAAATCACTCTGTGAAACAGGATAATGGGCCAGACAGCTTTAAAGCTGGATCTGCCCAAGAGCTCTCGAATCCCTATGAGAGGTAATCAGAGCTGAGACATTTAGCCCTTCTCTGGATCAGTTCTAGTAGCAAGTACATAATGTTACAATGCAGCTCATTTCAGTACTGGCAAGGATCTTCCTAACAAACTGCTGGGCTCTGTCCAGTCTCAGCGCTGCTGGATGACTTTAGTGGGATTTGGCACCTTATGGGACTGGTCTGACATGTAATTAGCAATTCAACTCATGTACAAGTGCAGTGCAGAGGACTTATATCTTCCTTTCTTCCGTTCTTAAAATCTGCTTGTTAAGGAAAGAAGAAATAGAAAAGAAATAAAAATTACATTCTGCTAGTGGAAAAATTCTGAGTGCAAAAACTTTGCCACCATGAGCCAGAAAGTGAATATCTTGGAACTGGAAAAAGAAGTATTTGCTTTCACCTCATAGAAATAACATTTCAGCAATTTTCCAGGAATAAAAAAAGGAACTTGTACTTCCCCATTAGATTTTTACTACAGATGTATCGACTTCCAAGGGAAAAGGGTGTTTTGAACTAACCACAGTTACACAGGAGCCGTATGGCCATTTCTTTGATTCACTCATTCTGTGATGTTCTTCCTTCGTACTGTACCAGAATGGTTTAGGATGTACTTCAGAGATACCTGGACATTTTCTGTGCAATTTGGTGAGTTTTCAGAGCTTTGAGAACCAAATTTCTTTCTTTGTCTCACTTTGTGCATGCCCATTTGGCAGACAATTGTTCCTTTCTTACTGCCTGCTCGTAAGTTCAGAACCGAGCTGAGACGTGCGCTGGGCTCGGAGTGAATTACTGCCTCTGCAAGCTGTTCCTGGTAGTGCTTGCTGACTGGCAGTGGCCAGACCTGTGTTTCTGCTGCCAGTGGACTCCTCTTAGAAGGGGGACTCTCCTTGTTCCTGAGGGAACTAAGTATTTTACAGGCCTGAGCCTATTTTTAAGATTTTTATTTCTTTCCCTCTTTGTTAATGCATTTTATTTTATCCTTTCTCTTTTGAATTGTTTTTTGTTTGTGTTTTGTTTTGAGGAGTTTTTTTCCATTTACTCTTTTGTCTCATTCTTACCTTTTCCTTACTCTTTCAGTTCCTATTTACTTTTTCATCAGTGCTACTCTGTTCTTTATCCTGCACTGTGTCAAATGAATGTAGCTTGTTTGGAGCTGAGGAATGTAAAAGCTTTCCACTTTCCCTTTACTCTGCTCCAGGCATGTGTAAAGCAGCAGATAAATGTTGACAACATTTTGTCAGTGTACAAGTTGGGTTTACTGCAAGCTTTGAAAGCAAATTGCAGAATAAATTCACATACTGAGTACTGGAGAAGAATTACATCAAAGATCCAATAATAAGCAGCTGAAACTGCCTGCAGCCACTAAAGCATTTAGCTTAGTGCCACTTGCCTAAGTTAAACTTATCTATGATAAGTTAAACTTATCTATGACTGCACGGGGTCCTGAGCTGGTTTAGTTTGTATCAACTTTTCTTTGTATCAACTCTTCAGAAGAAAATCAGATATAGAGTTTGTTTTATCATGGCCACAAGGTTTTACCACATTACAAGGTATCTCACCATCTCAAACCTGGAGTGTTGAAGAAAAAGAGTCTCCTAATGTTTCCCCTACACCCAGATATATTATTATCCTAGTTGGTTAAATCTGGAGACTTTCTAAAGTGCAAATGCTGTGTGAAAGAATTGTATACCTGCTACTGTTAGAAAGCACATACAGGTGTGTGGACCAAATCTGCTGTGGGAATGTAATCAGTTTATGTTAGAAACATTTAGTGGTTGTTCTATATTTCAGACAATCTGTATTAATGTTACAGATTTCACAATGGTGAGTAGCTAGTTTCAAATGTAGAACTTCATAAAGATTTGAGATTCTTTCAGGTAAAAATGAAATATTTCTAAATCTTGAAGTTGCATTGACAGAGAAAAGGCATGGTAAAATGTAATAATGGCCTTCTTTTAAAGGCAGACTCTCAGAAAATGAGCATGTTCTCAGAGGTAAGCACACACTGTATGAGTGTTCTAGACTATGTCTGCATTGCTAGCCCTGCAGCATAGCAGTTTCCCTGAACCAGGTGCAGCCTTCACCTGCGCAAACTCAGTCTGCTACAGGTTTTACTGCTTATTAAAGAATGGCTTAGGTTGCAAGGGACCTCAGAGATCATCAAGTTCTAAACCCCACTGCCCTAGGCAGGGACACCTCTCACTAGATCAGATTCTCAGGACCTTGTCCAGCCTGGCCTTGAACACTTCCAGGTAGGAGCATCCTTAACCTCCCTGGGCAACTTGTTCCAGTGTCTGACCACCCTCATAGTGAGGAATTCCTTCCTTAAATCTAATCTAAATCTGCCTTCTGTTAGCTTGAAACCACTCTGCTTTGTCATATCACTAGATGTCCTAGTATAAGTCCCACTCTGTCTTTTCTGTAGGCCCCCTTCAAGTACTGGAAGGCTGCTAATGAGTCCCTGCAGGACCTTCTCTGCTCCATGCTGAACAGCCTAAATTCCTTCAGACTGTAATCATAGGTGAAGAGCTCCAGCACTCTCACCATCCCTGTGACTCTCTTCTGGACTTGCTCCACTATTCCATGTTCTTCTTGTATTGAGGGCTGCAGAACTGGACACAGTATTCCACATGAGGTCTCACAAGAGCAGAGTAGAGGGAGAGAATCATCAGTTTGTCCTTTCAGGTTTCCTTCCCATTAAAACCATGTCTCAACAGGAGAGAGGACAGGAGTACCTCTTCATCTTGTTCTGACCTGGTTCTTCTCCCTCCTTACTAAATGCTTTCAGCTCTGTCAAGTGCAATTTTGTGCAAATGTGTAAGATCTGAATTTCTGCTCTTCCCATCAAGCAGGCAGCAGCTGGCCACTGTCATATTAATGATTTCCTGTCCTTAAAACTAGCCATGCTAAGCAGGACAGATTGGTTTATATTATACAGTGAAAATGTGATGGTTTGGTATGTCCAGACCATGGAAGATCTGGACACAATATAGTGCTTTACTGGCTCACCTCTAGGTGAGTCTCTCACACATCTCTTGCAGGGTTATGAAATGAAACTCTTCTGACTGCAGGACAAAAGTTTGTCTAGTTATGTGGCATTACTCATTGGCTGGCAACTAACCATCTGCTTAGTGAAGTCGGATGCTTCATGCTGTACACGGCACTTTCTGGAATGTTTTATTCGTTCACTGAGCATTTTGAGCTTTGGATGTGACACATGAGTGCAAATCCCAGTACATTTAGTCTTTTTCACTTTAGATTGTGTATTTCCACCATCAAATATTTGCTGATTTTCATATCAGAATACCCATTTATAAATGGGTAGGTTTGGTGCCAGCATCAAAACAGACTGGGATAAATTCTTTAGTCTGCTATCAGAGTAGGGCAAACTATTTTGCTATTTCCCAATGAGATGCAAGTTTGGACTTGTGAAAGCAGCACCTACAGTTTTACACTTGGTTTGACTTCACAGCCAAGATAGTGGGAAGAAAATATGCGGCTGTTGGTGCATCTTTCCCCCTTTTCTTTACCTTAGGGTAAAGAAAAGTAACTCTTAGGATAGTTTAACTGGTGAGTGAGCGGAACTATCTCAAATAAATAGACCAAATGAATACCATAAAAAGCTATGCCAAAGCAGTGCCTCTGTGCAGGGTGTTTTGCAAAAGATTTCTGCTCTTTGGCTGTAGAAGTGATATTTTTCACTTTTTCTGAAGGTGTTGGTCTTACTTTCCCTAAATGTGGAACAGAAAAATCATGGCTTGCAAAAGTAATGACTTGTCCTGCCTTTATTCAGGTGTGCCCATTTTTGTATTGCTGTAAGGAGAAAATACTACACTTTAGAGCTTTTCTTCTAGTGACTATATGGATGTATGAATCTTCATACCCACCTGTGTGATATGCTGTAGGCAATCCTGCTGCACCAGAGGGGGTTGGACCAGATGAACTCCAGAGATCCCTTCCGACCCCTACCATTCTACAACTGTCACACACTTTATGACTTAACAGTCATCTTCTTGGCACAACCAAATATCTTTTAATGTCAGGAAAACATTTGCATAGAATAATTGATTTTGGGTCCCCTGTTTAAACATTCAGAAGGATTGTTTTATTTTTAGCATCCAGTTTGTTTGTCTGTTGTGGAACTATAAATCTCCTTCCCTTCTTAATTCTTTCTAACTCAAGTTGTTCTATTTATTTTATTATATAGACCCTCATAAATGAAGTGCTTACATTGAAAATAGTGCCAAAATACCACATCGAGAAGGTGTTGCTATAATTACAGTTTCTGTTAAGAAAGTGGAGAAGTATACTTAGGTTTCTTCTTCCTTTTATGGGTAAGAAATATAATAATATATTACCTCATGATAGCATGATTCCAATGCAAATGGCACAGACTGGTGGCTTATTAATAGGCCTTGCCTGTAGCAAGGCTCCTTTCCCCGCTTCAGTTTGAAATTGATTATTTTAATACTGAATTCCTGAATGAAAGAGGTTCTTGGCCTTTTCCTGGGCTGTTGAATAATGTATGTGGGAGAAAGCAAATAAAAGCAGAGGGTCTCAGCTGCCGGAACAATGGGCTGCGCACAGAGCTGAGGGGGCACATTAGTTTATCATTGCCTTGTCAATCCTCATAGGCTGGGAATCGTGGGATAGCCTGGAAAGAAGCAGCTGCTGAACGTGTGGTAAACTGACCGGGGCACTTTAGAGAGACGACTACATTTACACATCTGAAAACAAGATATTGATTTTCTCTACAAAGCTGGAGAGAAATAGTCGTCCTGAAAATATAGCTGGATCATGGCTTATTTGTAAAACTGCAGCACTTTCTGGCAGTTCTAGGAGCCAAGAGCCTCCTCGTGACAGGGCTTGCAAATCTAAAAATAGTCTGCATGCACTTTGCATTTTCTCTTAGTTGATTGATTGCCATCCTAATTTTTTCAGGGACTCATTACAAGTAAAATGTAGGTGCAGGCAAGCTGGATGTGCAAATGTTAGCAAAAGTATTTTCCCAAGATTAGTAGGTGTTTTTTGTTTTTTTTTCTGGAAAGGTGAAAACAGTTGAAGTTACATATTCCCTTTCTGCAGTGTCAAACTGATTTGGAAGATACACTTGCGTGATATTCCTGACATCACAGATTCTGCCCTTTAGGACTGAATTAGAATTCACTTCTGAATGCCCGTTGTGGTTTATCTTACCTCCTTGGGCAGGAGATCTGCTTTATAACTTTCTGAAATGATAAAAATTACAAAGTGAAACAGTGCTTAACATGAACAACGTGAAATGATAACATATTTTAAATCATGAAATATTTAAAGCAGAAATGAGTATGGATTTCCAGGTACAGTGACTAGTGTTGCAGTGAGATGTTGATACTCCAGGATAGGTTATTCGGATGCTGTTAAGATGCTAGCTTCAGAATTTATGATTATGGTATTAGAAATCCTATTTATGACTCAGGATCTTCTCTGCTGGGTCCACAGAAGATTGTGTTCACAATGTAAATAACAACATGTTGGGGAGTTCCAATTAAATTAATGTGTCTTGTGAGAAAAGGCTCTTTTTATCCATGTAGGTCTAATTGCAGATCCTGATTCCTCACAGATGTAATGGGTTGATTTGTTGTTCTTCTCTGTGCAGCTTGGATTATTAGCATGAAGACACTTGGCTTTATGAGCTTCTTTCTTGGTTTAATCTGTCAAAAGGCATGTGTCTCAATACTTACTCAGAGGTGTAATCATTGCACATTAGCTTACAGTATGTAGGTCTTGCAAGGGTTGCATTTTGTAAAATAAACAACTTTATGTTTTGATACTGAAACCAAGACAAAACTAAAGCATTAATTTGGTCAGGGTATCTTCAGACTATCACATCTGGACAGAGGTAGAAAATAAAGGTCAGTATTGCTTTCCAGTTTGATGTTCATTCAGATCAACATTTATTTAAAATTATTTTGCTGTATCTTCTTAAAGTCAGGGAAAGTTTTAAGTGAGCTCTATGGCAAAGTATCACAATATAGTCACTTCAAACAAGGCCTGTGGGTCCAGATCTGAGAAAATTAATAAGTGCTTAGGTTTTCCTAAGAGAAGCCAGAATCTCCTGTCGATCCTAATGGGAATTCAGTGATTTTCAAAGTTGATTCTTTCATTTGTATGTGGACTTAGACCCTAGTCATAGGCAACTCGTGTTTTAATTAATATTTCAGAATGATGGATCAAGGCAAATGTTGCTTTCAAAATGTGATAGAAGTTAAGTTCACTGAATAAGTGCCCTCTTAGGAGTTTACAGGCTTCCCGTAGAAAATCAGAGGCATCTCAAAACACAGAAACTGTATTGTGTGATTTCCTGTCATCTCTGTACTCTGGTTTAATGTGGTGAATAGGGCCTTCATGAATAACCACATCTGTGGAGATGTTAGGTGAGACACTTGTAATCTGTGGTTAGAGAATCCTGAATAAGCTGCAAGAAGAAAAAGTCTGAATGACATCAGCCACAGAAGAAGTTTATCACTTACTGGAATTCCACATTGTGTTTGCATCAGAAATCTTTTTTGAACAATAAAAATGTCTTGCATTCTTTTCCCTGTGATTTCATTAGGAGTTTTGGGTGGGATGAGTCAGAAAGAATCCTCCTAGGTTGTGTCACAAAATACACAAAGGATATTTGTTTTCCCTTATAAATACACATTAAAATATTCCTAAAATATTCAGTTGAAGTAATTGTAGAGGTGGCAAGTAGTAAAAGGAGAAGACAAAGTCTTGACCTAAAAGATATTCTTTAATTATCTTCTTTCCCTGATGAAAAAGAATTTATAAGCAAAGAAAGCTCTGGTGTAGTTGTACTGAAGTAAGATTATCCACAAACTCTAGATCATTAAAATTCATGACCTGTAGAATAATATGGTTGTCAGCTCCACTCAGTTTTCATTCTGGAGGCACAAACTGCCTTGTCAATGGGATAATCTTCTAAGTAACAGGTTATATGCTTCATCCTTTCCTTAAATTCAAAGCAACTACCTCAGGAGAGAATAGAACTCAGGCATACATGCGAATATAGGCATGGATGTTCAACAACAAGAGTTGTAGATCTACTAGGTAATTATATATGTATAAATTATTTGACTGTCTGAACAGCCAAGTTGTTAGAATCCTGAGAAACAGGAATATCCGAGGACCCTGGTACCACTGGATAATGTTTGTAACTTGCAGTACTTGAAATTAATCATTTGGTCACGAAGTACTGATTACAAGGAAAAAAAAGTCTGGACGAGGTAGTGGATAGTGTAAACGCAGTATTTCTAAGCATAGTATTTCTGATGGTTTAGATGTTTTACATGTGCGTATTTACAAGCCCATGATGATAATAATAGCCCTCGTTTGCAGATATTAAAACATTACTTTAGAAGACAAGTGCCATCCAATAGACATCCCCAAACATTTTCAGACACAAAATGAACAGTAATCTGTTTTAAGGCTAATTCTATAAAAATGGGATTATGAAAATGCAGTATTAATTGAGGTTGATATAAACTGATTTTTCCTATCTCTTTTACAATTGCAAATAAGGCCTTTTAAATAACTTTATTCTTGTCAAATTGGCTCCTACAACTCTTACGTGGCCTATCACAAAGTAATTAAGAGCTGGAAGCATATGCTAATTGTTGCCAGAAATAAAGACTTCAGTGTATGTTATATGGAACATCACACACAGCACACGGTAAGTTCCGTGCTTCAGAAGCTGAAGAGCCACTAGAGGCTGTAGTTTAAAGCAGTGTCCTGCATATAACGTAAATTTTGTATAGTCTTACAGGAGTATGTCTTCCAACAGTTGTTGGGCTCTTTATTTAACTAGCTTAAGACAAAATCAATAAAGCACTGAAATGTTTAGCCTATTTCTTGAGGATAAGTGCAGTTTTCATACTAAGAGAGACAGTTATAAGTGTTCTAGGCACTCTGGGCTGTGATGAGAGACCATCAGACATAAGACCCTGCTGAGATGTGGAACTCATCACAACTCCCCTCTTTCAGGGGAAATCATTATTTCTTGACACCTTTGAGTACACTAAAGGCATTTTGGTAAAACAGAAAGCCAGCACAGGATTTCACAGAGTAAATCTATGATCCTTAAACTCCTGTTTCTCTGCCTCTGCAAAAATCCACTCAAATTGCAGTGTGAAAGAGTCAATAAGGAGAACTAGGGCCTGAATGCACATGATACGCAGTAAGTGAGGTCATATGAATACTGTTTTCCTAGAAGCATTAAACCACTGCTCAGTATTATTATATGCACTGTAAGTACGGTGAATGCTCTGCAGCAATGACATGGAAGGACTCTTCTACAAGCTCACTTGAGTTGGGCAAAGTAATACCAGCTTTTTGCCTCTGCCTTCTTTGGCAAACAAGGTTTTGATTTACACAATCCCAATCAGACCTTGGAAAAACAGTGGAGAGGAGTTACAATACTCTCAAATAATAATAGTAGAATGACTTGTAGTTATCATCTCACTCTTCCCCTAGCTGGACAAATGCTTCTATCCTCTCCTGCCTTTCCTCACTGACCAGTACAAAAAGTCTGCTGTTTGAGGTGACCTGCCTCACTGCTGCCACAGAACGTCTGACATCTTATCTTTTCCCTTTGCCCACTGTAAGTGAGAAGCAGGTCAGGGACCTGCATGCCTCATGCTCCCCCCGGGGCTGTCTCTGCATTGCTAAGCTCCAGCACCAGTGCTCACTCACAACTGTTCCCACGCAGGAGGCATGCCAGCACCTTTCGTTATGGCTAGTAATAGCATTTCCTGATTTTGGCTTGCATTTCCATTCTCTCAGTTTACAAAGCATACTGCAATGTTAAACATCAATCTTCCTTCACCTTCCAGCCCCAGTAATGTGCCACTGTGCTCTGAGTCCTGCTTAGTAACAAGAAAAATATAAAGACTGGAGTAATCTTCTCAAAACATTTCCTTTTGTACATTTGTGGTGTGGGGAAGAAGCAGGAATACCTGCATTTTCTTTCAGAGAAAATGTTGATTAAATTACTCATTCTGCAGAGCAGCTAAATGGATTGAATGTTCCCCTAAAATTTCTGATTAAAACGTATGTTGATATGTCTTCTGCCATTTCCAAACATGTTTGGAATTTATGAAAAGTTTTAATATCTAAGTCTTGCTTTGTTTTCACTGTTGTTATAGAAATATTTAGATGCTTTCATAGATTTTTCATAGAATATAGTTTTATGTAAGGTAGTCTGTTTTGTTTTAGAGGATAGAAACAGTGATTGCTCAGAGCTCTCTCTGTGGTGTGAAAAATACCTACATTTTAACTTTAAACAGTGCAGGACTACGGAAAGTCGTGTAACATACTTAACCTTCCCCACAGTGTTCTGCACTGGTTGCGGTCTTTCATGTCTAACTTTTGGAAGACACCTGACACAAACTAGGTGGCCAGTGAAAAAGTAAAGGTAAAAGTGCAAGGAACTGAGCATTTGATGGAGAAACTTGAGTTTGGGGTTTTTTTTAATTTAAAAAAGTCTAAAATTGATTGCTTTTATGTCCTTGCTGTTGGGCAAAACAGGTTTTTGCTCCTTCTGACCATGCTACCCATCTTTAAAGTTAGTGATCTCCTTAATCTGGTTCCCCTTATCTGCTAAGAGATAACTTATCTGCTCAGTGGTTTAGTTAGTTAAACACTTATCTGCTAACTGGCTTATTGTGATTTATCGACTTGTTGTTCAGGGGAGATGTCTGAGCTATGCCAAAACTAGTCACTCACTGCCAGAGTTTCTGTTGGGTTTGCATTTTCTTACTACTTCACTTCTTTTCACATTCATCCTTGTCAAATCTGAAGGGCTGCACAGAACAATACTCAGTAGCTACCTACTAGGCTGTGCAAGGGTGATGGCACTCACAACGGGACACTGAGTAAATAGTAATAAGGTGGAGTGCAACCATCCAGGCCAGAAGTGCACAGCCACACTTTCTGTAAGCACTCAGAAAGTAGCTAAGCAATGATGGTGGACAGCTGGTTGCACTTAATACTCACATTTTAATGTGGCACCATTTGAGAGTGATGTCCTGGACCAGAAGCAGTGAATGCAGCTTGCAATAGATTGATCTGAGTTCACTTGCCAGTGGCTGAGCTCCACCCTAGCTGTATTTCATGGAGAAATTATTATTTCCCTTACTAGCAGTTGCATCACACTGGCTGTAGAAACAGAACTGTCTTCTACTTTTAGGTGAATTATATCATGTAGACAGGATGAGGTGGGGAAGTTGCTAGTGCTGTCTCTCTGAATTCTGGTAGTTAGTATTTTATTTTTCCCCAGTACTGACAATGAAGCTAGTGTAATGTAATTCTAGTTTAATGTCATCTCATGTAGCAGCATCTGTATTTCTGTGGGATATCTGCAGAAGCATCTTGTTGTCACACCTGAGGGCAGGTCCTCAGACTTCATCTCAGAAAAGCATTTATCAAAAGTTCACCAGTTCTTTTCATCCAAGATCAGGTATCTCCAGATGCAGCCAAGAAGTGACTACCGATCCACTCTGCAGTCAGGCAGGCCCACAGGGAAGCGACTTCTTGACCTCACACCTCACCAGTGGTGTGGAAATCAAAAAAATGCCAAAACATTTTCAGTTAAACTGTAAATACCTCTGTTATAATTTTCTTGCTAATGATTTTCCTATATAAGTGAGGCTGGGAAAAAAAGCAGCTTAAGTTGAAAGTAATCCAAGGTAAGTTTCTGTCTTGATCTGGCTCTGATAAACTACACAAACCCAGAAATTAGACTACTTTCCTAAAACACAGTATTGTTACACCAATATGGCCAGGAAACAAATATCTCACTGTAAGGGTTCACTACAGATTTTCTTCTATAGGATGGGAAAAATCCTGGTCTGATGTGTAAGAGAGCTGCATATAAATGCCCATACTAAAGATCACACCGAGTTATCTACTTAATTATTTGAAATTCTCAGTCTTACTCTACTGTAACAGTTATGTGTGGAAAGGTTTTCTGTGTTAATTTGTCCAATGAAAATATATTAACGTAGTCGGCAAATATCTAATGTCGCTTCAGATCCAGTCCAGATATCAGTAGTGCAAGACTCATGCAGGACTACTGTCTTCCTCCAAAGACCCTGAGAAGTTTTTAAGGTCTGTTTGACTTTGCTTAATTTAATGTTTTAATGAAATATAACTTTTACCCTTTACAGCATTAGGAAACTTGGGCCCTTCCTGGCAAATATAAGTCTATCCTGGAGATTTCATCTGATTCTTAGTGTTTCTTAGACTCAGCCATCCCTAGCTTCACAACTAGGGGCAGTTGGTACTTACTCAAAGTACCAACTACAAAAAAGCAGGACATTCTGGACAGCTCTTTAATACTTCTGTCTGTACAGTCCAGGGACTGCACAACCATTTAAAATAGTCCTAGAGAAAGCTAGCATCCTGCTTTTGTGCATCCATACTGGATTTGCTCTGCTATACACTGAACCATGATCAATGTGGGAGAACCAGTCATGAATCAAAATTATAGGGATCTACCCTGGCCTAGAAGAGTATTTAATGTATCAGGTATTTCTGGTCAAAAAATATAGTTTAATATGGAGGTGACATTATAGGCTAATATGGAACAGGAAAGCTAAATACCAAATGCAGTCTCCAGTCTTCCATGAGGCAAGGAATTTGTACTTTGATAGGGCCAAGGAAATCCCCAAAATAAAAATGTCTCATCTTGCTTATCGTTTCATTGAGTCCTAAACTATGGAAAGAAATTTCCTAACTGTTTTGTTAAATGTTACTTACAATTTAACCTTCAGCTTGCCTGAAATGCTAACAGTTAAATTTAATCCATTAAACATATTCAAGAAATAGAAAACCAATTTAAAGCTAATTTTAGAAAACTTCTATGTAAGCTTGTCTTATGAAGGATCTTTGAGCAGAAAAGCAAGTCTTTATCTCTAGTTTCTTCACATTTTTTAAACTCACAGCCTAAAGCATACTTTCTTTTCCCAACACTCCTAGAATTCAAGATGCATCTTCTATTGGTTTAATGGAGCCACAAGGCATTACATTAGACAGCTTTTTCCTAGTTCACAGAGGTCATATTGACATGTAACTCATGGTATTTCCTTGTTTTCAAGATAAGATAAAACAAAGGGGAAGTGTTCAGTTCCAGGTGAGTGAGAGAGGGCACAAGAAATAGGAAGAAGATAAGAGTGTTTAACGCAGGTGAGAATTTATCATGCAGTGTGTCTTTGCACCTAGGCTGCAATTACATAGAGGCCTGCTTACAGCATCTAAGTCTTCCTAGTTTAAGAATGCAAGCAAAGCGTGTGATAGAATGGATTAATGAACAGCTGGAGTAGTCAATATCTCCTTCCAAATATCATAAGACTATTGCAGGTTTTACTAATATAGACAGCGCTATCCTGGGATAACTCCCTGTCCCCTCTAATGTTAGACCAGCAGAATAAAATGCAAGTAAAAGCTACTACTGTCTGAGTTTCAGTCCCAATTCTCCTAGCAGAGCCAAATAAATCCTTCAGTTGTAAAAAAATGAATTGCATTTTAATAACTGGATGTGACTTCTTTTCAGCAAATAGATTTACAAATCTTTTCCTCTCTTCAGTGGAGCATCACATGCTTTTGGTCTCTTCTACATCAGTGCACACGGCAACCTTGACTAGCAGTGATAGTCAATATTCCATCAGTGTCTACTACTGTCCTATCTGAGTGCACTATTCATTAATAGTGCAAGGTTCGTAAGATTCCTCTACTCCAGTTTCCCCCTTCCCACTGGGAACATTTGTTCTTGAGTGTTTTGCATAGCTCATGCAGAGATCAAAATGTTCTATTAATCTTCTTCTGATGATTTTTTGCCAATGCATGGCTGTAAGAAACAAACTGAAGTTCACTGTCCTTATAGGTGGTGCTCAGAGCAGTTTCTAGTAGCTAGCTCTCTTGAATCAATCAATGTGTGCACCCTCAGTAACTCTGCAGATTACACCGAGTGGGAGTGTTGATCTGCCTGAGGATAGAGAGGATCTACAGAGAGATCTGGACAGGATGGATCAATGTGTTGAGGCCAGTGGTATGAAGTTCAAGAAGGCCAAGTGCCAGGTCCTGCATTTAGATCACAACAACCCCATACAGCATTATAGACTGGGGGAAGAGCAAGTGGAAAGCTGCCTGGCAAAAAAGGCCTGGGAAATGTTATTCCACAGTTAGTCAAGAAAGTAAATGGCATCCTGACTTGTATCAGAAATAATGTGTTGAGCAGTGCTAGGGAAGAGGTTGTCCCCCTGTACTTGGCACTGGTGGTTCTGCACCTTGAATTCTGGGTTCAGTTTTTGGTCCCTCACTACAAAAAGGAAACTAAAGTTGCTGGAGCATGTCCAGAAAGAAACTAATAAAATTCTATGAGGATGGGCTGAGGGAAATGGGATTGTTTAGCCTGAAGAGAAGGAGGCTTAGCCTTATCACTGCCCACAACAATTGGAAAGGAATCATAGAATATTTAGCTTTGAAAGGGACTTCAAAGATTGTGTAGTTCCAACTTCCCTGCAGGGGGACAGTGGATGGGCAGCTCTCACTAGACCAGACTTCTCAAAGCCCCATCCACCCTGATCTTGAACACATCCAGGGGTGGAGCGTCTTTGGCTTCTCTGGGCATTCTCTTCCAGAGTGAGGAACTTTTTTCTAATTTCTATTCTAAGTCTTTCCTCTTTCATTTTAAAGTCATAACCACTCATTCCAACATTACAAACCCTCACAAAAGAATTCCTCTCCAGCTTTCTTGTAGGTACCCTTCACATACTGAAAGGCTTGTATCTACATTTGGGATTGCCATGAATAAGAAGCAGGACCTTGCACTTGGTCTTGTTGAATTTCATGTGGTTGACATGAGCCCACACATCAAGCCTGTTATGGTACCTCTGGATGACATCCCCTCTCTCCAGGGTGTCAGCCACAATACATAGGCAAACTTGTAGAGGGTGCACTCAATGCCACTATGTTGCTGACAAAGATGTCAAACACCACTGGTCCTAATATTGATCACTTGTAACTGATCTCCACTTGGACATCAAGCCATTAACCACAACTCTTTCAGTGCAACCAACCAGCCTATTCCTTATCCACCAAGTGGCCTGTTTATCAAATCCATGTCTTTATACTTTAGAGATCAACAGTTTGTAGCAAGGTGAGTGTTGTTCTCTTCTCCCAGGTAACAAGTAACAGGACAGAAAGAAATGATTTCAAGATTTGCCAGGGAGGATTAGCTTGCATTCTAGGAATAGCTTCTTCACCAAAATAGTTGTAAAGCGCTGGAACAGGGAATCAACTGTCACCATCCCTGAAGGTGTTTAAAAGACATACAGATGTGGTGCCTAAGGACATCATTTAGTGGTGGACGTGCAGTGCTGAGTTAATGGTTGGATCCAATGATCAAACCTAAATGATTGGTTCTATGAATATGAGCCTCTTGGGTTTGTTTTTTTTGTTTGTTTACAGTCTTAGGGCCTAATCTTCGGCTAGTGTAATGAATTTCAAGGTCAGCAGAGATGACTGTGGACATCTAACTTGACTTCTTGCATAATCTAGGCAGTACGACTCTCCTATGATTTTTTGCTGCAAGGCCAGTACTTGTGCTTTCAGCAGAATGTCATCATTGCAGAACCATCCATGCACGGTAAAGAAAAAAAAATACTACAGTATCTCTGCACTTACTCTTCTACCAGCTCAACTTTGTAGTGAAATCTGAACTTTGCAGTTAATGTGAATTTATCAAATTTCAAAATCCAGCCACTGCATCTTCTGTTTAAATTACAGCAGCAACAGCTGTCTGCTTTTTCAGCCTTTTGTACTGTGTAGGGGCTATAAACAGATCAGGTGGACCTTTTTTGAAAGGTGTTAAGTAGATTGAGATCTTGGAGTCTTTCTCTACAAGGTAGGTTTTCCTGCCTTTTACTCATTCATGTGCATCTTCTCTGGACTCCTGGATGTTTTTGAATTGCAAATGCCAGAACTGTGCACAGATTTCTGGAAGGGAGAGCAGTGTAGGAGAAAGGGACCTGGGGGTCCTAGAGGACAGCAGGATGACTATGAGCCAGCAATGTGCTCTTGTGGCCAAGAGGGCAAACAGCTTCCTTGGGGGGGATCAGAAGGTGGGTGGTTAGCAGATCAAGAGAGGTTCTTCTCTCCCTCTACTCTGCACTAGTGAGGCCACGTCTGGAGTATTGTGTCCAGTTCTAGGCCCGTCAGTTCAAGAAGGACACAGAGCTGCTGGAGGGTGTCCACCGTAGAGCAACCAAGATGATGAAGGAAGTAGAACACCTCCCTTTTGAGGAAAGGCTGAGGGAGCTGGGTCTCTTTAGCTTGGAGAAGAGGAGGCTGAGGGGTGACCTCATTCATGTCTACAAATATGTGAGGGGTGAGTGTCAGGAGGATGGAGCCAGGCTCTTCTCAAAGTCATCTGGTGATAGGACAAGGGTAATGGATGCAAGCTGGAACAGAGGAGGTTCCACATAAATATCAGAAGGAACTTCTTCCCAGTGAGGGTAATGGAGCATTGGAACAGGCTGCCCAGGGGTGTTGTGGAGTCTCCTTCTCTGGAGATGTTCGAGACCTGCCTGGATATGTTCCTGTGCGACTTGGTCTAGGTGATCCTGCTGTGGCAGGGAGATTGGACTAGATGATCTTTCACGGTCCCTTCTGACCCCTAGTGATTCTATGATTCTATGAATACCAGGTATATCCTGCTGCTCCTTATGATTATGCTGCTAATATACCCAAAGATTATGATGCCCCCCTCACCCTCCCAGTTACTTTTTTGTGCAGAAGACTACTTTTCATCCACAACCCAAGACTTTTTTTAGTATCAGCAATTCTCCAGTTAGATTCCTCAGTCAGTTATTTGGCCTGCATACTTTATTTCCAGGTCTGTGATTTTAGATTTAGTCTACTGAAACGTGAATTTGCTCATTATGCATAATTTACCAAGCCATCTGTTTCTCTTTTATTATTCATCTACTCTCCTGTAGTTAACGGTCCCATAGTTTTTACTTTTTATTGGTAATATTTTGATAGTTATTTTTTTCCCAAAGTCATTGGTAGAAATACTAAGTAACAGTGAACAGATCCTTCGGAACTGTGGTCAACATAGCTGTTAAACATGGTTCCTATATATAATTACCTGTGAAAGCCTCTTATTTAACTAGAGTGTGACCAATTTAAGGTGCATAATTTTAGGGTTGTATTGGTCTGGTTTATTAATCAAGATGCCACCCATAAAGCGTGACAGACATACAAACACTTTGCATCAACTCCTGGCACAAATACTTAAGGTTTTGGGTTCATCTGGCAGCAGATGTAGATAAACTGATGTGGATTAGCTTTGGGCTGGTATCTTCCTTGTCACTCCTGGCTTTAGGAGGTATTGTGCTCTTTGACTCTCTTGGAGAGATAGCTTTTACCAGATGAGAGGTTCAATATCCAAAACTTCATAGAAAAGACCGAAATGGGAGATGAATGGTGTCCATGGTTCACTATGAGCTCTAAGACAGAATTGTGTTACAGAATGTCCTACTTGTTTGTTTAAACACCACATGGTTTTAGTATGGCTACATACAGCTAATGAAATCCTCAAAATAGTATAATTACTATACTGTTCCATTTTCTTTACTGGTGGATTATTTTTAAATAGGTAAAATAGCTAAAATGAAGCCTGTGCAGATAAATATCGTGATGTTCTTGAAATTTCATCATCATATAATGCAAGAAAATAATATGACTTCATAATATAGTAATAGCTACTATTGAACTGCACTACTACCTCCAGGTAAAACACCTGTGTTACTTTAATCAGCACAAATATTTATATGCTATTAGATTATATCTGAGTAGATATCTAGACTAGCTCTTTTTAAAATGAAGCAGTGATCTGTGATGAATAACAGCATGTGAATATTGCTTTGTATCTGCATAAAATAAATAATTTACTTTCAAAATCTCATGGAAAATGTTCTCCTCAAAAGCGTATCTCAGAGCATCTCTGTCTTACCACTGAGTTCACATAAAAGGGGAAAATAACCATAAGATCATAAGTGGCAATTAATTCCCCCCCTCCCCCCTTTTTAATAATCCTATTAATATTATTGTAGTGAAAAAGTCTTTACAAAGGGTACTGAGCCACTGCCTGGAATGTTAATAGCAAGGCAAAAACTCACAAGTATATTCTTCAGAGATTTTACTACATCAGGTCACTTTCTGAAAAGGCACTCCTCTTTACACCTTTAAGTAAATGGTCAACCTCTATCATTTCCTCTTCACCATGCTGGAAATATCCTTTGAACATTAAGGGTTAAGATTTTTGAAAACTGCATTTTTTTAAGTTTCCCAGTGAGTCATCTTGCAGTGCACTGCATGGAGGTGCATCAGTCATGTAGCTTTATGTCTTGGAGTCATAAAGTCACCTAATCAGATGTGACTGACACTATTTGACATGACAAGTCATCCAGGAAAGTGCAAGAACACAAAAAACATGTTTTTCTGAAAATTCTGGTTAAAGCTGTTGTCTTTTCTCATGTTTTGTTTTACATTGCACCGAGGAACATATGTTTCATAATGGGGAGGGGGAGGGAAAATACATGAAAAGATTTTCTGATGTAGAAAAAATATAAGCTATTGTATCTGGGTACAATAACACTTACACAAAACGTGTTTCAGCAGTATTTTCACAGTAGAAGCCTTTGGGAATGTTGTTTCTTTTTGGATATGAGAAGCTGAAGAGCCGCAAATCTATTAATGAAAAGCATGAGTGTTTTTGTACCATAGGGACAGGCACATGTGTACATGTATGCACAAGGATGTTTGACAAGACCCACAAAAGATTACACCTATGTAACTTTATGTAGCAGCACATGACATATACCCAAGATGGCTTCTGCTTGAAAGTACTCACACAATACAGTTCTGGCACAGGAATAGTGAAAAATATAAAGCCAGGTGTTTCACAGACCTAAAGAGAAAGGCTTCTTTTACAGTAGAGCTGTTCTTTTTACTTCTGGTCCAGTACCACACTCAGGAAGATGCACAACATCTTTGCAGGACTTCTGAAGTTACTCTCAGGAAGAAATGCGTCCTTATTCCACTTCTTCTTTGTGCAATCACCTAAGCACACAGAACATTGCACAGAAAATGTATACTACGTGTGCTTTTAGGTTCTCCTCAGGGGCTACATAGTTGGAAAAACCTGACTAGTTTACACTAAGAAGGGTGATGCTACAGCATGTTTTTGTAACAGTGTTCTCTTTTTTAAGGTATTTTATAGCTTTATTTAAAAATGGATTTCTAACTGTTACCTAGATTTGGCATTATCACAGTCCTGTAAGACAAATGCTTGAAAGAACTCTATAAGAATTCAAACACCATGAGATATAATAATAAAAACTATCTCAAGAGTTTAATCAGACTGGATTTTGATTATTTTAATGCTTATGGTTGAAAATAAAAAAAAATAATTAAAAAATCTTGTGGAGAAATTTTCAGGTCCTAAGAAAATGACCCAAAATCCAGTGTCTGGTTTTCTATTTAGCTATCTTATTTCTTGTACCCTTTTTCCTCATCTGCTTTTTCAGCAGATTAAGCAGGCAATAGCATAGAGAGAGGAAAACGTGAAGGTATAATGTGTAACATTCAGGTTTCTACTGTCACCCCATGAGCAATCAGTAGTCAAAAAATCAAGGGGATTTTTGTTACTTTTGCATAAATGTGGATTTAGGAGCTTCATTTTAAGTCTCTGATTTGATGATTTTTTGCCATGTAAGGTTCATGCTGTGATAAAGCAGCTTCTCGAGAAGCAAGAAAATGGGCCTAGATGATGTATCTCATCTTTCAAGAATGTGTCTTTTTATTTTGTGTTTGCTCTATTTATCCTCTGAGCCTCCCATTCAGCAGCTGTTTAAAATTAGAACAGTACACATGTTAACAAGTGCCTGTACATCCACTAGCAGAAGCAAGGGAATATACTGGAAAATAACAGTTTAAGACTGCTTTGGTAGCTCTGGAATTTGTTGATGTCTAAGAACCTCAGGCTTCTGGATGTTACACATTACCCAGGCAAGACTGTTTGAAAGGCTGCACATAGGCACACTTCTTAGCTCTACAACTGGTATGGAAGTAACCTGCCAGATAGCAAGGAAGGAAAAAAGGGCTAAGCTAATGAATTGGCTCCAAATATCTCTGTGTTTGGAGAGGCATTAGCACAGAGCATTCTGGTTTAGGGGAGATTCTGTGATGCTTCTTTATTTGCACATAGAACTAACACTGGAAGCCTACAGTTTCCCGTGCATAGTTTTTATTTTCATCCAAGCATAAATAAGTGTTTTGAGTTTGTGACATGCCCTACTTGTGATTAGAAGACCTGGGTGGAGTCAGGTAAGGCCAGTGCTCCTTAGTTTCAGGATGTTTTTGCTGAGAGAGGAAGAGCATCACCTTACTCTTTCACCTTGTACCACCCTGGCTGTGTTTGGACAGCTCTGCTTCCATATCCACTGCAGAGGCCCATTCCTTGTCTTGTCCTAAGAAAGACCCTGACAGCCTCATCTTCCCCCAGGGACTGGAAACCCGAGACTGAGTCTGCAGCTCCCAACAAGAGGAATATCACATTAGTCTGGAATGATAACCTGGCCAGTTGTGTTTCCTTTAGGGTCTCTTACAAGATACCGTTTCAAACCTGCAATCGCTGTCTAGGAGCCTCAGTATTGAGTGTCAGCCACATCCTGTCTCACCTGCTGTGTTTCCTTATATCCTCAAAAAAAAGTTAGTTACCACTGTGATCTTCCTTTTTCCCTTTTCTCTTCCCCCCCTGCCCTTCTTTTACCACCACAGTAGCTCTATGTCCAGATAAGTCTCTGTGTTCTTGGGCTACCTTTGTTATTGCCTGCATTCTACAAAAAACACTCCTCAAAAGTCATGGATAAATGCACTGCCCATCCAACCAATTGTGAAGTGTCAGTTTTGCGTGTTTAAAACCACCTTCCTGGAGTTATCTATGTCCATTTAAACACATAAACTTATTTCAAAATAAAGCAGAGAAAAAGAAGTTTGAAATTAATATTTGAAAATCATTAGAGAGAGAATCAGTGTTTTCCTTTTGTTTAGATCACATGGAGATTAAGGCTTTATTTCAGATATAAGTCCTTGACTACTGCTAAGAAGCACTGTCGTATCCAAAGGAACCTTTCAAGAGTGCTATGAGCACGTTGCCTGTTACTCTGACAGGAGGCTAGAGGCACTAGTAAGGCCAAGCTGCCTCTTGCTCTTTTCAGTTTGCTTAAACTTCTGGGTTTTAGGAAAGATACTGCTATCACTATCTGCATAAAGCTGTATTGCAGAAGTGGTTCTGAAAAGTTGAATCCCAGCTCAACAGATCGAAGCAGCAACAGTAATTACTCTGAAAAGTAGGCAAATGAAATGAAATTTTTTCGTCCAAAAAAATAGTAGTAGACCTTTCTGGATTCATTCGTGTACATCCCTTTTTCCAGAGCGGATTGTTTCATTGTGTTTACAAGTGTTTGGCTTTTGTCTTACAGTTGGTTTTAAGTTCCAACCCTCCCCCCATTTTTTTTTTCCTTTCTCCTATTAGAAAACCATGCAATGTTTTCTCTCAATAAATCATCAGATGAGCTATTGGCTTCATAATCTTTACTTAAAAACAAAAATATCCACATGGGTGCACCACATTTGGCTAATTAATTTCTGATAATTTGCAATGTTAACAGCCAGCTGCCAGGGGCTTGTGTGACTGTTAATCTGTGGAAGAAACCATGGTGAAATGATTGGAGATTCGCTCTTGCTAGTTGCCAGATAAATTCTTCTTATGACAATGTCACTGGGTTAATTAATTCAATTAATGACTCCCAGTGCAATGTTTTCCTTTGTCTTTTTCGTTTGCCACAGGCTGCTGAACAGGTACTCCTGGATGTATTCTGAATTTATGTAATGGCTTAAGGAATAACGTTCCGTTTTCATCCTAGTTTTCAAGTGTCTTAAATTTTAGATAAAGTTTGGAAGACGATAATTCTGTTAGATACTAGTTTCATTTTTGCTTCTGTTTGGTTTTGTTTTCCTTAAATGTAAGGGATTAAATACACACCATTTTCTCTTTTCAGTAACAGTCATGATTTCAGGTAACGTTCATGTTGGATCTCTCTTACAGTCCCTCACAGAAAAAAACTCAGTGTGGATCTTTGTTTTTCAGGCGCTACAAACAGGACGTTTGTTTCCATCCTTGAAAAGAGGAGCTGCAAAGGTAGGTCAGACCTCTAGCTTATCCCCTCTCCAGCAATAGTAAGTGGTTTCAAAGTTCAAGAAGCAGAAATACGCATTTTACATCAAGCTGTTTTATTAGGGTTTTTTAATTAAGGAAACAATGAATGGAAAAATATTTCCAAAAGGGACATTTGGAAAGAATCTCAGAGACCCTCTACAAGACTGTTCAAGTCACTGTCCACTGTCTTGACCATTGTCTTGTTTTTCTGAGCAGAACTAGGGGAATTTGGAGACAGTGCTTTAAGAAGTGTAGCCATCACTTTTTAGATTAGCTGATAGAAAAATGTAAGTAAAGCAAACAATGATGTGGAAATAAAAGGAAAGTTTTCTTCTTGATCCTCAGCTAAGGTTCAAAAACCCCTTGGACTTGCTGCAAATCACTCTGGGTTAACATTATACATTGATATTTGTACTGAGGTCACCATAGGGCCCTCTGTATTATCTCTGCTGGTTTTCCCGTTCTTTGACAATGCGCTTGAATGTGATTTGCAGATTTGGAAATAAACTGAAGCACACTGTAAATCCAAACTCACTGACATTGTGTTCTGCCCTGCTAGCTGTTCTGGGTTAACCCTCATTTGGTAAATCAGATTTAGAATAATTTTAGTCTTCTGGATAACTGATTTAAAGCAGTGAAGACTCTTAACAAGCTTTCAATGAAAGCTGAATTTTGCCCTGGGGTATTGCATCAACCTAATCAACCTAGAAGAAAAGTATAGTGAGGGACAACTTGAGCTTTTACTGGGAGATTCATTGTGGCTCTTAACATCACCCAAAAATCTGAGGAGCAGGTGATAGCTGATGTCACTGGTGCAATAAAGGTGTGCTCTTGGAAAGTTGCTTCCCTCTGAAGTATCAATGGGAGCTTGCACACTCAATTTGCTCTGCATGGGAATATCTGTCATTTTTGTTGCATTTTCAAAGTCAATCAACTGACTTCACTATCCTCCCCGCCATGCCAGATTAGCCTGCTGAATCATGGATGCAAGGGCCAGCCTCCTCTTCACAGGTGAGCAGAGGGTAAGGTCTGCACGGCTTGCAAGATGTCAGCTCTTTCTAAACCAGACATACACACTTGAACAGCCAGTTCATGGAGAGTTGGCACACTTGTTGTCTAATGAAAAGGCTATTATGACTATATGCTTTTCTCTATGTTAAATCCAAACATATACTTCTTAAATAGAACCACTCCAGTGTTTCATAGCAGAGCCCTTTAGCATAAGCAGCTGTCTGGGCAAGCTGCATGCAAGAAGCACAATTTAAACTGTCATTTCCCTGCAATAATTGCTTCCCTTTTGTCTCTGGGATCTGAGTGGTAGAAATCAGGATATGTAAATTTGGGCATGGATCTTAATTATGAGAAGCAGGTGTCTGTGCACAAGAGCTCAGGTGAGGGTGAAGGGGTAGTACAGCTACAGCAACTTGCTTGTTGTTGGTGTACAAAGGGAAGACTACACAGTTCCGATTAATTATCCACATTAATGAGCTCAGCAGCCCAAGTGAAAGGAGAGTGCCTTGTAATCTGCTCCAGTTTAGTCTTCTCAGTAGCGAGTAGTTTAAAAAACAGTTATGCAGCTCAGCCTCTGAAGAGCACCAACAGGCAGCAGTAAGGATTAAATTACCATAATAAACCATGAAAAATCAATTTGTGAGAGTATAGACTATGATGAATAATCCTGTTGGAGAAATTAATTGTCTGAAGAACATTTTCTATAGGTGCCTTTACCAGAGAAGCATCTTCTTAGTGTGTTTGCAAATGTGGCAGTCTTTGGGGAGACAACACTAATTACCTTTTATTAATTTAGAAACAGGTAATCATTATGGGATTTGGGATTTTAACGAGTTGTGGGGTTTTTGTTTGTAGGTTGGTGGGGTGTTTTGTTGGCACAACACATCACATGCTTTCAGCATTAAGGTCAGGATCCTGAGCAGAAGAGCATAATTTATACCTAAAGTAGCAGCGTATCTTTGGGCTGTAGTGTTTCTCTCTTGTGTCTGGGCAGACACAGGTAAGGGTATACAGATAGAAATGGTGCTGTCAGGAATTGTCCATTGTTTTTTCCATGTGATCCCAAATCTGAGTAGGTAATTAAGTTGCTATTCCCATTGAACCATTAGTTTCTACAAAGGGTGTTAATAGTGCACTATTTATTTAAAAATTAAGCACCATTGACCAATTTTCTGAAGTTGCTCATTTTTTGGCAAGAAAATGCATAGAGGTGACATTCTACATGGTGGTTTGAGCTGATTTCAGGTCTTGCTGCTCTGTGATAGCACAATTCTTTGCCTCTGTGATGCTGCCCTTGTGCCTGCTTGCCACACATGAGGCTCATACATAAGTCAGTTCAACTTGCTGATTAAGAGAAAGCAACCTGGTAAAAATAGCAGAGGTCTATGGTCTTCCTTCCTTATCCCTTGGTCTTATACGATGTCCTTTCCTCCATAGAGGAGACATAATTCTTGTTTAGATAATAATAAAGAGGAGCTCACATGTAGACAGTAGGAACCAGTCTGTCACTTGGACATTACACCTTAATCAAATGGTTTTTCCATTATAACTTGAATCCTGTTCATTGCATTGATGAGTTGCGACCTTGGGCCATTCCTGGAATGACCCAATGTTATTATTATATAACTCCTGTCTTGGAGCAGATTGCTGTTTACAACCCTTCTTTCAGTCATGTTCCCAAATGTTTTCTTTTTACTTCTTTTTTTCCCTCTCCAACTGTGGCAGTATCTAAGCAGGCACATGTGCTCTCATTATGCATTGTCCCACACCTTGTGTGGCCACTGAGGCTGGTGCAAAGAGGGTGTTAAATAGCACCATTCTTAAGTGGCAGTGTTTTACACTCCCTTAGTAAATGATTAAGTGAGGTCCAACTGCCAGCTCCAGTACACTACAGTGCAGTTTTACTACAAATCTGGGGCACTGTCCTTTGAAGAAACCAGAGCCTTTCCTCCTTTGAAAAACAAAACTGAAGAAACAGAAATTTGTAACAACCATAATTGTGTAAAGGAGGGCATTTGGCCAGGATGTAGCAGAATAACAGTGGATGACCTCACATGTCAAACAGTATGTATAGACTAATAATCACTAAACTAACCTACTTTTTGCTTTCTCAGTCTACTGCTTCTTGCAAAACAACGGTTTTCAGTTTGTTTTCCAGTAGAAAACGTGTGGATATGTGTGTGTGTTTAAAATGATAATATCCTCCACAATGTGGCATAATAACCAGTTCGATAAGAACTGAAGCATTTCTACTCATGTAGTGGAAATGTTACACGATGCAGGACAAACCAGTCACACCACTTTAAAAAGGATAAATGAATGAAGGCTTCAAGGTAGGATCAGCTGTTTATTTACATCCATTGTCTCCTTGTTTCCCACAGAAATATATTCTGTGTTTAAAATTTATAAAGCTGGGCAAGCCCTTCTCACGCTGTTCTCAGTAAAATATTGCTCGCTGTATCTCTCTGAGGGGCTACTGACAAATAGGCTCTTGTTGTCTAACTTTCTCTCTGCTGAGGTTAATGATTAAGTGGTTCAGAAGGTTAATTTCTGGAGATAGTGTTGTCTTTGGCTTGAACAGATGTTGGTCGTGCTTTAATGTGGTTATCAAACTCTGCTGCCCTTCATTCTTTGCTCTGTGCAGTGCTGGGTATTGTTCATCACCGCATTCCAGGCCCACGCTATGGAGATCCAGCAGAGCTGAACATACCATTGCATTACCACTTCCTGAGGTCAGACTGGATAATGCCAATATATAGCACATAAACTGATAATGACAATCTTGATCTTTAAAAGATCTGTAAATATTTGTACATGGACAGAGATACAGAAAACCTTTTGAGGCTCTAATTGAATGAAGTGTAAAGCCACTCACAATCAAATCTCTCAATAGTCCCTACAGAGCAACGCATCGCTGTGTAAACCCTGCCCCTCTTCCCCCCCAGCACCTCATATCTTGTTAGATGATATGAATCTCAAGGGTGTCTGAAGTAATCTGTTGTGTAATCGGTACATTTAACAGCCTGTTAAAACACTAGGGGTTGGACCAATACTTGCAGCACTGGAAGCTATGTCACCAGAGCTGCTGGATACGCACAGAAGCCCTTTATTCCCACTTCCACTGTGTCATAACCATCCATTAGGATCCTGTATTAGGTAGCAGGAAAAGCAGTGTCAGGAATACCTTTTCCAGGTTGCCTTTCAAACACTTCCTGCCTTCTTTTTACACTCTGCTCTAGAAAAGCTGTTCAAGTTCAAATAATCTGACTTTGCTCTGTTTGGATAGGAAAACCTTAAGATTTTATTTATGAAAATTATTATTTGTTATGCATTTTTTAGCATCACTGCCTCACAAAACTGCACCCAACTCCTGAATAAAGCAGTGTGTTTTAATTTGGAGAATTACTGTTAACATACTGGAGTTAACCAGCTTATGGAATCAGGGCACTTTCACAGACTCTTGTGTTTCTGTAACGTGGAGATTTTCTAAAAAACAATTTAGAGTTGCAAAAAGAAGCTGAATCCTTTGGCCAAAAGACATGCTGGTATTTTAAACAGTATAATGCAAAAATTTATACAAACCGTAATTTCTATAAGCAGCCCTTGAAATAATTAATTTAAAGCTAGTCTCATGGTGGGATTCATTATACTCCAATGTCAACACTGACAGCAACATAAGTGAATCATGATCTTGATCTTTACCTGTTCATTATTATTTGTGAAACTGTAAATGGAGACCAAGTGTTGCTTTTTGGTCTCTCGTTATGAATTGAGATTAAACTAGAAGCTGATGATACTTCTGCCCCCACCCAGTGATCCCAGAATTACAGAATTATTGAGGCTGGAAAAGACCTCTAAGGTCATTAAGTCCAGCCTGTGCCTAACATCACCACAATCACCCAGACCATGGCACAAAGTGCCACATCCAGTCTTTTCCTAAACACCTTCAGAAATGGGGACTCCACCACCTCCCTGGGCAGCCAATTCCAGTGTCTAATCACCCTTTCCTTGATGAAGTGCTTCCTGAATGCTGTGATGTTGTTTACTCCTGATTCTCTGATGGTGACCAATGCTGAGCAGCACTGTGTCCAGTGTTTAGGTTACCTGGTGTAGTCTGTAGTTTTAAATCTGATGAAAGAAATTGATGTCATTGCATATTATCCCAATCTTATGGCAACAGTCATGGCCACAAATGCAGTATCTGCATTTAACTGGTCCTTACTGTGACAGACTTCAAACATAATTGTGCTCAGAGATAAGACTTTTCTTCAATATTTCAACTGAACCTGTGACACAGGACAGAAAGGAGTGAAGACTCACAGGGTCAGAAAATAAACAAATTATCACAGTAATGAGGGCAGTTACCTGTGGATAGATTTCTAACTCCCTATGCTCCATGAATCCTCAGAGCAGTGAATATAGTTTTGCCTCAGATTGTCTTTTCAGCTGAAGTAGCGTTTGCTCTCACTTGTTTTTTGCCTACAGGTGTCTTTATAAAAACACTTTGTGTCCCAATTCAGTTGTAAAAGTTCTTTTAATATCTTTTCATGAAGATTTATTATTATTTTTTATTAAATAATTTTTAGCACTAAATTTAGGTTGGATCCCATTTGTAGAACTTGAAGATTGTATCTGTGAAGGTCTTAGTGTTGTCCCCTATCGTGGTATCAGTCCCTCCCTATAGCCATCAAATAGAGCTACCCTCCTGGGTCCTGGGTGTCATTTCAGCCAATCTTTGCTGGCCTATGATTGATTAGAAACTTCCTACTACCCCATCCTTCCCCATCGCTGTCACTTCAAGCTGATTAACTTTCATCTTTGCTTTTTCTCCTTACTTAAGGCTCATTATATTTGCTGTTGGTGCTGTGAAAGACATGGGTCAGATTGAACCTGGTATGCCAAGGGTAGAAGGGCACTCACAGCAGCAAGGAAAGACTAGATGAATCTGTCAGTCAGACTTAAACATGCACTTTTCAAAGTGCTTCTCTTCACCCTGATGAAGATCGGGATGTGATTTCCAGAGGTTTCCACTGCAATGGAAATTTAGCTGGCTATCTCATTTAGTCTAAAGTTCTCTATGCTGCTTTTATTTTATCAAATCCTGGTTGAGTGTCACCCAAACATTTCTCTAGAGTCTTATATACCATAATATGGGACAGCTAGAGGGATGGCATCAGCAAACCTATTTGCTGAAGATTGATGTGGCAGTGCTGGCTTAACAGGAGATCTTGAAGATCTCCTCCAACCAAAATGACAGCAGGATGACTGTGAGCCATCAATGTGCTCTTGTGGCCAAGAGGGCCAACCACTTCCTTGGGGGAATCATGGGGGTGGTGGTTAGCAGATCAAGAGAGGTTCTTCTCCCACTCTACTCTGCACTAGTGAGGCTGCATCTGGAGTATTGTGTCCAGTTCTGGGCCCCTCAGTTCAAGAAGGACACAGAGCTGCTGAAGATGCCCAGAGTAGAGCAACAAAGATGATGAAGGAAGTAGAACACCTCCCTTATGAGGAAAGGCTGAGGGAGCTGGGTCTCTTTAGCTTGGAGAAGAGGAGGCTGAGGGGTGACCTCATGAATGTCAACAAATATGTGAGGGGTGGGTGTCAGGAGGATGGAGCCAGGCTCTCCTCAAGGTCATCTAGTGATAGGACAAGGGGCAATGGATGCAAAGCAGAGAATAGGAGGTTCCATACAAATATCAGAAGAACTTCTTCCCGGGGAGTGTAACGGAGCATTGGAACAGGCTGCCCAGGGGGGTTGTGGAGCCTCTTTCTCTGGAGACGTTCAAGACCCGCCTGGATGTGTTCCTGTGCGACTTGGTCTAGGTGATCCTGCTGTGGCAGGGGGATTGGACTAGATGATCTTTCACGGTCCCTTCCA
Source organism: Upupa epops (assembly GCA_013397515.1). Lineage (NCBI taxonomy): Eukaryota > Metazoa > Chordata > Aves > Bucerotiformes > Upupidae > Upupa > Upupa epops. Next base: position 87,102 of record VZRI01010710.1, on the reverse strand, counting down.
ATCCCTAATGATTCTATGATTCTGCAAAGAAAGCGAGTAGTTCGTGCAGGACCGAAGCCGGCTTCTGCTCTTGCTTTTCTGCGGCAGGTACAGCAGAGGGAGCACAAGGTAATGAGTGAGTTATCGGAGCTCTGGGTGGGGGGTAATTTGGGGGCATTGCTGCCTGGATTGAAGATGAGGAAGAGGAAAAGCGGTGAACAATGGGTAAAATAAGTTAATAATAGGTTTTATGTACCTTAACAAAATGCCTGACACGTGGATCGAAACGGAGTTTAGTCAGACAGAGCTGACTGCAGTACAATAAACAGAGCAGTTGTGTTTCAAACTCACAGAAAATTGCAGTACTGCAGAACCCAGTCCCCTTTAAACTACCCCTACCTATTTGCATGGGTTTCTTCTCACTAGTAGCGCATTGGAAACTTTTCTGACACTGACCAAGGGCTGTTTTTAGCATAAATAGGTACATGCTGCAGTGAACATCTTTAATTTATCCAGGGCTGTGCTCCTGGTGAGTTGTTTTGTGCCCTGCACCAGGTTATTAATTAACACTGCTAGATCTCTGCATGTAATAGCAGGGACTGCAAAGGTTGGGAACACTTTGATTTGCATATGTATGAATTTCAAATTGGCAGTGGTAATACTGTGATCTATCTGTTGTAATTGGTGTTTGCAACATCAGAAAGCAGATGAAGGTCATGATAAGCATGGTTACCTTTGAGGATAAGGTAAAGGATAAGGCCTTACCCAGTCCTTCAGGAGGTGACTACGCTGCAGAGAGCAGTGGTGACTCTTGCAGAAAAGCAGCTCCTTGTCTCTGCTGCTGATTTCCATCTCTTCTTCAGCTGTGGTGCTAAACCATATCATCAACTGAGATGGCTGAAAAGTGTCCCAGTAAAAATAAAAACATTATCGTCTTTCAGCTGGATCAATTTCTCAGCTTGGGTTCATCACAGAGCTGCACAGGTGCCTATGTTCTCATGGCATAGTCACATAGATGAAGGAGGAACAAGAAAACCATGATGGAGAGGGGGGTATTTCTGTTACCTCTAGTTTAAATCCACAGCTGCCCTACACCAAGTACATTTTACCATGTTGATGCTGAGCAGATCTTGTTCTGATTAGAATTTATGCTAAAACAATGTTATCCTCCCTGAATTTAAAATACATATTAATCTATTTCCCAGTGTGGGGGGAAATTTTTTAGAAATATTTTTGTTTTGAAATCTTCCAAAGGAAAGTGAGCCCAGACCTCGACCTCACAAAGCTGATGGATGTGACTACTTAGCCAGGGTAAGACAGACCTCTCACACCACAGGAACCTGGGAAACCTGGGAGGAGGGTTAATTAATGATCTAGAACAGAAGAATGATCTTTGTGCTTTAGAAGGAAAAGTGACTATATAAAGGGACCTGATCAAGAGGAATTAGGCTTGTCAATGAAGCAGAGCAGTAGTGGCAAAGCAGCAATGAGGAAATCTTCTTGAGATCCTAGCTAAGAGGCAGTGAAGTCTGATAAATGCGCATTGAGAGGTGAGACAGGCCACCACTTTCTTCTTCTACTAGGAAGTAGTGATGCTGATTTAAGGGTTTGCCAGATTGATGAAGAAATGTAAGTCATAGTCCTAAAGAATTGTACAAAAGTCAGTGAAAAGGAGAAAGGTAAATGCACAACAAAGTGATTCTGTGGAGCTTCAGAATGGAGAAAAAGTCTTTGTCTTTAGTTGAAGTCCTTTAATGGAGATGAAAAATTTGGAGCTACTACAGAAAATGGGAGCCCTTGGGTTCTGTGAAAGTTCTTTTTAGATTACTGTTCCTTGCAATATCCAAGAGAGAGACAAGAGTGATGCCCCTGTTATTTAAATGCCTTCTTCTATTTAGAGAATGAAAATATTTGTGGTGCAAGAACGTGTCATGGATCCTGTTTTCTGATCCTATTTTCTTTGTCCATGTTCCTGAGCACAGTATTTTTGCTCTTTGAAACACTGAAAGTTCACACCAGAAATGTTCAATTAGCTGTTAAACAACCTCATCAATTCAGGGATCATTTCCAAATCTGATGGATGAGTTCAAAATATTCAATTCATTCTAACCATCAAGCGGAAAACCAAACTCCTGAGGAGAAAAGAGCAGATAAATGCAGAAATGAACTTGCCTATCTGTAAGAGGAATGTTGCACTGGAGACATTGAGTTATGGACGGGAAAACTTCCCAAGTGCGTACTGTAAGTGGAATAATAATGGGCAATGTCTCAAGCTAAGTGCTTCTTTCTCTGACTTATTTCTAATCCAAATTTAAGAGGCACAGCATTTGTGGTGTTGCACACATGGTGCCTCATACCATGCACAGTTCATTTACTTCCCATGATAGCAGATTAAAAAATTACAATGTTATTAAAAATAAGAAGTTAAAAAGTATACAAATAATAAAGTTCAAGAGGAGAAACTGAAAGAAGACCTCACGAATTCTCAGCTGAGTAGTTTTTGGAGCTCTCAAAAATAACACCATTTTAAAGTCAGTTTATTTGGAAGGTTAGGATATACTTTGGATTTGAAATAAGGTGGGTTTTTTCCTCACAGATCCATCCAATGGACTCATGCTGCAGAAACTTTTGGGAATTTTGAATCTATGCCACTTGTAAGCCACTGAAAAGTGAGTAGAAACAAATGCTATGAAAGAGTATGTTTCTGTTTTGTACCACCAGTGCTCTTAAATTCAGATTCTATATTTAGTGAAAAAAAGGTTATGTAACACGTGGAGTACATTTTATTGAATCCCATTACAGTTTCCTGTAATTCTACATTATGTATTAATAGACTCACTTATGCTTTCACTTGATTTTCTGCTTCCATTGGGTTCCACTCAAGACTGCATTTTGAATATGATCAACTGTGAATTATTTAAACAAGCCCAGCCACAAAGCCAACAGTAGGTGCACTGACAGCAAATGAACATTCTTATTGCCTGACAGTATCCACCCCGTTACCTTTCAGAAAATGCATTTTCCATAGCTGAACTCTTCCCATTGTTATGAAGTAATGAAATGCTCAGCATAAGTAATCTAAGCAATCTACTAAAGACAGAATAAAGATCAGTATGTTTGTTTAATCAATAGTTTAAATAGTAATAATTTAAATAAAAAAATCTATTACAGTTTTTGAATGGATTCCCTTTAACTCAGTGTCCCTACTATGCTTGGGGTTGTTTCCTCTCATCCATTTCCTTCTGCCAGTGCTGGTGGTTGTCTGATCATTCATTGAGCCAGGGTGGAGAGTCCAGAAAGCAAAAAAAGTCCAGGTACTCCCACTGTTGGGAGTGAGAGAAAGAGGGGAAACAAAACTGGGTTGTACATACCTTCTCTAGGTTTGAGTTACTGCAAAGACCTGATAATGTTGTATGAGCCTGTATCAACACCATAATCCCAGGGCAGAAGAGGTCTGAACACTGAAAAGGGATCCTGCCCTCTTTTCTACCACCACCACTCTCCTTGTTGTGGTGTGTTAGGGACTGGCATGCCTCCAGCACAGCTGCTTGGATCTCATTCTTAGATCCTCATAACATACCGAGAGTCAAATGCAGACTGGGTTTCTCCTTACTCACTAGGCACTGTCAAACGAGTGGGTACCTGGAAAAACTGAAGTTGGTAGAAAAGGTAATTTGCATGGAATCTGACCTCCCACCATCTGTCAACTCCGTAAAACAACAAAACTCATTAGCTGATCCAAAATTAAGTACTAAAAAATAAAGACATCAGCAATACTTTGCTTGGTCTGCACAGAATACAGTATTCTGTTACTCACAGAGCTTGGGTTTTCCATTTCTCTTAACACACTAACTTTTCTTTACTGGCCCTCTTATTAGTAACACTTACTTTTGGGAGATTGTAACGTTGCTGAAAGCACACAAAATACAATACCACTAGCCATTAATCCTTGTCTTGATGCTACCTCCGCCGCACAATGCCTCTCTCTTTTACCCCTGGCTTTTTTCTTCCTCTTTTTCTTTCTTCTTTTTTTTTTTTTATCCCTTCTGTTTACCCCAGTGCAGCCACTCCATGAGGTAATTCCTTTTGTGGCAAGCTTGCTGCAAGCTAATTCCTATTTACATTGGCTGCAATTCTCAATTAAAGACAAGAACTTAACTTTAGTGGAGGGTCCTATAGAAGCTTCAGAGTCCAGCATTTGGGACTTAAGATTTGCTTTTCCCAGCTTGAGACTTTGAAGTTGGGGAGTATGAGAGTGCCTGGATGAGGTGGTAAAGTGTCTTTCAGATGAGAACTTTAAAGCAAAAAACATGTTAACCCAAGGGCTCTGAGGTTAGGGAAAAATAAAAGGTAGGAAAACAAATCTCATACAGAAATCATGTATAGACCTGTTACCCAGAACCATGTTTTCAGGAAAACAAGTTGCTGAAGTACTCTTTGTACAGTATGATGTCAGTGACACAAAAAATGGACTTTAAAAATAGAATATCTCTAAGTTGTCCAGTCTAAACCAATTAGGCTTTAAGAAGCAGACTCTGAAATGCAACGTAACATGCTGGTTTTAAGCTTATGAAAACCAAGCGTGGTGAGAAGGAACTGTAAGCTTTTTCATTTGCTAGAAAAACCACACGAGAAATTATAATCGGGCAATGAGAAGACTTTCAGCCTATAAAATGATTCTGTGTCTCATTTAACTCTGTGTATTGGAATACAGTAGACTCAAATTTTTATTTGAGAAACAGCATGTAAGCCTGTGCTGTGTATTTTGTCCATAATGCCATAAAAAATTAGCCAACCTGTTCTGGCTACATGAAGTATTCAGTGTCTTTCAGTGGACAGGAAACAATCCTGAGTATTTTTGGTCCTGTTAGATTTGTGCAGCCACAGAACAGCTGATTCTGAAAACAGGTTTTTTTTCAAATTCTCTGCCAACTAACCAAACTTCAGAAACCCTACGTGTTGTCTGCTAGGAAGAGTTAAGTAATGTCATAAACAGTGAATAAAAATATTAGTAGTATACAAATACAGCTCTACCTGTTCCACAGTTTCTATCATTATTTCGATGCATCCCAAAAACCTTACATCTGAAATAGTTTAACTACTTTTAACAACTTTACACATAAGAGACATTGAGACTGTGTGCTACTCCCCACTTTAAGTTTTGCCCAGCCTTTCTGTTTGAAAGGTTCCAGTCAAAGTTAAACCAACTCACCCTATGCTGATTTCCAACAGTAGACATGTCCCCACCTTTTTTTTCTCCTAACCTTGCTTTGAGACTGACTTTCTCCCGGATGAAATTTAGTCCCTGAATGGTTGTTTTTTAGCTTGCCTCTAAACGTTGATAAAAAAGGGTTTTCTTCACTCCCTCAATTTGATGTGACAGGGCCCTGACATGAATAATGGACGCGTCTCTTTCACAGGCAAATCAACTTAATTTAGCATGCTTTTATACTTTCAATAGCAAAGCCACAAGCCTGTAAATTCCATGAGATCCTTTAGGTTTGCAGAAATCTTTAGAATTAGCAGAAAACATATAAAGTAAACAGCATTTATTTTGTCAAAATACTTGAATAACGTCTATGCAGGACTTAGAGATGAATATATCACTTCCTAATCAGACTGTGATTTACATGCAGTTGAGGATGGGCTGCCGGGGCTCAGCCTGCTATTTTGCCAAAGGAGAAAAGAGGGGTAGGAGGACTAAATCATCATAAATATTAAATGAAACTAAAATTCCAGAGACTTTTCCAAAGCTGAAGAAGTGGAATTAGAAGAGACTTATGCGATTAGAGGCTACATTAGGAGAACCACATTCCGTTTCTTTGGACAATCACATTTGGAGGAGTTGCTTCATTGCAGAGAGGGTCCTGCTGCTCAAATATTAAGGAGAGAAAAATAATAGTGCTGCCTGCACAGGACAGCAAGCACCCAAAACAGGCCACCAACTTTAGACAATAACTGGTGTGTGTGCAGCCATGTGCCTTGATAGGCATTGCTTTAGACAGGTCAGACTGAGTTCTCTGTCTGGGTGTGATTGTCACTGTTTTAATGGTAGCAACTCTATTTACATGACACTGGAAAAAGTGCGTTCATGAGATGCTGTAAGATTTGCTTTATGTTGAACAAGCAGAACAGTTCCTTTTTGAAGCTCAGAGAACTTTTTAGTTTCAGGATGTACCAGAACAGACTGTTACCTCTTTTCTGACCTACTATAAGTCTTACTTGAAGCCAACAACTGCAAGGGTGAGGTCTGCTTAATTCCCCTACAGAACTCCAAGGAGAGGAAATCCAGGTAAAGTTCAGCTTTCCCTTTTCAACATTAGGACTTATCTCCCAGGGTTGCTGCTGGTAGAAAGCAGCCTAGTAACACTATCAAAGGAAGACAGAGGATAATTCTGTGGTCAAACCTTATCATTGTAAGGTAAAGCAGCTGTGACAATGGATTAATTAAAATAACCTACTGGTGTTGATACTGTGTCAATGGGTAGTAAATAGTTTAGTTTGAGGAGTACAAAATCCAATTTTGCTAAAAATAATTCCATTTGAATACAAAACTGTTAAAAAAATTCCTTCCCTTTCTTTAGGGTATAAATAAAAGACAAACTAGTTTAAAAGATAATTTCAAATTAAATGCTGTTTGACTCTAGGCCATTAGTCTGGGTAGCAGAAAACTGGCCTATACAGGTGCTCTGCAGCATTCGGCCTTGTTTCACTAGATGAAATCAAGCTCTCTGGCTGACGGGATGCTGCATACTTCCAAGTCTGTCTGTAATAAGCAGTTAATCAGCCAATTAGGGCAATGAAAAATTACAAATTGGGAAGAAGAGGAAAAGGAAAGAAGGAAGAATGAGTCAAGGTAGGCTGTAATCACTCTGAAAAGCTTTCTAACACTAACTCCTACAGAATTATGTTCTGCCATACCTTGACTGATTTGTTTTCCCCCTTAGTCCCCCTTCCCTTTTTCCTACTCTTTGGATCAGTTAATTGGCTGATTAACTAGCAATTACCCCTGGGACCAGTTCTTACAGGGTCTATTTTAATCTAGAAGGCACCAGAGCAAATTCATTTCTGGCATAAGCTTGTTGGAGTGGAAGGACTGACACACAGGACAAAGTTGATCCATTGAATCACAAGCACTGTGTTTTTGAAGGATTTGATTAACTCAGGAGTTTAAAAATTACATTTGTGTTCTGCAAAATATGTCTGCTTTGTCTAAAAAATGGAAACAAGAGCTTGCAAAGGAAGTCAGTCAGAAGGCAAATAACTCTGGAGCAACTATATCCTCCAGACACCATGTCTGTTTAATGATATATCAGACGAAGAGGGGGACAGCCCCCTTCTCTCTCAGGCTGGCATTACTGCAGCCTTTCTGGCATGGACTTTTTACTTAGTTTTGTCCATAACGATTAATTAATTAATTAATTAGTTGTTAATTCTCATAGAAGCAGCACCGCAAAGGATAGGGGACATCTCTTACCTTTTGCTGCTAAGCATGGTATACAGAGCTGCCTTTCCCATCTTGCACCTAATAGTAATCAGGGACTCAGTATATGGTATCTAGTCCCCCTCTAGTCCTGCTTTGGATAATCTTTTGTATGACTGTCCCTCTCTTTGTTCCTAGCACTTCTGCTGGCTTCCTGTAGTCCTATAAAGGGTGTTTTGTGTTGTGGGAATTAAATCCAGTGTATCTGCTGCAATGTTCTAAGCCACAGAAAACTGCAAACAGCAATACTTCCTTTCTACAAATACCTGGAGGATGGAGAGACTGACTGCTCTTGCTATTTCCTCAGGCTGCTCTGCTGGTGAAGGAAATGTTAAAGGGGATGGAACTTACATGTGGTTATCAGGCAGTAGGGAAAGTATGATAAGGGGGGATGACCATCCTGCTTTGGGAGAATTCAAACCATAAAAACAACTCTGAACACTGGGACCTGGCAGGAACACATCCCTCCCCACATGAAAAGAGGATCTATATTTTGCAGTATCAAACAGTGCATGGGTTAAAGTTGTCTACCCTTGGAAGAGAAAAGGTTGAAGACGGCTAATGCAGTTTACCTGTGAGGGTAGTAATTTGAATAAATGGCACCTGTTTGCTATGATATGCAAGAGCATAAAATCCTGCTGCTGGGATGTTATATTCTAGACAGCCAAATGGAACAGTAGAAGTTTCAGAAGCAGATCTCCAGCTGCCATCCTATTTGTGGTGCTATAAGTGTGGCAAGGAACAGGGTGGGTGGGCAAAATAATTTTGCAAATTTAGAAACAAAAGCCAGAGACACTAGTCATAAAAATGTGTCCTGGTCACCCCATGACAAAATGACAGCAGGTGTTTTGTGGAGGTGGCACGACAGAGGTGGGAGATACTATTGCATCCTGTCCATTTGCAGCCATGCAGCTGTCCAGAATCAGTTGCAATGGTGGCAGCTTCTGTAATCAGCTCTACCAGCTGGAAATCTCACTGCATCTACCTGGAGGTCACCTCTGCATGGGATTTCTCTCTCAGTCCTGCGGTGTGGTCATACTGTGAGTGTCTCCTCAATCCGACAAAAATTTCCAGGCTAACCTATCTCTTTAAACCCTTTTAAATTAAACCATCCAGGTTTTGTCTGAAGGCACCCAGAGTAGCCACCCAGAAATAAACAATCAATGGGAGACTGATGACTTTGGGACTGTGATGACAGCCGACTGCAAAGTGGATATCTGCCTACATCTTTGAGGACTAAATAAAGGACAGGGTAATATAGCTGCTTCAGTGCCACATAAGTATGGCTAAAATTTCCAAAAGATATTATTAACGACTAAGATGCCACCTTTCTAGCCCAATCAGCATGGCTTCTACATAGCAAAGGTGAGTTGAAAGATTGTCATCCCTCATGGACAACAGAAATGCCACCAGAAAGAGCTGCGCCTGAGAGCTGGTGAGTGTGGCAGTGCTGGAGAAACAGCAGCTGTTCTGCTTCTGTGCAAAACTATTCTGAGCAGGCATTCAGGCTATAAGGGTTGGATTTTTGGTGGTATTTTGGAAAAAGTGTAGTCTTTTGTCTTTCAGACTTCTGCACTGTAGTACACTTGAAATTAGAGCAGATTTGGGCTGGAAAAGCAAAGTAATGAGAGGAAGATAATTTGTTTTTACATAATGAAAACATGCAGGCTGGTTCAGAAAGCAGCTAAAAAAAAATCCCCTGGGAGAAGAGTCTTCTCATAATCTGTCTCCTTGCTTTGCCAAAACAACTCCGTTTCACTCATAGTGATAAACTTCCACTACAATTGTCAGAATTGGAGGCATCAGAGAGAGAAACTGAATTTGAGTAGTATTGTATGAATTCAATCCCACAAGATATTTTTGCATCTGAGGAAATCCCTGATACCTGGTTCATATGTTTATCAGAGAAGAATAAATTTGCAATATTATAAAAGTTACAAAATGTTCTTCAGATCTGGACAGCACAAACCTGTCACTTTGATGGGAACAACTCTGGATTCCCTGGAACACAAAGCATCCTATATATGGTGTTGTGAAGGGGCTTAGTGGAAAATTATACCCAGAAACTGTCATATTAGAAATAATATCCCTGCCTTAGCAGTTCTGAGCAATCCTTAATGCTGAAGGCTTTGGAAGCCTTGGATTAAATGTAGCTATTCCTCAGATGCCAAGACTTACTATATATGGCATATGAGTCACATTGAGACAGGGTGCAAGGCAAAATAATCTTAATACTTTTTAAAACAATATGAGTTTGCCTTGTAAATTAAGATCTGAATTTAGAGACAGAAGTAATACAATTATTACTGAGCATGGATGAAGAAAATAAGTGCATGCAGTAAGAGAGTCAGGAGTGAAGTAGTTTCTCTGACATTTTTCTCAGTGAATGTATTCCTGGGAACAAGTTCTTCAAGAGTAATTCAGGTAAGCAATGTTCTTGTCCAAGGATTAAGCTTCAGTAGAAACAAGTGGTTCTTTCAATCTTCCTCTACCTGTGCTTGTCCCACGAACCATTAGCAGAATGAATGGCAGGCCAAGAGCTACAACCCAAGACTTGATCAAATCAATAAACTAGTAACATGCTTTTCATCCTGAGCCCTCTGAGGTCTGTAAAGGATGGGTGCTGTGCTGGGCTGTGCCCTTAAACACTGCAAGTCTTCTGTCCTAGTAAAAGGAAGGAGGAAAACGGGGATTTTGTGTAAAATGCTTAGCAGAAGACAACACGAAGAGACTCTTAGTCCTCTGTAGCAAAGGAGGACATCAGTGAGGACTTCCCATGTTTAGAAAAATGCTCAACATGTTAGAAGTGATAAAAACTTATTTATTACAGCTTTTGAAACACTTGTCATGAACTGGACAATGCTGATAATCATAGTGAAAAGGTGTGGAGAGTGTATTTTTGCAGTTTGCTTTAGAAATGAGAATTAAGAAATATGGACGTGGTTCCAGTATGTAAAACTAAGGAGAATTTTTGTTTATCCTATTCTGATTTCCTACTCTATGTCTCTATATGTTGTGCTGCATTAAATAGTCTCTTGTATGAGACGGGGGAGGGAGGAGAACCTCTAATGGATGCTAGTCTCCCTTACTTGTGTGGTGGGTGAAAGCATCTTGTTCAGATTCTGGAAAGGTAGGTTCTCTTTTGGTTCTGAATTAGGATTCAGAGAGCTTTTGTTCACTGCTAAGAATGGATTAAAGATTTCCAGTTTAAATTATCATCCCATCATAACAGAAGTAAAAACATCTCAAAACAGGACAACAGGAAAAAACCTGACTGCTTTTTAGTTAATCAATCAGTTCACCCTTTGGGCCATGCGCTGTGCTTCTGCCCTATGTCCCTTCTCACCAGGATGCTTTCCCTTCCCACTGATGCCAAAGGCAACTACAATAATACAAACGAGTTCAGAGCAAAGATAAACTGTCACCTTGAAAAAAAAGAATACAAAAATCTAGTTCTCCTGTTCTCCTCATGCCCCCATGCATCATTGCACAGGCTCTGAACAGACAAGTCCACTATTACAATGTTGTCGGGGCCCTGCTAGTTTTCTAGTTCAAATCCTTGTTCATGCTGTTTGCTAAGTACTTGTTCACTGTGACAGCTTTCAGCAAAACAGAACACACTGAATGCTTCTTTCCAAACAGCTCTGTCCTGCTGGGCTTCAAGTGAAACAAGCCCTTCAGACTCCATCATGTGAACTTTTCATAAGGAACAATCTCCTTTAGACAATTCCTTTCAGAGATAGTATCCGTGAAACTGGGACTTGGGGATGAGGTGACATCATAGCCTTCTTCCTCTGGCCAGGGTCATGGCCACCAAAGTTGTATTTGTCAGGAGGCTTCCACATGGCATGGTGCATGATTTCCTTAATTACCTAATGTTTCTCCATTAAAAAAACCCTATCTACAACTTTAAAGTGTATTCTGTTGAGATATTGATAGCTGCTTTCAAAGATCATACTCGTAGCACTAACTCAACTAGCCAGAACAGCTTGCTGGATCACCAACAGTGGTCCAGGGCTTTTTCACCTGTGCAGAAATAACCAACAGTGTGCAACACCAAAGCAGTAGGTCTTTATTTCATGTGCTTCTAATGACAAATATTCACTCACAGCTGACAGAAGTTATGCAATGACTTTCTTATGTATTTTGCCTGCAGGGTTCTAGATTGAGTCAGTAAAAAATTGGAGCAGGCTTGGTGTAACTCCACACCTCTGCAATTCGTCCTTGGTGTTAGTCATACTCCTGTGTAAATTAGTGCACCATGGAGTCATCCTATCAATGATGTTATGGAGACTGTCCTTCTATCTGCATCCTACTTCAATGACAAAGAACATTTCTCTGTGACTTCACAGGTGTTTCTTTGCCCAAATAAAGAAGGAAACTTTCAGGCCAAATATTAAAGACATTGAACGGATAATAGCCCTGCTACTTGCAGCGGCATAATGCAATTGCTCAGTACTTGTGTTTCCTTCATAGGAGTAGTAAAGGGAGACCATCTTCGTGCTCAGGTGTTTATGTCTGTTTCTTTTTACAATTCAGAACCACAATGCTGTGTAATTCCCACTGAGGGCAAGAGGGTTTTTTTCCTACACCATAATTTTAGATGTTGAAGTAATTTTCATAGCAGTCAGTGACTAATCAATAATGCTCCTAAAGAGAAGAAAAAAACCAGCAGAAGGAAAAGACTTCTTAAGAGTGCTAAAACATTTACAAGTCAATTTCTATAACTTCTGTTTTGAATGTGATCATATGAAATCATATGTTACATTAATAATATTGCTTTAACTTTGTTTTGTCTTGAGGTGCCCATCATTTTCCATGCTGTCTAGTTCTTATTCACCTGAAATAGCCAGTGATAAACAACCAGTTTCAGGCTCAGCAGGTGTAGAAGTTAGACATGCAAGTTTTAACCTGTTCGGTTCGTGGTTCAACCCGTGTCTGTGCTTTATAGGACCTCATAAATAACAACCAGCTTTTGCCTGTTCTTAGTGCTTTAAATTCAGAGTAAAACTGTACATGAACAGAGGAAAAAAGAGCAAGAGGAGGACTTGAACACTGATTTCAAGCACAGGCTGTAATAAACATGAGCCAGTGCTGTGTTCATTCAGCTGTGGGTTTCTCCCGCTCACTCCTCTGCATTCTCTCATCACTCTCGAAAATGAGAAACACGCGGTTCCAAGTAGGGGTATGAAGGGACACTGGGATTGAGCTTTTTCTATGCAACCCTTGCTTTTTCATGATTCATTAAACCCTTTCTCCCTTGTGTGTAATTGGATCCCTCTCATTTACATGCACGAGGGATGCATCATTCTGAGAGGTGCCGTGGTCCAAAATAAATAATAATAGAAGTGGTCCTTGGGCCAGGGTGCAGGAGATGCAGGAAAACATGGAGAGAGTGACCTACACAGATGCATTGCATGTCTGGAACAAGCGAGCAGGTGATCTGTGCAGTGCCAGTGCTGTGTAGGGAAGCAAACTGCTGCTGCAAAAGCTTTGGGCTGCCCTGACTGACCCTGGGCTGGGGACTTACTTCAAAAGACTCTCTGCTGTGACCTCGGGTCCCCAGAGGAGTGTTGCTCTGTGTCTGAGGCAGCAAACAGCTGGACTGCCTGGGATCCTCTGCACATTGGCTTCTGATTAATGAATTAATTATTGCTGATAGAGCATTTGATGCTACCATGCAGTCTCCAGGACTTAAATCCCAGCCACTGAAAGTGAAGAGACAGTTTCAGGCAGGTGGAAGGGAAGAGGTTCTCATCCCTTCCCATGCACTATATAAAATTGATCTTCATATCCAATGGAATTTTCCTTACAGAACAACATCAGATGTTTAGTAGCCTTGTTCCTCCTGTTCATGGTGAAGTCTCAAACGTTCTTAGTACACTGGCTCTGTACTCTGTTAAATTTCTACTTAGAAAACTGCCTCTCTTTTCCTTTATGCAGGTCTTAAATTTGTTGTGCCCATGCTGATTTATGCTAAAAAAAGTTCCATTATGTCTCTCATTAGTAGCTCCTGATTTATCAGTCAGATGAAAATATCATCAAGCTGTTTTTATGATCTAAACACTGCATAGCAAAGCTTCTTTCTTAAGCTGAGCTTTTTCCGACATATCACTCAGGGCAGAATGTATGTGGGTCAGACAAAAAATTATGCCCTGGTACCTGCCCTGCAGGAGGAGAACCACCAACTGTGTAGGACTTGCTCTGTCCTGCCCAGGCAACTTTGCCTGTTGCTGCACTTTCTAGCACTCCCTGGGGGACCAGTCAAGAGTTAGAATTTTCCTGGCACAGAGAACACCAGTGGCATTTGCTGACTGGTACTGTGGGCAAAGTACAAATATCCTTATGTTTTAGGTGAAATTTGTTGCAAGAGAATCTAATCTGCAGGGCATAAAGCCCTAGTCATTTACTTCTAGAGACAGGAAATGGTAATAATTTGGCAATTTTCAAACCCTTAACAGCAAAAAAAGTATACGGTCTGGTGCTACGGTGTAGCATTTAGTGGTTTGTCTACTGTTAAATGTTGAAACTCACTCCATACTGGTTTTGAAATCTTTTTTCTAATAGTTTTTTTATAAACTAGTTGAGTACATTTAATGGAAGAAAACCTTTCAACGCTGTTGGTGCCAACAGTTGTTTGTGTGTTGTCAATAAGAAATGTTTTCAAGAAATTTGAATAAAGAAAAACATACATGACTACGTGAATGAGCGTTTCTTCTAAGCTCTTAACTTTATATGCTCAAGCCCATCTTTTAGCTTGACTTCTATTTAAAAAGTTGAAAGAAACTAGGAAATCCCTGCAGAGAACAGGCAGCCACACTTCTGAATTTCAATGTGTCCTTCTAGACAAACACCTTTGATTTTAAATGGTGACACTGCTTTAATCAGGAGACAATCCTTATATATGAGTTGTACTGGCCTATAATTGTAAGAGCTAAATGATACACAAAACTGGATACACATCTTTGCAGGCCTGTTAATGGGGATGACTGAAAGCAAAAGTAAACACTAACCTCACAAAATAAAAGAAGTTAAAAGATAAGTGTTAAGGACCTTTTTCTTTTTGGAGAATAAAACAAGATTTAGTAGCTTTCCACTTAATTTAAATGAAAAGAATCGCTACCTTACATATTGCACTGATAATGTGGGGGAGAGTGAAAACAAAACCGTCTTTGTAGCAGTGACACCTCCTATAGTTGTGGTGAAGAAACTTTTCCCCTTGGTATCTACTAACCAATTCTAATTAATGCTGCACATTCCTCCACTGAAATCATTTAATGCATAACAAGGGGGGGGTGAAGAAAGAGGAGAGAGAGAGAGAAAGAGAGAGAGAAGAAATTCTCAATGCTGATGATTGCCCTGTTCGAATTATGGGAGTGAAAGCCCGGGCCCCCTAACCTACTGTCTGTAAAGCAGAGCTTTGAAAGAGAGCTGCGACCTACAAAAGCTGTCAATCTCCCTTGCCCCGAAAGCCCGGGTTCACATGGATTCAAGTGACAGCCCTCCTCCCCCGCACACAATACATCAATCTGTCTCTGCCCCGAGCACCCACAGCCCATTGTGCGAGCCGCAGGTGCCTAACATAGCACCCATGGCCGCCCCTGGCCCCCCCTGAGAACGAGGGCAGAGGCGGGTGTGAGGCCACGGGCAGATGGGCAGGGTGCCACTGGGATGGGGGGGGGTTAACTTTTTTTGGAGGGGGAGTCTTTCTGATTCAGATCAGTCTGCCACTTCCCCTTTGGCAAGCCTGGTCACTGGCCAGTGGCAAGGGCTGGTGCTGGGTGTTAGGTGCTTGGTTTCTGGCATCTTGAACACATGGGTGCTGCAAATGGATGGCAGTGATTGCTAAGGAATCTGTAAATACAGATGTGCCTGCTGCAGTTATCCCTAAAGGAGTCCAAATTCTCTTCTCACCATCTTAATGGACAAATAACCCCTGGGGCCATGTCTGCTCTGGATTACTTGCATCTGTTCAGCACAAGGGCAGTGCAGGCACCCAGCAGTTCAGACACTGGAGGGCTGTTCTGCTGGCAGCCCTTATAGGAAATGACTGCCCAACTGATAAGGGGCTTTGGCCAGTAGTAACGTCTCAGGTTTTCTGTAAACTGTGAGAAAACTGCTTGATATTTCAGTGGCCTCTATGTAAAATGGAGTGAAGCTGTTTCTCAGAAATCCTTTTGTTTCCTTATTGATAGCATCTGTGAATTTGGAGAGATGGGGAGGTGTCTGTGTGATGGTACATTTCAGATCTGTATTACTGAATCTGGTTTGGAGAATCTAGAGAATAGCTGGAGCTATTATGAGTACTATCATGGAGCTTAATGTGCTCCATGACTATTAATATTGGGGTTTTGTCCAGCACTCACAGCACAGGTTTTCTATTCTGATGTCTTTCAGTTGAAGTACACAGTCTGCTCCCAAGTGAACAAAGAAGCCATGTAAGCTCAGATGTTACTCTAATAATTTTGCCTTTACTGAAATTAAAATTTGCCTGAAATAAGCTTCCTTCAATTCCCCTTTATATTGGTATGAAAACAAGCAACCAAGCAAAAAATAACAGCACAACCTTGACTTAATTCCTTTGTAGATGATTTTGTTCTAAAATGTCTTAGCAAGACTTCCTTTCCAACTGCCAGGGATGCAATCTCATTATTTCAGAGCTGCACCCTCACCTGCCAGCTTTGCTGGGTGGTAGGGACATCCCGGGGCTCAGTAGCATGGCTGCTACAGCAGCATGACTTCAGCAGCACTGAGTTGAGTGCAGACTAATTGCTGAAGTATTTCCTTTGCTCTTGGTGAGGTCTTGCTTCATTGATTGCAAATTAAAATGACACTGCAGTTCAAGTCAGCACAATGAAATGATGCTCCTGCTGCTTTGATCTTGGTTCTTAGATAGATAACTCTAAAAATAAAAAAGGAACTGCAGACTAATTTGGTACAGAGCATCAGTCAGAGATCAAAAATGTCAAAATGCAGTTGTAGGTGTGATGATAACATCTTTAGGTGAAGACAGATAAAACATTTCTGCTTTTCCTGCAGCAGCTAAGTGTGTTCCACTTTGTTAGCTGGAGAGCTGTGTTTCAACTTTCATTTCAGAAGTATGTTAGAAAACACCACCCAAAGTGGAGGCTGGCAGAAGCAGCAGTGCAACGCAGTCCAAGCCACCAGATGGGTCTCGTGGCAACTCTGCTTATTTTCAGGAACAAGCCACAGATGTGGGATGCCAGCTAGTTGCAGAGAAACAAGAAGCTGAGTGTATACACAGGAACAATTTAATGGCCCTTAACTGCTTTTCCGTTTGGGCTGATGGAGCACCTTCAGGCAGATTTTGACATTCCTGCCAAAATACAAAACCTATGTAAATTCAAAGCAGCAGTGGCTTGCCTCAGCAATTTCTTACAGTATGAGATAAAGATATTGTGTTGTCTGATGTTTACGGTTTTCTTCACTAATCTTCAGGACTACATGAGTGGATTATTAGTATATCAGAACACAGCAAAGCTCAGCTCTTTCAAACCCAGCTTTATCTACAATGGGTTCCCCCTGCTGTCAAACAGTAACACTTCTCTAGTTTCAAGTATAGGACCAAGTAATGAAATTGAATGCTTACAGCAGTTCTCAAATTGCTTCTGGGAATGTTGCTGGTGAGTAGCCCAAACTTTTGCTGGGCTAGGGCATCAGTGCAAAGCAGAAATTATCTGGGTAGCATCGTGCTTTGCTTTCCTTCTTGATGTCAGTCCTAGCTTTTAAACTCTCATGGCCACAAATGACAGGTAAGTTTTCCTGAAGCCAGCACTTCATCAAAGATTTTAGAGACAGACACCCTTTGGCAGGCAAATTAAGGCTGATTTACCTGACCTTTGTGTCATGATTATCTGCACAACAAGTCTGGGTCTGGCAGTCCTGGCTATGGGGTGCTATCTGTCAAGCAATGTTCTCTTGAACATGAACACCTTTGGACAAGTTTAAATCCATGTCTGGTATGGGAAAAGTGAGTCTAAATGTCACCTCTCTTTGAAGGTAGCTACTATCACTGAACTTTAAAAAAAATAATAATTCTAGGCTAGGTCTTCAAAAGACCGCTGCTTTTTACTTACGTAAGTAACCTCTTGTACATACATGAGTTAGTGTCCAGGCTGCTGCCTTTATTTTTAGGATGAGCTTAACACAACTGAAGTACAATTTGCAGAAAGAAAACTGGAACTGAACTATGGAAATGATTCATTAGCCATATATTCAGCTTCTGCACAGTGACACAGACAGTTACGGTGAGTCTTAATTGCCTCTGTTAACATCATATTCTAGAGTTCATTAGGGATAAACAATGTGTATTAATATCATTCAGGCAAGAACTAAAGATTACGCTGGAAAACCATTTGCTGTGATGGTCATTAGTCAATTCAGAGCTGTTGAATAATGCTTGAGCATCTAATATGAATTGCAAGAGTCAATATTTCATCAGGCAGATCTTCTCATCTTCCTGTGAAAAGTTATTTGTCTAAAACAAAGTTTCTTACTGAAAAAGACAGATACTAAGTACTATTCTTTTGTTTTCCTCAACATTTTCAATTTGACGAGGCCAATTTTGGGTCTGTTAGAAGCATGTCTGCTTTACAAGTATGTGCTGTTTGTCACAGTGGTAATATTGGCCCAATGTTGCCAACTTACATGTTCTCAAATGCAGAGTGCCTTCAGCTTTGGTTTCATTTCCTGGCTCCAGGCTGGTCACTTTTGTAAGCAATGGTATGCTGGGATTTCTCCAAATGTCTAACTGACATGATTTGCTACTTCTTGTTCTTAATTCATACTAAGGAGATCCCACAAACAGCCTAATATCAGATGAATATAAGATGTGCCAGTGACACAGATAGTCATCCTGTTGACACTCAGAAGTTGTTATAGAGTAAGTTCACCTGCTCATTTCATCTCCTCTGTCTTCCTGAGTGCCAGCAAGAAGGGACATCCTTTCTCTTCATTACTTGGTTTGCATGTCTTTTTCCTTCAGATGTCAAGACCTACATTGCTGGCAGCCTGTGCGATCTGAGAAACAAACATAGACACAAGCAGCAGCTTTGGTAGTCCAGTGGGGCTCCTATTCCTGGGTTCAGAAAGTTAAGCCACATCTGTCCATCTGATCTTCTCCCAAGTAAAACAATGAAGTAAATGTAGGAAGTATTTCAAGTGAAGGTGAGTGCTGGGGGGGTGGGGGAATGGAGTCCTAGGTATTCAAATTGGAGCCAAATTCTATTGTGGAAGACTGTAGAAGAATCTGAAGCATCCAGAGGGACTTCAAGGAACTTGAAAAAAAGGACATTACAATTGATAAGCACCTTTTTTATTTTATTTAAAAAGATAGTAGAGAGGACGTTTGAGTGTTGAGTTACTTATAAAATGGTAGATCTGGAAAGGAGACCTTTCTATGTGTATTAATAACAGGCCTAGCAAGATTAAACAGCTAGAAGCGGAAATGTGCTACCTCCAGTGAAGGTGCTATTTCTTACCAGTAAGGGGATTGTACATTAAAAGGTCTTGCTTGGATGAGCTCATGGTTGGAATGCATCTCCAAGACTTGCTTTATTCAAACTACAGGAGAAAAATTGCAGCCCATGTACTCAGGAGATCAGACTAAATGACCTCACGATGAGGGTGTCAGAGCACTGGAAGGGGCTGCCCAGGGAGGTTGTAGAGTCTTTCTCTGGAGATGTTTAAAACCTGCCGGGATGTGTTCCTGTGCAACTGGATATAGGGGATCGTGCTCTCGTAGGGGGATTGGATTGGATTGGATGATCTTTTGAGGTTCCTTCCCATCCCTGACACTCTGTGATTTTGTATGACCCTCATGCTGCCCATCATTGCTCTCGGAACATGAACTTCTATGGAAGTTGGAAAAGAGCTTGAAAATCAGCTGAGTGTATTTGTATGAAACTGCATGTGATTTTTCTTTACAGCTTTTAACATATTAATTGTTGTCTTTTATCAAACCAAACCAAATTTATCCTATTTTTTTGTTTCTAACTGTGATGTGGTCCACCTAAAGAAATTACTCCAGCCAACACCCAAGGAATTCAGCACAAGCAATTCTGTTCTCAGATCACCTGTTCCTGATGGGGAACATTTGCAGGAGTGTTTAGGGTGATAATTGCTGATGTCTGCACAACGATCCCAGGTTTAGAATCATGTGTTCTTTGTTCTTCTGTGTGTTCATATACTTATCTTTTCAGCCGACTCGGAGGATACTGCAGGCAGTACAGACTGCATTTCCCAAACTCCCAGGCTTTTCAGACTACAACACCTAGATTTACCCTTCCCACTTTGCTCTTAGAAGGCTCTAAGTGTCCAACACCCACAGGTAATCCTGTCTTTCGTCCTTCCAGCTGAGAACTGGATCTGATTTGTGGTTCCCACGTAAACAACTCAAGAATGAGGGGCTCCTCCCAGGCGAATAGAAGGGGAGACGGCAAGGGGAAGGCAGTCTGCCCGGTTACTGGCTGTCGAGGTACGCAGGGACCGTCTCTTGTATTCTCTGTCCGGGAGCGCCACCTGCTGTAGGTACCACCCTGCGCAGGATGCTCTGGGGTCAGACAGGAGTTACTTGCGCTGCTTTAATTGAACTTCACCTCCAGATTGTTTTCAGCTCCTTAACTCGAGGCTGGACCTCAGCTAATGCCCTCCTTAGCTGTTGCTGATATCCGGGGTATTACAACAGTTCAACTAGAGAAAAGAATTAATTCCATGTGAGTTCTCTTCTGTTTTCATTTTTCTAATGTAAAGAAAAAGGTCATAATATTGTAATTTATATTCTGTTTTGAGAAGCAGCACACTTTCAGATGTCTCTAATACTGACGTAAAGAAAAACTGTGTTGTAAAAAAATCATAGGATGCTTTGGGATGGAAGGGACCATTAAGAGTTATCCAGATCAATCTGTATGTGATAGTCAGGGAGACCTTCAGCTAGATTAGGCTGTTTAAAGTGCAAATTGACTTTGAATATTTCCAGGGATTGGACACCTACTATTTTGTTGGGCAACTTGATCCATTGTTTCACCATCCTGATTGTAATAAATGTCTTCCTTCTATCCAGTCTGAATCTAACTTGTTTTAGTTTATCCCTACCCCCATTTAAGCACTAAAAGGCCTCAGTCTGTCCTCCCTAGAGCTTTCTTTTCCCCAGACTGAACAACCCCAACTCCTTCAGCTTGTCTTCATAGGACAGATCATCCAGCCCTCTGATCATTTTTGTGACCCTCTTCTAGATCTCCTCCAACAGGTTCATGCCCTTTTTGTGCTGAGGACTCCAGAACTGGATGCAATGCTCCAGGTAGTCTCACCAGAGCAGAGCAGAGGGGCAGAATCATGTTCCTCTGCCTGTTGTCCATGCTGCTTTTGATGCAGCCCAGGATACAGTTGGCCTTCTGGGCTTTGAGTGCACATTGTTGACATTGTCTGGCCTTTTGCCCAGCAGCAGCCCCAAGATCATCTTTCAGAGGCTAGGTGAATGGACTTAGGAAGAAAATTAAGGAAAATAGGGAGAATGCACAGGATGAGGCTAGAAGAGTATTTAGCTCCATATATTATTCACAGTGAAAATAAAAGTGTATCACCATGAGTGAGAGACTTTACATAAAGCTACTGCACCTATTTTGTTCCATGCTAGCTAAACACTATTTTCTCCTAAGAAATAGAGGCAGTTGTCACCCTTTTATAATTCCAGAACTGACACAGTGCCCTGGCAAAGCAGAAAC
This sequence comes from Upupa epops, assembly GCA_013397515.1. Classification (NCBI taxonomy): domain Eukaryota; kingdom Metazoa; phylum Chordata; class Aves; order Bucerotiformes; family Upupidae; genus Upupa; species Upupa epops. Next base: position 65,898 of record VZRI01010710.1, on the reverse strand, counting down.
TTCTCTATCTCAGCCAGGATCCAGCGGTAATGAAAGGAGTTATGAAAGCACAGTAAGTTAGAATATCCTATACTGTGAAAGAGCTTGCTGTAGGTTTTGAGTCTGGATTCAGTAGTAACTGAATTAGCTCATGCATCTTTTAGGAGGGACTCATCTGTCTTAAAGCACCTTGCCTAAAAATAGCTTCCCCAATCAGGTAACCCACGTGGCACTAGCAGCAAAGAACTTCATGTGCCATTGCATGCTTCCTACAACTGTGCTGAGTGCTAACAGAAGCATAACAGCTGTGTCAGGAGGTACCTGCACTGACAGCCACTTTTCAAAACTAGGGAAAGTCTATCAGATCCTCTTCCAAAATAGTGTCTGTCCTGCAACTGTTTTTGGACTGCTGGCATGACGCAGGCTTTTGTGATATGCAGCCCCTCACTCAGCCAGTGCCTCTATTCCTCGTGAGAAATGTCTGTGGCATAGCAGGAAAGGGAAACAGCTCCATGCCCAGGCCTGGCAACACATACTCATGCTGCTTCCGTGCTGTGTGACTGGTGACAGGCTGCCCAACTAATACCTAGTCCCTGTGATAACATGAGAATGAACCAAAACCCGGTAAGGTGAATTGGTGGAGTTGTACTCACACCTCTTTGGATTTCTCCCACCTCAGTGTGTACAGTACAGATTTAATTTTCATGTCCTGACACCTGGAAGCAGGGCTTATTACTCTGAGCATGGAGGGTTGTTATGTAGAACTTGTGTCCAGCAAAGATATCACATGAACCTGGTTTAGTCACCATGGAATCCTTTACCCTTGAAATGGGAATTCTTACATAGGACGTAAGCTAAGTGAGGGAGAAAATACTTTCATCACAGACTGAGCATAGGTCTTGGATGTTTAAAGCAGTTCTTGTGTGGTGAGAAGACTCCTCCAAAACCCTTAGAACAAGCCCAGTTCAAAAGCAACTTGGCTGAGGCCTCATTGTCAACACAAAGTGTGTGGAGATGTGAAAGCAGAACTGCCTTCTGATGCTTACTTGGAGCATGCTGGTCCATTGAGTAATTTAGGTTGGAAGGGACCCCTAGAAGTCATCTAGCCAGCACAAAACCATTCTCATTGTAGCAGGTGACTCAGAACCTTGTGTAGTTCAATTTACAGCTTCCTCACTTTTGGAAACATTGGAGTTGTTTTTCATTCTTTTGTGGTCACTGTGTGGAGACTGATAGGGGTCTTGTGTGATATCTGGGCTACGAGATGGCATGACATGAGGAATGAAGCTGTGGCCTCTCTGTGGAGAAGTTACGGGCACTGCAGCTTTCCCTGCCTGCGTTCTCTTGACCAAGCTGGATCGCTGGTGGGGTCTGGCTTAGCCACATAGGAAATGATACCATTTTCAACAGCAGATCCAGAGACAGGTGCCTTACATTTTTGCAGCAGATCTTTTCGAAGCACTCTGCAGTGATCTGTGGTTTGTCTGCCATCGTGTGGCTGACAGGAGCCTGCAGGGCAACGCAAGGGAAGAGCGTGATTCCTTCAATGGCAGCTTAATTACAAATCAGTAAGGATTGGTGTGAGCTTTCTCCTTTGCCTCAATCTTCCATCAGGGAAAAGGGGACTTGCAGCACTCAGGCAGCAATCCACAGCCTGCCAGCGCAAAAGAGCACTGAAAAAGGCTGTTCATCTTCTTTGTATGGGTTTGAGACCCCTGTTCCAGCACCGAGAGCCTCCCCCCCACTGAGTTGTGCAGGGTGTTACTGTGGAGGTACTGGTGGGGAAGAGCATACCCTTTAGAAAACCTGAAGATGCGGCAGTGCTTCGGCTGTGCCTCCTACTGCAAAGGGGACCTGAGTCCTGGCTCAAGGGGCTGCTACAGAGCAGTCAGAAAGCCAAGTCAAGTGAATGTTTGCTAGCACAGCCCATGGGAGATGCAGAAAAAGGCAGAAGCCATTCCCGGTGTCAAGGTTCTTCCCAAGAATATCAGTGACAGTGACTGCTGGGCTGTTGTGGTTTACATCCATCACCACACAGGGACTCACTCAGGCCCACCTTCCTCAGGGCAGAGGAGAGGAAAATGAAAGGTAAGGCTGAGTGGGTCAAGATAAGGAAAAGTTACTTAAACAACAAAAAAGAGAAAGGAAAAACAACAGCACCAACAGTGCCAGTATGGGTGACATGCAGGCACTGCTCATCACTACACAAGTCGAAACACACACACTGAAACTACCTGAGATACCCTGGTCAGCCCCAATATAAATACTGGGCAAGACAGTTAGCATGGTGTCAAAAGGCCATAATTTCCATCAGCTACTTCCACCTGGCTGTGCAAAGTAACCCTGTGCTGACTGAACCAAGGATCATTGTGAACAGAAGCATGCGTGAAAGCACAGGGAACAAGTCCTTAGGGATGTGATGGGGGTCTCATCACTGGCATCCCAATGTAAATTGTATGTGAGTGATCCTGGTTAAACCACAGGGGCACTGAAGTTGGTGCCTCTGTGTATGTAAATGGATAAAATCTGTGTAAGAACGTACATGGCTGGGTTAAATCACATTATCTGGAGATACTGTAAGTAGCATTCCTAAAAGTGCCACAAGTGTCCTCCTTACTCTTACAAAGGAACAAAAAGCAGACAGAGCTTTCAATTTCCAATATTTATTCACATTAAAGCAGTGCTGCTCATACTGATTTATGAGTGATGTATGGCCTTGAAATGGAATGCACTTGCATAAGCAGTTGGAGTAATACTTCAATCATTTTTGTAAAAAGTAGAGACCAAGGTGGTGCAACACTATCATTTGTAAAGAGGGAGAGGAGGAAACAGGTGGAGGACCCTTCCTTTCCCAGCTGTGATGCACTGAAAGGAGACAAGTGATGCAGCTGGGAAACAAGTGACTGTCAGCTGCTGCCTCTCAGCACTGGCAGCAAAGTAGAGTGACCTTCCCAACAAGGACCTGGGTGAAAAGGGGGGGGATGAGGAGCCATGTGAGTTGATCTTTTGTATGCTGAGAGCTGTGTCTTCAATTAACTCAGTGTTGCATTGTCTTATCTTTGGCTTTCTTCAGATCGTGCTCCCAAGAGCAGAAATGATGCAGCAGTTAATGTGCATTCATGCTCAGTTGTTCCATAGGGAACAGCTCTGAAGTGAGGAGAGCACAGGCTGCTGGAGACAAAGCATGAGGGGATGTCCGAGTGTACCATAAGAGTTACCTGCTTTGGTCTGCTTCCTTTCTTCTGAAGCCTTTTATTCATGGGTAATGGATTTAAAACCCAACTTTTTCTAAAGGGTTATGTAGAAACCAAGTTAACTTACTCTTTGGTGCTCCAGCTGCAGTATGGCCAGATGGCCCCCAAAAACAGACAGAGAAGGCAGACAGTTGCAAGTTCTTCAACTGCGAGTATCTGTGAGTCTGAAATGTGGTTGGGCATCTTGGAGCAAAGGGAATCCACATCCCAGCTTGACTGTGCCAGCTAGTGGTGGTCTGTCAAAGAAAGCTGTGCCACAACCTTCCTTTGGTTGGAAGGAAGGGCTGCAATTGTTCACAGAATCTAGGCACCAACTGCTTTCTGGAGTAAGGCAACAAAAATCATCTACTGGCCCTGAGGAAAGGAGTTTTTCTGTCTGATGCTAAGACGAAACACCCACCTCCTGTTTGAGTGTGCTTTGCCCAGAATTGTGTGCAGAAAGAAAAAATTAAATCAGGAGAACTCAAGGCAGTTTGCCATTGCATCACCCTAACATATGCACTGTAATGGGTTAACAAACCAGGAAAGACTAAAAGAAAAGCTATGCTTCTGGATGCTGGAGCTAGAGTAAACAGCTTATTTTTAGCAGGCTATTAAGTAAAGTTGATGTTGAGATGTGCAGGTCAACAAGGAACAGTGCTAGGAGTAAAAGGTAAGGTGGCCTCCCTGTGCTTTGCCTAACATGACACTAACACTGATGGGTTTTAGGGGCACCACCTCAAGCACTGCTGGGTCCTCTCTGGGGACCCCTCAATTTCAGCCTCTGGGAACTCAGTTGTCAGGTCCCCAAAGGCAGATTAGGGATTAGATTTGTTCTCTCAATGGTTCAGGGCACTTGTCTACCTTCTGGCACTCCTTGTCTGGAATAGACTTCTGCTCCTCTCTGAAGCTTAAAGCTCTCTCTGTCTTCATTATATTGACACAACATGATCTGTGAAGATACAAGACTATGAGATACAATGAGGGGAAAAAGAGTGAATCTTCAGCCAAAAGAACATAACTCTTCAGCATGACTTCCCAATGTCAGGTCCCTCACCTGTACACAGTCACTGCTTTCAACACAAGAGTCTGTTTCTGCCAGGACAGCATCATTTCAGTAATACGACAAGGCTTTAAACAGATGGCATACATGATCTCCTAAGGAAAAAGGCTGACATGGTGCCATGTTTTGGTCCTTTCTGCACCATGCAACACATAGCCACACCTAGGGTATGGGACAATCCTACAGAAAGCTTTGCAGTCTTGTTCTGTCAGTATTCAGCCAGCCACCAGATCTACAACCAAGCTGGGTGCAAGTAACTGGGTTTATAGCAAAACACAAGGACAAGTTATGTTTCCTTTGCTCTGGGCAAAACTGAGATGTAGCCAAAGAATTACAAGAAATTATATCTAGCTGTGCAATGGCAGCTTAAAAATTTCTTCATGTTAGAAGGTGTCCAAAATTTTCCTCTTCACACTTTTTCCATGCTGTTACTTTTCTGTCAGAAAAGGAAAACTCTGACTATGCTGCAGCTGAAGTATCTCTGACCCATCTCCTTCACTTCAGACAGTGAGGCACCGTGCCCAGAGTGATGGCAGAGCTCTCATATCCAGTGGGGTGCGGCTGTAAGCCCAGTTTGTACCCTAGATACACAAGGTAGAATACAAAAGGAGTTCATGACGTTAATGCTTCTTTTTTTGGTAAAAGCTGTCCCGCTGACACTGCCCTGCAGGGCATGGAATAGCACACCTCAATAGCTGTACAGGGATACACAACTGGCTACAGGTACCCACATGCCAAGAGGCTTTCACCTTATTCTTACCCCTCTGCCACCACTCATACACTCATGGTATATGTGCAGACCTGCTCTGGGTACCAATTGCTTCAGAACTGTCCCTGAGAGTCACAAATACAAGGTATAAAGGCATGTCCTCCATTCACCTATTCCTTTTGTCTCACCTCTAGGATATTTCTTAGTCAGTAGACTGAATAGGTCCATTTTCCTGACAGCCTCTCTTTCCTGAAACAGAAAAGAAGATTCACAATGCTCCAAATTCCATAAAGACCAATAGGTCTCTATGCCAAATCATGTAAGCATTTAAAAACACAAGCACTAAAAGCTGCTTCTTACCACTCCATTTCAGAAGATGGACAGGAGAGAGATCGCAGACCCTGACTTACCTTAAAAGCAGCTAAACATTTCAACCCAAGGGCAATTTATCTGCAAAGTCCTTCCCTAGGGTTGCACAGGCATCAGTCCACAGATTCTGGAGTTCTCTGTATCTTACTGCCACTGTGCTGCACACAAGAGGCTTAGAAATGAAGACCTCAGAACAAATTTTTAAAGCTAAATATCATATAAGGATGTTTGATAGTGTTTCGTTAATAACAAAGATGTTCTTTGTTCAAAGACTTATACTTTTTAAATAAGGATTTCATACCTGATTATCTCTCTTTTTCAAGTACCTGTGCTTTCCATTCCTACAATTGTCATTTTATCCACTATAAAACCCCAAAGCCTGTATTAACTTGAATTAAACTGAGAATCTTTGTATACCCATGCTTTAGTTCAGGTATCTGAGGCACAAAAGCCAGCAATATTGCCCTCCCAGCATCCTTGTGGAGTCAGCAGTGCTTGTAATTCAGCTACTCAAAATGAGACATAATAATTGACTCATGCGACTTGCTGAAGGACACAGAGCAGAACTAAGGGTTCACACAGGCTCTCAGCAGCCAACTCACAATATACCACAAAGCATGTTGTAGTTCAGCTTCTAACAGTAAGAGGGGTCAGTGTCAGAGGCTTGGCTAAAGGAAAGTAGAGCTCTTCTACCACTCAGTGTTAGCTGCCTTCAATAGCTTTATTCTCTGCTTCTGGTGGGCTAAGCCCACACCTATTTTGGAGGCCAGAAGGCACAACCATCAGGGCTATCTTTCAAGATTAAATCTGCATCCTGTGAGTATTCACCTTTCCTCTCTTCTATATGTCCCTGTGTCCCCACTGTCCATAGTGGGAAATGGAGCAGACACAAGACCTGGACAGGCTAGAGAGCTGGGCAGAGAAAAACTGAATGAGGTACAACAAGGGTCAGTGTAGAGTCTTGCATCTGGGCAAGAACAACCCCAGGAACCAGGATAGGTTGGGGACTGACCTGCTGGAAAGCAGTGTAGGAGAAAGGGACCTGGGGGTCCTAGTGGACAGCAGGATGACTATGAGCCAGCAGTGTGGTGCTCTTGTGGCCAAGAGGGCCAACAGCATTCTGGGGGAAATCATAAGGGAGGTGGTTAGCAGACCAAGAGAGGTTCTTCTCCCTCTCTACTCCGCACTAGTGAGGCCGCATCTGGAGTATTGTGTCCAGTTTTGGGCCCCTCAGTTCAAGAAGGACACAGAGCTGCTGGAGGGTGTCCAGCATAGAGCAACAAAGATGACAAAGGAAGTAGAACACCTCCCTTATGAGGAAAGCCTGAGGGAGCTGGGTCTCTTTAGCTTAGAGAAGAGGAGGCTGAGGGGGGACCTCATGAATATCTCTAAATATGTGAGGGGTGGGTGTCAGGAGGATGGAGTCAGGCTCTTCTCAAGGTCACCTGTTGATAGGACAAAGGGCAACAGATGCAAGCTGGAACAGAGGAGGTGCCATCTAAATATCAGAAGAACTTCTTCCCAGGGAGGGTAACGGAGCACTGGAACAGGCTGCCCAGGGGGATTGTGGAGTCTCCTTCTCTGGAGACGTTCAAGACCCATCTGGATCTGTTCCTGTGCAACATGGTCTGGGTGATCCTGCTTTGGCAGGGGGATTGGACTAGATGATCTTTCACAGTCCCTTCGAATCCCTAATGATTCTATGATTCTATGAAATCAAAGTTCCCTGTCTCCCACCCATGCTCAGCTGGCATCAGTAACTTCTTTGCTTCTGAATACCTGCCTCTAGCTTTATGGCCAAGATGGCTCCTTGCCCTGCAACAGCACATTTGATATCTCATGCCAGTGCATTCTACTTTATGACATGACTTTTGAAAGCGCCTCAAGGTTATCAGCTAATTTGACAGCAGAGGCTTATCCAAACATTGCTCCAAGCTACGAGACTGGCAGCTCGTCAATAGGGAAAGGACACTAGCACTGAAATGCTTCAGATCGAACAACATATTCTTACAGAGGATACTAAAATATAGAAAAGGGAAGTGTTGGCAGCTTCCTGCTGCAAAGCAAACAAACCAGGCTGGGGGCCCTGACGCGGTGGCTTTTTATTTGGTATGTTGAATTCGCAGTGAATGAAAGCCTCATCTGGTGAGCGTGGACTCGGCCCCTCAGAAGCACAAGAGGATTTTTCTGACACAGTGGGACTGTGCTTGGCTGGCAGGTGGCTCTTCATTCCTTTTTCTTCCCAGAAGCTCACTCCCAGGTTACTGGCCACTGTTTCACTTGACAACTCAAGTAGGTTGAACTAAAGCATAAAGATTGTTTCAAATTGAGATTATTCTTTACCTTTTTAATACAGTATGGTCACAGGGGATGTGTAGAATACTCTGCTGCTCTGAAAACAGACCATGCCCTTGTCATATATTTTAAAAGGTGGGGCAGAAATTTGCAGAGATGACACCTATGTGGCACCTCAAATCTCACCTTTGCCGTCTGGAGACAAGTTCCTCAAGAGTTACTTGCTTTTCTCCCAGCTTGAGGACAAGCCATAGACTTGCTAGGCCAGCAGTATAGGTCTGCAGAAGTTTGTACATGTGAAAGGATAGCAATTAAATTTAGGATGGGTTTATGTTCAGGTAGCACTACCCTTCACTATAGCAATCATTACATGCCCTTCATCTGCAGATACAGGTAGTTTTCAGGATGAGATTTCATATCTCCAGGGTTACTATACTTTAGCAAATATATGTAAATTAGAGTCAGAGGACAACATTTCAATAATCAAAGCATAAACAGCACAAAAAAGTGAAAATAATTGCTAAATTGGGACTAAAATACAGCATGTTACCACATTACAGTGCTCATCCAACAATCTGCACTAGTGCAAATCACCAGGAAGGGCCAAGAGGCTTTAGAAGGCTGCTCCACTTCTTAATAAAGTCCTGCCAAAGGTGGGAGATAATCCAAGCTCCAAAACGTTCCCTTTCCTGGAAGAATTTGATACCTCTTTTGTGAAATGATATGACACAAACCCTCTCTGTGCAATGAAGAAAAATGTACCGAATTTGATTTAAGACCTGCCGATACCAGAGGCAGCCACGTGAATTGCAGCAGGCATGCTGAGAGCCAGAGCAATGATGCCATTAGTGCTAGGATGACAGCATGCTGTTCCTGTTCATATCTAGGGCAGCCATGTGGCAGACATCAGGAAGATCTCACACCCAGCCAGAGCAGAGACCTGGGGAAACCAAACAGCACCTCCTATGCCACAACAACTGCTCTCCAAGAAACTGATCATGTATGGGTTACCTCTGAAGTACTGCAGGGATCTGACTTCAGCTTGTCAGACTAATCCAAAACTCAGTTTCAATAGACTCATAGAATTATTAAGGTTGGAAGAGACCTACAAGATCATCCTTTCCAACTGTCAACCCTGCCCCACCATGCCCACTAAATCATGTTCCCTGGGGCCCCATCTACATGCCTTCCAAACACAGCAGCTCTACCACCTCCCTGGGCCGTGTGTTGCAATCTCTGGCCACTCCTTCATTGAAAATAATTTTCCTGAAGTCTAATCTGAACCTCCTCTGGCACAATTTGTGACTATTTCTTCCTGTTCAATCACTAGTGACTTGGAAGAGACCAACTCCCCTCACTTCTCTGCAATCTTCTTTCAGGTAGTTGTAAAGAGCAGTAAGGTCTCCCCTCAGTCTTCTTCTCATTGCATAGCATGGGTTTAAACGTGTACTTGCTACAGAACCTATTGTGGTAGGTCCTGAGTGGTCACAGTCATCTGGCCTTAGCCGTGCCACATGGGATGCATCTGCAAAAACCCTGATACTGCTGTGATGCAGAAACTCACTGCGTATGAGAGAGAGCAGATAATGAGGATAAAACTCCGTGCTGTTTTTCAGCTAAAAAAGTAGTGTGGGAATTTGGATGGCTGTTTTTTTCAAAGCTGCCTGGTATGTCATGGGAGAAAAAGAAGAATAGAAAAAGAGAATCAGCCTTTTGCATGTGATTCATGTCTAAAAACGCCCACGCAGCTCATCACACTGCCCTCAAAAGACAGAAATGCTGCAGCAAGACATTTCCAGAGAGGGATTCCATGGGCTCTAAGCAGTGAAGAAAGAGGCCATGAATTATCAGTTCCTCAGAGCTAATATGCTGTGCAAATATTAATACAACTAGTGCTGATTCCTGAGCCTTGTCTTTTTCAACTTACAGTGATTTTTTTTTCGACTGAACTTGCCACCTCCTTCAGAAGATTTTATCTGCAAGAAAAAAATGGAGAAAAACCTAATGAATCAATGAACCATTTCCATTCTCTCTGTGTACGCAGGCAGCAACTGGGTATGGCCAGATTGGCAGAAGTGATGTTTAGTGTTGCTTTCAGTAAGTTGTTCCAGAAACACTGTTCTCCTGCTTCTCAAAAAGTGACACTGGCCATGACTGCTTGCTGTGCTCTTTCAATCTGTCATATATCAAACTGGTCTAGTTTTATTGATAAGGGAAGGTCTGAGGGCTTGTCACTGCTATATGCTCATGCTGTGGGCAAAACTGTGTTCCTCAGGATTTCATTTGTTCAGCCCAACCCAGGCATGGCTCTTGGCTCCCTAGAAGTGGAGAAGCTGCACATTAGGTTATGATGTAGACAATGGGCCACTTAGTGTTTCATCTCTGCAATCCTCATTGAATCCAAACAAAGAAAACTCCTCCCTTCCTTCATCCCAATGACAAGATTAAAGATAAATCTGCATGGATAATTAGGAAATTACAATCTGTGATTTAGAAAGTGATCAGACCCCAGAGGTTTACAACCTCTTTTTCCTCATTTGTGTGTTGTACAGCCAGTTTCTGACTTGTACATAAATTTTCCTACACTACACATTGCCCCCTGCACCCTGAGCCACTCATGAGAGACAGGATCTACCTCCCCAGAGCCTGGGGGTCAGGACTTCGCCTTTCTGCTTCATCCAGCAATGCAAAGGTTTTGCTCAGCACTGCAGCCCCCTGCACAGGGCCTTGGTCTGTCTGCAAATTTTGGACTCCTGGTAAGGTGAACCTATCCATGGAGATAGAATCACAGAAAGAAACCTTCAAGATCATCCATCCAACCACCAACCCAACCTTACCCTGTCCACTAAACCCGGTTCCCCAGGACCACATCTACTCATTTTTGAACCCTTCCAGAGATGGTGACTCCACTCCCTCCCTTGGCAGCCTGTTCCAACTCCTGACTGCTCTGTCAGGGAAGACATTTGTCACCTAAGTCTCCCCTGGCACAGCTTGAGGCCATTACCTCTTGTCCTATTGCTGTTGACTTGGGAGAAGAAACTGATCTCCACTTCTCCACACTCATGCCACCAGGAAGCTGCAAAGAGCAGGTCTCCCCCCCAGCCTCCCCCTCTCCAGACTAAACAACCCCAAATCCCTCAGCCTCTCCCCACCAGACCCATCCTCCAGGCCACCTACCAGCCTCATCGTCCCTCCCCTCCAGCCCCACTCCAGCCCTGCAATGTCCCTCCTGCATTGAGGTGCCCCAAACTGAACATAATTCTCAAGATGATACTGCAACGGTGATGAGCAGAGGCAGACGATCACCCCCCTAGTCCCGCTGGCCAAACTATCACTGATGCAGGCCAGAATTCCTTGCTTATGTCTTCTGAGACCTTGTTTTGATAATTCTGTAACCCAGCACAGGCATCAGCAGAATGCACACTTCATCATCTCTAAATCACTAAAGAGGCACAGCCAGCCACTAAAGAAGCAAAGGAAAAATACCTCTGGCCAGAAACAGCCTAGGAAGAAACCCAGAGGCAAGAAAATGTCCACAGGAAGATCCACCCAAATCTTTCACAGAAAATATCCAACAGACTCACAACTCCAACAGACCCCAACAGAGTCACTGGAGAGTTTGTAGAGACCCTTGTTTACTCAGTACACATATGGGTTGGAAATTGTAGCCCTAAATATTCCACCCAGACAGTTCTTGATAAGAAACAAGGAGTAGACTGCAGATGTTCATTGTGTGAGCACCATAACCAGAGGTGTTAATCACATCTGTCCAGAAACGATGAACAAGCTGAAGAAAAGTCACAGAATCATTAGAGATTGGAAGGGACCTTGAAAGATCATCTAGCCCAATCCCCCTGCCAAAGCAGGATCACCCAGACCATGTTGCACAGGAACAGATCCAGGTAGATCGTCAACATTTCCAGAGAAGGAGACTCATAACCCCCCTGGGCAGCCTGTTCCAATGCTCCATTACCCTCACTGGGAAGAAGTTCTTCTGATATTTATATGGAACCTCCTATGCTCCAGCTTGTACCCATTGCCCCTTGTGCTATCACCAGATGACCTTGAGAAGAGCCTGACTCCATCCTCCTGACACCCACCCCTCACATATTTAGAGACATTCATGAGGTCACCCCTCAGTCTCCTCTTCTCCAAGCTAAAGAGACCCAGCTCCCTCAGCCTTTCCTCAAAAGGGAGGTGTTCTACTTCCTTCATCATCTTTGTTGCTCTACTCTGGGCATCCTCCAGCATCTCTGTGTCCTTCTTGAACTGAGAGGCCCAGTACTGGACACAATACTCCAGATGCAGTCCCTACTGTATCAGCCCAAGCACTGAGTCCTCCATCCCAAACCCCTCTGAAAAATGCACTTCCTGGAGTTACTTTCAAATGAGACCAGCTGTACATCAGAACAACTAGCTCCTACAATTCATTCATATTTTGTCTGCATCTAGGATAGTTTTTAACATTTTAAACTTTGTTCTGGGAAATTCCCAACACAATACTGTGGTTCAAAACCTTTGTGTGCCTAGAGGTACAGCGCCTTGCAAAAATATAGAACACCACCAACATGCAAGAAAATAAGCTGACTAAAAACCAGCAACACTCTTGTACCAGCTCAAGCATTTTGAACGAATTCCTCTTTTACTTTCCAAATATAAAAACTTCTTAGAGAGAGCACCATAATGAGTCACACAACTGTCCACCAGTCTGAGCGCATAATTTCTAACTGGACCTGAAAGCCAGGTACAGGAAGGTAAGAGGAAGACCTTGGAACACTAATACTTTCAATATCTTAAGGCCCTTTCAGCTCCCATGACTCTGTGATTCCTCTGTCTTTAGCAGCTTCACTAGCGATGCCTTTCATTAATTGAACCCTTGTGAACCTTTGCTATCCATGACATCTCTGTGCAAGAAGATCTACAGCTCAGCTGCCAGATGAGTGAAGTATCACTGCCTTCTGCTATCTATTTTATTCACTACCTGCCTCCAGGTGCTTGTGATGGAGAGCTGAACAGTCCATGCCCAACCACTGTCTCTATTCTGCTCACACTGTGGACATACAGGTGAGATATTGTAGTAGATACTGGATTGTCTAACAGAATAGACACTGGAATTCAGTATAATAATAGGATAATATAAAGTTATTTGATAGACTGATGGGGTTCCCTGCCAAGTTACAAAGCAAGAAAATTCAAAGCCTTCATTTTCCACATTTCTGCATGAAAACCAATTTTAAAATAGCAGCATTTCCTTTGACCCAAATGAATAAATAAAACTGGCTTCTATTAAGCAGTCCTGTTGGACCAGCGCATTCTATGGTGGGTTTTTCCCTATTGCTTCTTTGTGGAGACAAGCTCCTTGCTGTTCCCTTTCCAAGTGGTGTCTGTTACCAATGAGAGGATGTGACAAGCAGTTTAGAAGTTCACTTTTTCACCTACTTTGGAAAGCTCTGAACCTGGCAGCAGTGACATGAATCCTTGCCGTTTTCTCTCTTTGTGCATAGCTATAGGTTCACACATCTGGACTGCAGCACCCCAAGGAAAATACACAGCACTTGTAAGCTGTCGGTGAAGAAAGTCATAATCAGGAGGCTTAAATTAATGGCAGAGGTGGCTGCATCTTCACTGAAAAATACTTAGATGTCATGTACTGATTGAAATTGAAAACAGAGAGGACAGCCCTGAACGCAGCGGTCAGCAGAGAAATGGTATAGAAGCAGTGTTTCTTTTTCTTCTTCCTATTTCCTGCACTATTGCTTCCCTTCTCTTTTAATTTCTGCACACTTCTGGTCTCTATTAATTTTACGCAGAGCAGGCTTTCTTTCCATATATCCAAAACAAACAGGGAGAAGGTCTATTTTTTCTTTTCTTATCTTTTTTTTTTTTCTCTTGTCATTTGCCCCCTTCTCTCCAAAGAGATTTCTTGTGTGGAAAATGGCAGCCACCTGCTCCTGTTGTGAGGCTACTTGCAAATGTGAACAGCCACTTTACTGAACACAATGGCCTGTGGGCAGAAGCAGACCCAGCTGGGACTAAAATCTACAAGTGGACAATTAGCAGCCAAGTAGTGGACTAAAGCTGGTTATTTTTATTACTGCCCTGAGGAGATAGGTCAGGCAAGGCAAAACATTAGTATAACCAGCAAACCGTAAGCATCTGAAGCTTCTGCAAGCTCTGAAATGCCCGTGTGTTACATTTCTGCATGGCACCAGGAAGATGTTTTTCTCATCACAGTGTTTATGGCAAGGAAGCTATTGAATGGGAAGCATGAAGCATCCTTTATTATTTTTACTGTCTTGGTTTTAAAAGCCAATTTAGTATTCTTTAATTTGTTCACTATATTACAATTTTTCAGTGCTGGTTGCCAGCACCACTGCTCACTGGAAGTGCCAGAATTGCATCTTCCATGTGTCTATGCTAAACCCACATCTGCAGAACCAGCCCAGAGACACAGGGCAGATTCCCAAGTGACCCATCTGCCTAGTCCTGCTGCCAGAGCAATTGGAAAGGAGGTGGCCACAGCTTTCTTATGCTTCCTTGCACATCAGCACCACCAGCCAGCCTTGCTGTTTGTCAGAACTGGTCTGCACTGTGAGGCAAGGACGTAAATCAGGGATGGATTAAGAAGCAGCCTTAAGAAGCGGATACAGCAGTGTGAAACAACAAAGTCTGCAGGGAATGGCTTCCCTCATCACAGACATCTGGCTTCTTTCCAACTTGCAAGTGTGTTTTATTGCAGGAAATTGGATATTTGAAACAGAATTGAAACCTGCTTGTCTGAATCCTCTGTGTACTGTTACAACTGCTCTTCAAGCCACAGTGACACTCCATGGAGTCCCAACCTGGGAGCTGAGTTCCCAGAATAAATGCACATGATTTTAAAAAAAAATCTCATTATGTCAGAAAACTTCTCCTTTTAGCTTTTGCCTCATCTATCACCTATAACTTTCTCATCGTTGCTGAGTTATAAATAGAGGCCAGGAGCTAATGCAGGCGAGGATTCGTAAAAGCATTTGAAGAAGTTAAAGATCATTCAGAGGGTGCTAGAATCTCCCTAACTCGCTTTTACTGCCCTGACCTCATGGCAGTAAAAAATATACACAATAATTCTCTGTAATGCAGGAAAGCTCTTCCAACATGTTTGCTATCTCTTGTCACGCAAGACTTAAGGCACCAAGACGAAAAATGTTTTCACTTGGCCTAAAAGTGTCAAAGCCTAGAAGGGAAGACAGACTGAGGGACTTGAAACTGAATAGAAAGAGTCGTCTTCTAGAACAGGACTATAAATGCAGCTTTGGGTGGCAGCTTCACATGGAGACATCTGAACCATGCCCGTTAGAAGGGAAACGAGGAATTCGTCTGCCCACATGGGACAACTCCAGCAGTGAAACTCCCCAGCAGCCTGGGTCCTTAGCACAATCTCAGCAACAGGGTGAATCCAGACTGCACCCCACTCACTAAAATCGTCTGGGACCTCCCCACGTTGTGTCAGTTGGCAGGGCACTGACCATTAGTCTTCCCAGACAGACCAAAACCCACTTCACTTCTGAATTATCTATTCAGAAGCATTGAATGTCTGCCACAATTGAAAACAACAGTTCAAACAGCAATATGAAACTGGCTAAGAGGTTGGTAGAGATGCTGTAGAAAGCTAGAAACATTCCCTTGTTTTAATTCCTAGTTGTTTACAACAGAGCAAGAACATGCAATCACAGCATATCTGCAGATGCACCCATGTGCATCTACTACTTAATAAGCTTGTGAGCACACCCAGGGATCACCTATTGCTCTGGCAGCTGATAAAAGCCTGCTTTGCAGTGTCAACTCCTGTGGAGAAGAAAGACCAAAACTTTGAGGAAACACGACAACTCATTCCCATGTGTACACCCAATAGTGAATCCCTCTGTATTTCCTATCCCCACTCACGTCCTCCCATTTCTCCAGATTAGAAACAGCAGCTTTGCTTAAATACTCAAAAAGAAACCATTGAATGGTGGGGTTTGGGGAACAGGAAGGCTTCTTCTCCATGTATGACTGCATTATAAATCACACATTATGTGGAACAGAAGTCTTCCTCCAATTTCTTTACTGAATTCCTCTCCTTAAAGAGATGTGCAAGGACTTCCCGCAAGACTGGCTCAGTCCCACTTCTTTCACCTCCTTACTTCTTCTGAGAAGTAGGTTATGCAGTTCCAGATCACCCATGTCGCAGGGTAACCCTGAGCCAAGCAAATCAATACAGAAAGGCAGCACAAGGGAGCTAAGAGGCAAATTTTGCCTAGCCCATGGGCAAACTCCTGCACACAGCAAGCACATTAATTCAGCATGGAGTCAGAGAGCTGAAATAGTAAAGGTGGGGGCTGGTATCTAAGTTAGGAATTTTAAAAATGTTTTGGTTTTTTTAGAACTAGTTTGTCAACACCTGGTAGCAGTCATTTCCAGCTTCATTTTGATTTTGAGTTGGAATTTTCACCCTTTCATATCTATGGTTAAGGGCAAATTTACTGTTCTACTACAGTACCTTTAGCAACTAGATTATGCATTTCACTGTCATCACATCATATGGTCACTGTGATCCCCCCCTCCTACCCCTCCTTTTAATATGTTTTTTTAAATGTTTTTTTTTAAATGGTTGAGATTTCCAAGGTGTCTCTGACTCCTTTTCCAGCCTTGGTACCCTGGGAGCCTTTTGTAAGAGCACCAAGTCACTGGTCAGCCACCTATTGCACAGTTACTTAGCTTTATTTGCTATGATTCAAGTAGTCATCAACAAAATAGTCTGACAGATAAACTACACTGCACCAATCAGCACTTTGTTTTGGGGGAAAACTGAGCCACTTAGGGCACTCTTAACTGCATGAGGTCACATACAGATGAGAAGTGTTCAACACCAGGAGGTCTTCTTGCATGTAAACCAGGAAAACCCAAAACAGGATCCATGTAGCCATGAGAAAAAGATCTCAAGAACAAGGGGAGAACATTTCTGAAACTGATAGTCTTTGATCCCAAACAATTAAGGAATGGAAATCATAAAATAACTTAGGTTGGAAGGAAACTTAGATATTACATGGTTGCAGTCCCCATGCCGTGGGCAGGGACACGTCTCACCAGACCATGTTGCCCACAGCTCCATCCAATCTGTCATTGAACACTTCCATGGAGAGGCATCCACAAACTCCCTGGGCAATATGTTCCAGTGCCTCACCACCCTCACAGTGAGGAATTTCCTCCTAAGATTTAATCTAAATTCACCCTCTTTTAGCCTGAAACCATTCACATTTGTCCTATCACTAGAGTCCCTCATAAACAGTCCCTCTCCAGCTTTCCTGTAGGCCCCTTCGCTCAGAAGCTATTATAAGGTCCCCCCACCAGTTTTCTCTTCTCCAGGCTGAACCTGTCTCCATACGAGAGGTGCTCCAGCCCTCTGATAATCCTTGTGACCCTCCTCCGGACTTGCTTCAACAGCTCCATGTCCTTCTTATGCTGAGGACTTCAGAACTGGATGCAGTACTCCAGTCCTTCACCTTAAGACTGTTCTCAATCCATTCACCATGCAGCACATATTGGTGCTGGGAATCACCCCAACCCAGGGGCAGGACCTTGCATTTGGACTTGTTGAACCTTACCCAGTTTTCAATCCTGTCAAGGTCCCTCTCAACTGCTGTCCTTCCCTCCAGCTTACTGACCATACCACACAGCCTGGTGTCATTGGCAAACATGCTGAGGGTGCACTCAGTGCCACTGTCCATGCTGCTGGCAAAGATGTTAAGCAGCACCAGATCTAGAAACAAACCCCTGAAAAACACCCATCATAACTGCTCTCTGCTGGGACATGGACCTATTGATCACAACTGGCTGTCCAGCCAATTCCTTACCAATGAGTGGTGAATCTATCAAGTCCATGCCTATTTGAGGCAAGGATGTTGTGCAGGACAGTCTAAAATGTGTTGCACAAGCCCAGGCAGAGGTTGCTCTACCCTAATCCACCAACACTGTAGCCCTGTTGTAGCAAGCCACTAGACATGTCAGACATGATCTGCCCTTAGTGAAGCCATGGTGGCCATCACAAATCACCTCCTTGTTTTCCATGATCTTGCCAGGTGCAGAGGTTAGAAATGCTTAGGTCCAACGTATGTTGGCAGTAATTTTACAACTCCAAGTTTAGTATATTTACATATCTGTCACACTTTAATACGGTTGTGCTAATTGGAGATCCAGTGCTCTTTCACTTAAATCAGGACAGAGCCTTCAGCAAGGTCAGAAGATAAAGCTCTCCTGTGCTCTGCGTAACTTCTGCTCATCCCTGGCAGGTTTTCATTTCTCTTTCAAGGAATCATTTTAGGGATGGGGTCTGTTCACTCAGAACACCTGCTAGTCCTGACATGCCAACACCATTAGCAGTCCTCCTGATTTGTGCCAGCAGCTCCCCAGGGCTGAGGAAGTTGACATAAAAACTTGTTTGAAGTCCGTGGTGGCTTAGCATATTCAGGGCCAATAATCACTTCAAGAACCCATCCTAAAT
The DNA here is from genome assembly GCA_013397515.1 of Upupa epops. Lineage (NCBI taxonomy): Eukaryota > Metazoa > Chordata > Aves > Bucerotiformes > Upupidae > Upupa > Upupa epops. The sequence continues at coordinate 47,728 of VZRI01010710.1, read as the reverse complement.
TAGTTTCCAGATAATTTATAGGGTATTCAACTTCTGGGACTTGTTCACTGCCTTGAAGTTATGTTTTGCAAGTGTCTGGAAGACCAAGGGAGCCATGGGTTGTAAGACAAGCCCATGTAATCCTTTTTGCATGGAGGTAAAGGGCTGAATTTACAGGAATCCAACAACTAAAGGAAGCATAATTCCAAAAATAAGGGGAGATCAAGTGGTTCTGAGATTATATAATGCAAAATTTCTAGAATAGTTTTAAATCCGATTGAAGATTTCAGTTCCCAATGCCTGCCACTAGATGGGAATAAAGTTAAAATAATAAAACTGATTGGCATTAACATTTCTGCCAACTGCAACAGCAGGATTTTCCTCACACTCCCTCACAGTCCCTTTATACCTGGGAGCCCATAAAAAAAGCCTATTGTCCATTCAAAGTCCAGCAGACCCACATTACTTCCTAACCACAACAGCTCACACTACTTGGGCCCTTTAAGCTGTGCACACTTACAGGTACCAGCAGGACCAGCTGGCACAGGACAGAGCTAATCCTCATTACAGTCTCCTGTATGGCCCTGGTTACATGCCACACAGGAGCTTTAGGTAAGTCTGCTCCAAGTTCATACAGACACTCACCTTCCCAGAAGCTACCCATGCTTAACACAGTACTTCAAGCCAAGCTGGGCTTTCCAACCTGCACTTCAGAGAAGACAAGGTTTTCCGGGACATGTCACAGAAATTACTGTGAGTGACCGCTAGGGTTTGTGTCATATTAGCTAAGCCTGGTTGTGGCTCACATGTCCCCCTCCTCCATGCATTGAGGGTAAAGAAGAAATATTCCACCTCCACTTGCTGCTCACGAAATCATGATTTCTCTCAGATTGTTTAATCTGCTGAAAAAATATACAGTAAAGTGGTGAATAACTGCAACTTTCTACTCGCCTGTAGCAGATATTTTACCAAACACTAAAGCAGGTTTTATCGGATCCTTTAATAGGGCGGTACCATTTTGGGGTCCAAGACAATCTTGAATAGCCTGAGGCAGAGTCAGGCAGTGAGCAGAAAGGTTCACTCCTGAGTTTGAAGATGTATTACAGCAAAACAGTCCCACCTAAATAGAATTCTGTAAAACACTAAGTACTCATGTCAAATCACTGGATTTTGGGAACAAAACCAGCCTCAAACCCAGCATGAGATCAAAACATGTTCAGAGCTCATCATCTAATCACCAATAAAACCAATGCTTTAGGAAAGCCACCCAAACGGGTGCACCTGCTTTGTCACCTTCCCCTCAACTCTGCCCCAGACCATCCTCTATATCTTCATCAGATGTAATGACTTAGCAACCTGAGATAGCTCGCTTTCACCTCTTGTGGTCAGTTCTGGTGATGGGAGCATGAGGTTCATTGCTCTTCTATCTCCTTGTAGCAAATTCATAGGGGTTTTCAGTCCTTCACACACCTTTTGGCCTGCCTTTGGCACAGCTGGCAGACTGAGAGCTCCAGCTGCCCACTTCTAATCTTTCCTGCATACACTATGCAAAAACATACTTGGTCTGTATTGTACAAGGCAGTCACACAGCTTCAGGTGCCCATCTTCTCTTCAGATGCAAGATGATGTGCATAAGGAACAGGAGAATCTCAGTACTGCCAAATAGGGTCACACACTGCATTTCTTGTATGGAGGCAAACCCTGGGTATCATGGTCACAGCTGCAGATTGCTCACAGGAAGGAAGATTTACTTTTCCTCTTGCAGAAGGTCTTCACAGAGCATCCCCCCTCAGCATGGAGCACATACCCAAGCAGGGGCTCCACCTACTGCCTCTTCCACAGGGATTACCATCTCCCTCTAGCAAGACACGAATTGTTTAGAAGAAAAATCTTAACTAGAGCATTTAAAACACTGAAATAAATGGGACTGCTCGAAGCACTGTGCTGCTCTGAAGGTGTCAGGAGCTAAATTATTCCAGAAGCAGTGAACCATATGCTGTCAGGAGCAATCCTGCACAGGCAGAGAGAAGATGGACAAGGCAGCCTGATAGATCCCTTCTTTCCATCCTAGTATCTATAATTTCTCTGTTAATGACTTCTAATTGTGTCCTACATGTCAGGACACATTTTGATTTCTTGCTTGATACAGCAAGGGCCAGTAAGATCATTCAATTAACTGCACAGTCCAATACTTCCTCAGTGCCAAAACCTCCTGTCCCAAATCAGCTGGAATTGTAGCACTACTAGAGCCCAAGGGGGAAGGGAATAGAGCAGAGAAAAACATTCATTCCCCTCATTTAAAAATGTAAAACGCATTCAGGACTGCATGTAATAGTGTTGTAAATTTTATTTCCATCAAGTACCTCCAGGGCTAATTCACGAGACATTAATAATATTCCAGCTTCTCCCAGCTGTTAACTTATCTGCAGGGTTTTTTCAATAAAAGATTTTATGTGTACTTTCAGAAGGCAAAAATTGTACCAACAAGGGCTGGTCTACTCAGAGCAGAGATTTATGTGGTCTGGAACAAAGACCATCTTAGAGGGTCCCAAGCACCTGCCTGACAGATTTCACTCTGACTGAGCCCTCCCAGGCTCTGACCAGTGTCACCTCACCCTCCATTCAATGACACCCTATGATGATGAGGTTTGGCTAAAGGACAGGCAGTAATATATTTCCAGGTCACTTCCTTCAAGTGCAATCGGATTTATTCCCAGCCAGTTCATTGGCATTGCTCAGTGGCTGAACCCTTAATTATTCCTTTAAACCTAATCTCAAATTCAACACACTGCTTCCTTCCTCCCTCCTGATTCTCTCTAGTCTCTGGACCTGAAATCTGATTTGCAAATAAACACACCGTTTCCTTCTATCCCACCTGTCTGAAGGCTCTTCTTTCCAGCAAAGGACTCATTTCATCTCTGTGTCATGTTGGGGCAGTGACAACTCACAAGGACATGGAGGATGCTGTCTCTGAGACAAGGGAACAGAATTGTCCCCAGCCAGAGAATGCCACAGCACATTCAGAGAGATGGGATACACTTCTTTGAAACGATGCACATGCAAATGTCCCATGGTAAGGGAGCAGGTGTCTCCAAGTTGCAGCAGCAGCAGAGTGACCAGGCATTGGTGTGCTGCATTACAATATCTCTTCCAACTCATCCTCCACTAACATCACACTTCACCACCCCATCCCAGCCATCAGCCCCACCACCCCATTCATCCCATGGGCCTCATCAAGTCCTTGTCTTCTTTTGTTTCTTGCAGCTGGCCAGGTGTAATGGTTTAAGGAGAGGAAAGAGAAGAATGTATATGGAAAAAACACCAGATCTGCTTCCTGTAAAACCATAACACCAGGTTTCTGCCACTCCATCTGATCTGCATGTTTTTCTCCCAGGTGACTCTGGGTTAGCTGAGGCGAGCTGTCCATGTGTTACCAGCCAGGCACCAGGTCTGCCCTCAGCCCATTCTTCCTCAAGCTCCTTGTCCATATGCAAAGCCAGATTTGGGAGGATTCTATTGTCTGACTTCATCCCCTAAATCAGATTGCTGGCTAATCCTATTTTAAATGTGCTCCACATTCAAGGAATGTCATTGTGGTTGTAGAAGCCCCTCTCTTGCTTCACTTAAATACACAGGATAACGTTAAAATCAGCCTCAAACTACAGGGATAGATGTAAAAGGGAAAGTGCTTTGGCAAAGGCTTTCCAAAAGCAGTGTTCTCTTCACTCTGAAGGAAAAGACCTTTAAGATCATTGCATCACACCACTAAACCCTGTTCCAAGCCCATAGCTAAATCTTCCCCAAACTCCATATCTACATGACTGTGAATTCCTCAAGCTGTATATTTACTAGAAGAAATCCTGGATATTACTAAATCTTGAAAATTTTTCATTCTTTTTAAAAGAGGGCACAGGTAGTAAAAAGCCAACTTAAGCACAGGTGGGACTGCATTAGAGTTAGAGCCACTGTGAGAGGAGAGACATGTTCTTCATTTACACTAGAGGAGAAAAGATATAGAAATCTAAGAGCAATTGTAGGTGGTAAAATAAAACCTTTATGTACCAGCTTGTACAGCTTTTTTTGTAGTCTTTCATTTAAAGACCATCTTCAACCTCCTACTCATACCATAAGAGTTGTGGTGTCAGTGTTCTCCAATGATCATAGAATCATAAGGGATCGGAGAGGACCTCGAAAGATCATCTAGTCCAATCCCCCTCCCACAGCAGGATCACCTAGACCAAGTCACACAAGAACAGATCCAGGAGGGTCTTAAACATCTTCAGAGAAGGAGACTCCACAACCCCCCTGGGCAGGCTGTTCCAATGCTCTGTTACCCTCACCGGGAAGTTTCTTCTGATATTTATGTGGAACCTCCTCTGTTCCAGCTTGCACCCATTGCCCCTTGTCCCGTCACTAGACAACCTTGAGAAAAGCCTGGCTCCATCCTCCTGACACCCACCCCTCATGTATTTATAGACATTAATGAGGTCACCCTTCAGTCTCCTCTTCTCCCAGATGAGGAATGGGCCTAGCAACTATTCCTAGCTTTTCCCCCAGCCACTTTGCCAAATTGAAGGACCCCAGTGGCTGGTTTAAGGGAGGCTACAGCTGCTCACAAAATCCAAGTAGTCCTCAGCATTGGGTGCAATTTCAGCCAGCTGCATCACAGGCAATGCAGACAGGCCATTGAACCAAGAGGCTGTGCTCACATCTTGCCAAGATGCACCCAGGCTGGTTGCTGCCATGCAGCAGGTGACCAGCAGTTGCTGGGAATGGGGACCTGGTTGTAAACCCACGCTGAGCATACAAACCAGAAAAGTCTGATGTGACCAGTAAGTCATTCAAGTATCTATGAAGGTAAAGCAAAAAAACACCTGAGCAAGCCATAGTCAAAATGCTGACCATCACTGCTACATTTTGGATAAAACAGTATAGTCTGCGCTCTAAACCTTCTGTCTTTTGACATTCACAAGATTCATCTCCCCAAGTTCAGAACTGGCACAAAATCATCCTGGCCCTTGGGACTGCACCCTTATTTCTTGATCTATCTGCAATGCCCCCCTCAGAAGAGCTTGCACAGCCTCTCTTCTCTTTACCTGCACTGCTCCCTTTCCAGTGGCCTTCAGTTCAATCCTTCAAGTATTCCAGATATGCCAATCTTCAAAGAAAGAGGGACATTTTTCTATGATTAAAAGCCTCTCTCCTACTAATCCACTGCCCACCGTGCTGCAGGCTTCATTCTTCCCCATCCCATTGCATCTTAGTTCAACTTTTAACATCATGAAACAGTGCTGTGCTACTTCACATTGTAGGCTGAAAAATTCCGGAGGCTTCTATCTAGCACTCTGACTGTAACACAGATAAAGCATGATCTTGCAAGTAACACAGCCAGCAAAATATGAAAATAAATCAAGAACTCTGGTTCTTTTTCTCACGTTTCTTTTGCTCTCATTCCTAAAAGACGGTATTTTTCTTCTAGGCTTTCTGGAGATTCCACACTTTCCCACACAGCCTTTGACGGTGAGAAAACAAAATCTGCGCATCATTAACGGACAATCTTAGTCACATTCAGAATGTTTCCTGCATTTTACCTTCAAAAGTAAAATTCATATCACTGCTGTTATCTGGGTACTTCTGAATAGTGAAAGAGCCAACACTGAGTACTATGTGATAATAGCAGTTATCTTCCTGTTTTCGACTGCACAGAATATCAGTTCTTCCCTTCTCCCAGCCCCCACGTGAAGAATCGGCCTTCCATCCAGAAAGCTAGCAATGCATTTGGCAGCCACCAATAATTATTTCAGAGTCTCGTGGCTGCAACTGTATAGAATCACCATGAGTTCTGCGAGCAGCTTAATTTGGTCGTCATAGATTATCTATTTGTTTTCTTAGTGTTATGTAGTTTAGATTGATTTTACTATTATTTTTATCTCCACAGGAAAGAAAATTGGTAAATCACTTTTTTTTTAAATTGTGACAATCATTAACTGTCAACAGACCATCAGACAATCAGACTGCCACCAGCAAAAATCACACTGGAGGAGGACAAAGACTATAAGCTTCATAGGCACTCTCAGGCCAGTTTCAGGCAGAGCTAGTATGCAGTGAACCAAGAGCCAAACAGCTCTCCTAATTCTGGCCCCATGCACCCATGGAAATCCAGTTTTCTTCTGTGAAAAGAGATGTTATGTGCCTGTTAGACTGCAGCATGTCCTTGCTCTTCTGGGAGGGTGCAGCTCAGAGCTCTGACCCTCCCCTGCAGAGCTCACTTGTTGCCTGGTCAAATCCTGTTACCCAGGCATACAGCAAGCTGTCTGCCGACTGCCGCACTAGCAGATCAGCTGTTAGTACTGCTCTGCTGAACCTCACTAACATGTCCCTGAGCACTTGTGGAGAAAAATAAACCCACTCCCAGCTCCGAGCTCTAGACCCAAGATACATTCAAAGACAGCTTTTCTGCTCCCCAAGCCACTCCTTACTTTACCTTTTCTTCTCTGATTTTTCTTGCACCTCCCCTTCCTCAACAACCTACTCACTATAACAAGCAAACCTTTAGTGGCAGCCCCACATCTTCAGACTCTTGACTTCACAATGAATCCTCCTGCTTCTCCCATCCTCTAGCCAATAATCTCAGAAGCACAGGACAGTAGGTGTTGGAAGGGTCCTCTAATCTAGCCCAACCTCCCTGCTAGGGCAGGTTTACCTAGTACAAGCAGGATAGGGTTGTGTCCAGGCAGGGTTTAAATATCTCCTGAGGAGGACATTCTGCAACCTCTCTAGGCATCCTACCAATGCAGCACAACAACAATGCAGCTGAATACACCCCAACACTCACCTGAAAGTTTACATCAAAAATCATGTTCCCAAACCCCATTACCAGCCAAACCATCTTCCTAGAGAGCCTTCTCCTGCCGAGCTTCACTCCTTTCAGCTCCAACTTGGTATAGCAGGCCTAAGTGAAAAGGGCTGGTGAACAGCAAATTTATAGGCAGCCCTAACATAGGTAAACAAGAGTTCTTTGAAGATGAGGCAGTCTGTAAGCATGGAGGGTGGACAATTAATTATCATCTCTTATTCCTCTCAAAATTCAAGATTTCAGGGAGTCAGGGAGAAGTATACTTCCTGTTTGGCAACCAAGGTTCAGGTAGGAGTGTGACAGGGCTTGACACTCCTTCACAAAGTATCTGCAGGCATCATAAAACAAAGTTCCTACTGCTGCTTTCTCACAGAATTAAAATTGTTTGGGGACTGGGATATAGTTCTTCTAGCAACAGAGATCCATCTCCTTACAATTCCTAATTCATAAGATGCCAGAGCTATTTATCTGCCATCTCCTATGCTTAAGATACAATTCACCTTTCATTTCACTCCACCTAATCTGGCCAATTCATGGCTCAGGACAGATGAAAGCTCTCCACTTACCAATGCAATCTGCAGTACAGCTATGCCAAGGGTAACACTCTTCATTTCCCATAAGATTGTACAAAGTCTTTAACCAGGCCAAATACTTTACATAAACATTTGAAGACATGTTCCCATTCTGGGAATTCTTCAACACAAACAGATGGATTGAATGCATGCAGTTTTGGTACAATATGATCCAACATATTACTCAAGTGATTCAAGCAAGGGATGCAATGCACATGCAAAGCACTGCTTAAAGAAAAATCATGTATTTTCTTGTAGAGAGCATGAAGATGTTCTGGCAGGTTGGACTAGATGACCTTTAATCATCCCTTCCAACCCACAACATTTGATGATTCTATTATACTAACCCTCTCCCCACACATACCTCCCCTACAAATGTGCTCTGCTATCTATCCATGGGCAGATGGCCACAGATCATTCAGTGTTTCTCTAAGTAAACACCATAGGGCGAAGTTTGTTTCCACATACCCTGGATTACAACAAATGCAGAGGAACAGAGCTTTTCCAGCAAGGCCAGTACAGGGCTGACAGCATAGTTTTGTCCAAGGAAAGATTTGGCAGGGAGAAGTAGCAAAGATTGAGGCTTAATTTTACGTTTAGTCAAGCCTTCACAACTCCTTTTCAATCAGCTCCACATAATTGACTACTCTTCTCCTAAATTTTTATTTGAAAATATTTCTTGGGAGCTGGAAAGAGAAAGTAGGAGGTTTGTATATCCAGCAAAGCTGCCTGTACTACATCAGCCTGCTCTCTCTGATGGCACCATCTCTCTCACCAGGCAGGCTTTAAAAGAGCTGTCATACTGTGATGTCTAACATCCAGGTCATGTGCCTTGTTCTTGGATGCCAGCCTTTTACCCTTCCTACTCAGTTCCATTTCACTGGGCAAGAAGAGTCTATGCAATAACCTCAACAGTCACAGCTGCTGGGGCAAGGGTGGTGCCATGGTGGTATGGTAGCAACCAAGTGGCCACAGATTACTTAGTTTGTTTCTTTCTGCCATCAGGGTCATATTCTGGCTCAGAGATAGCACTGACACCTTCATTTACTTCCATCCCAGACATTTCACCCTCACTGAGTGATTCCTGGTATGTTTTTTAAGGACAGGTGGAACCTGCTTCTCCAAAATATCTGCATGGCTTTCCCCACCTGAGGTAGTATCAGCATCCTTACTCCTTGTTACTGGTTTTCTTTGGTAGTCCTTACTTATCTTGGAAAAATGACTAGTGTACATAATGATCAGACAGTCTGATAAAGGAAAGATTGCACATATTACACCAGAAAGGGAAATGAAAGGTGCTTTTCCCTGGACCTCTGTATACCAATAGGTTTTACTTGCCTGGACTAGCCTATTCTGGAACTCCATCCATCACCTCCTGCTCAAAGAGGGAGACCTAAACTCCCACATGCTTTCTAGCTGCCTTGCACTACTGTGCCACAACACTTCCTAGTGCCCCGTGCACAGCCCTGTTACTGACCTCAGAAAGATGGAGGGAATAAGACCACAAAATTCATGCTTTTTGCTGTAGGCAAATAATTAGCTTGTGGAAATCTGCAGTTCCAGGGTACAGCTCAGCTCTGCTGAAAGACTCTGGCAAACTCTGCTGCTTTCAGTAGCATGCATGGAGAAATACAGAAGCACTAGACACTGTTGAAGTTGACGGATTCATCAAACACGCTTTTACAGTGTTTTTATGCAGTGCAGACTGATGAGATTTTTCTGCATTGATACAGCTTAAATGCCTGGAATTGCTTAAAATGGAAAGCTGACTTTTGCACACTGGTGCTATACCTCATCACATAGAGACAGGGAGTTCGGAGGCAGCATGTGTCAAGGTTAGAGAACTATTTGCCATAGTGGGACTGTACTATGTGTGTGAGGCTTGACTTGGAAAAGCAAGAGGTGAACTGTACTGGAGGCACTGCCAGCTTTGGCGGGATGGTAACATGTCCCTAGAATTAACTGAGCTCCCTTGTTTTGCCTTTCAAAATGGCTAGTTTTTCCTAATGTCTAACCTGACCTCCTGGCACAACTTGAGGCTGTTTTCTCTGTCCTAGCATTCCTTACTTGTGAGAAGACATCAACACCCACTTCTCTACAACTTCCTTTCATTTGTTGTTGTAGACAGCAATAACGTCTTATCTCAGCCTCCTCTTCAGACTAAACAGCCCAGCTCCCTCAGTCACTCCTCAAAAGTCTGGTTCTCCAGACCCTTCACCAACCTTGTTACCCTTCTTTCATCCACTCCATCACCTCAGTGTCTTTCTTGACTTCTTTCAAGGAAAAACAAGGACTCTTCTGAACACTTGTAGGGTCTGTACTTACCACTCAAGCAGACCCTGTGAATTGCAGAGAGACATTGCTGGTGTCCATATAGACAGGAACTAACTGGGGACATGCAGCAGCACTGAGGAAGATGAATGTTGCAGTGAACATTTGCGCATAATACAACAGATGGAATAGCTTTGTGGAGAGATTCCTTCTCCATCACACACAATCCCTTCTGGTTGGTCCCAGCCAAAGACCATCTTGAGTCCTTGCTGATGCTTAGTGGTAAGTGGAAGAGGTAGAGATAGTATGGGTGTTCTCTAGACAGCAGCATAGACATTGGTGACTGTAGGAACCACTCATACTCATTTCCAAGCCTATACCTGATTCTTGGACTGAATGCAAAGAGCCTCAGACATCAGGTGCATTAACAAGTAGAATTTAATGGTCCTCAGCAAGTAACCTTGGCCCTGCCAGCCTTCCCACAGCACAGCTGGGAAAATCAAAGTAGTCATGTGTGAGTGCCAACCTTGAATGATGGGGACACTGGGGAAAAAATACAATTAAGCAGGAAGGTTAAGCTCTGCCCAGGTCTTCCCTGACAGTGGTGGGAGCTTGAGCAGCTGGTGTTGACCTGTTATCCGATCCGGGGTCAGAATGGATGAGGGCCAGGCAGGGGAGGAACTGGTCCCCTGTCTTGTTTCACACAGTGCTACAGGGGAACAATTTAGCTGCTGGCACTGCTGTTTTTCAGGTCTTACCTCTGCTCTGAGTGCAAGGGCAAGACTGCTCCTCCTCCCTCCAGGGCCCTGCTCTTCCATTTGAAGACATATCGTGGCACAAACAGAGCACTGGTCATTTCAAACCCCTCACTGGTAGCCTGAGAGGGGGAGGGGGAATTTCCTTGTGGTGTTCCCTCTTCTGAAGCCAATTTTGTAACAGCGACTTATAATGAATTAATTATGCATTATTAGCATCTATTATTCATTCCTATTGTGTGTACATACATGTGTGGCACTGAATAATAAGGGAATTATGCCAAACAATTAAATGGCCCTCCACCGAGAAACAGCCTTGAGAGGAGGTAATGTACTGCAAACAGAGAGACTTTAGTGAGGACTGGCATCAAACTGGATGGGAGAAGTAGGCAAACAGGCCATGCTGGAGGAAAGCCAGGGCAGAAGGAAAGAAACTGGAAGAGCTGTATGAATTACAGCTGGTTGAACAGACTGTTTTTCGTGAGAGTGGCTGAACCTAATGCAATCAGACAAAATTTGGGTCAACCATTTCAGCAAAATAAAATAAGACCCTAAAGATCATTAAAGTCAGGTCTGAATGGTTCCTTCAGCAGCAAACACAACATTTCCTTTATCGCCTAGTCTGGTTTTTCAGGTTAAACTAAACAACATTTGTCTCAGGTTTGAAATTTAAAAAAAATCAATTTCAAAACATTTGAGTTTCATGGCAAAACAAAAGCGTTTCAACACATCCTGCATGCTTTGGACTGAAACTATTTGCAGAATGTGATCCATATTTGCACACAGGTTGGATTTACCTTAAAACAAAACACTTTCAGCAATTTGGCATGTTTATTTTGATTATTCACTGCATGGTGGGGAGGGGAGAGGGAAGAATCGCTCAGGGGAGAAAAAGAATGGCTCTGATGTGCAGTTTGTGTGTGAAACACCAGAGCAGCATCAGAGACAGAGAGGGGAAGCACAGATTTTCAGAGCCCATCTCAATTGATGGAGATAATTGCAGGTGCCACATTCTAAACTTATTCTTCCAGGAGTTCTCTAATAACAAACTGGTCACAGCACATTTGGTGCTCAGCACATATCAAAGCCATTTTTCAGACTGAAAGAAACACTTTCAGTGCAGAATAGGAAAAAGTACCAGACCTTGTAGAGACCTAAATCTGCCTCTTCTGTAATACAATTGAATTAACTTGCTCTCTTCACATGTCTACTACTTAATATGTTTCTGAATGTCTACCTTGGAATTTTCATCAGTGCTAAAACCAAAGGCCAAACACCTCAGAAGAGGCAAGGAGCAGTGGGACCTGCCTATGTTGTTCCCTGTGAGCTGCAGCTGCCTGGCAAGATCAGATGAGTAACACACTGCAGTCACCTACCCAGTGCATCTTGGAAACATCTTGTCTCTGTGCTGCTTTGGGCTGACTTTGATAGGCTGAGCTCAGCAGGACAAGGACATTCATGTAAACCACTGGAAGGGTTTGGTTGGATGACTGCTTGGGTGGGTGTAGATTACTTCTCTTGGTCACTTCCTGGTTCTTTTTCTGTATTCTCAGTGAAATGTTTGTACCAGCATAATTAGAATAATAGAATTGTTTTGGCTGGAAGACCTTTAAGATCATGAAGTTCAACCATTAAAAGATCACTGCCAGATCACCACAAAATCACATCACTCAGCATCACATCTACACATTTTAAATCCCTACAGAGACAGTGATTCCACCACTTCCCTGGGCAGCCTGTTCCAATGTTTCAAAACAGTTTCAGTAAAGAAATCTTTCCTAATATCCATCTTAAACCTCCCCTGGTACATCCTGAGGCCATTTCCTCTTGACCTGTTACTCATTACTTGGGAGAAGATATAACCATTATCTCACCACAACCTTCTTTCAGGTAGTTGTAAAGTGATAACATCTCTCCTCAACCTCCTTTTCTCCCGGGTAAACAATCTCTGTTCCCTCAGATGCTTCTCACAGGACTTGTGCTCTAGACTTTTCACCAGTCTCATTACTCCTCGAGTGAAATAATCAGAAAAAGAGTCACTTTTTCACAGGATCATCCAAGATGCTGAAGATCTTGTTTTCTTAACGAATATAATAAAGCTAGGTCCAAAAAGAAAATCAACAACTGCCTTTAAGCCTAGGCTTTGAACTGCATTTCATTAGACCCGTGCAAAAGCTGTAAGGATGCCCTAATTTCCTATTGTAATTTAGTCTGAGCTCATGAGAAAAGCATTACAGTTAACTCATCTACCTCCAAAGAAACACTTTTTAACCCAAACTGAGAGCACTCAGGCTGGCATTGTTTACTTGAAATAGCCACTAGTTCAATGAACCAGTACAGACAGAACCTGAACTATATGATGCTCTCCACACTGAGAGCAATGACCCATTCAGCTACTTGATATGTCCTATGTTCTTGCAACAGTTAGGGTTTTCAGCTGTTCAGAAGAAGAAGAAATAGAGGGATATGGCTTATCCTCGACTGTTTTCCTGGTATTCAGTTTAAACAGCATTCAATCTAACATGGGCTTCCCCTTCTGCTCCATAAGTAAAACTGTGGTGGGGAGAAAATTGTTTGCTTTCCTCAAGAGGCTAGGAAGGAACAGGTGAGGTCTGCATTAAGAATAACATATTTCAAGGGAGAGAGAGAGGTCCAAGGTTCAGAATGACACATCTGCCTGCTGCAAATACAGCTGGGTTTTGTAACAGATAGGTCCTGTGAGGAGTTACAAGTGCCTTTTCCACAAGATGCAAGCCTTTTTCTGCAATTGCTGAAATTCCCAGAGCGATGAGGGCTGAATCAGAGATCCCCACTCTCCCATTTCTGTTTCTCATGCTCTCCCAAACCTTCATCTCTTATATGCCCTTTCTATCCAGGAGATGTTTTGTCTGCACAGAAAAGCAGCATCAGTTTTACGTAACATGGAGTTGAAGCCAACATGGACACCTGCACAGATCCTTTTCTTGGCACCCTTTATGCAAGCTTTCAATGACAAAAGCACATCCTCCTGCTCCTCAACAACATCACTGCTAGTCTCAGGGCTTCAAAGCCAGGCTCAAGAAAGGGAACAGCTGCTCCATTATCTCTTCTTTGCACTTATACCTCCCTTGGTCCACAAGACTCGGGTACCAACTGGCCCTGTTTCCTTTCAGACTCAGGAGTAGGGTGCCAGGAGCATCCCCCAGTGTTCTCTGCCGGGCTGCTAAAACAGTATTCCTGGCATCTCAAGTTGCTGTGCAAGCTCCCATCATGGCCACAACTGTAACACTACTTCAGTAGCAAGAGGGGGATGCAGGGAACAAGGCACAAAGCCAGCTGCTGGCACACTATGCCTCTGGCTGGCAGGAGCTCAGCCCAGTGGGCAGGTGCAGGCAGACCAGGGGCATGGGGTTGCAGCATGCAGGGAGCTTTGTGGGAAGAGCAGCAGCAGTCTGCAGGTCTGGGACTGCAGAAAAGAGCTGCTGGCAGACTGCTCGTGCTCAAAAGAACCTTGCAAAGAGCTGGGTGGGTGGCTGGCAGCCTGGGAAAGGAGCCATTCAAAAGCAGAGGGAAGTCATTTTTTGGTTCAGGTGTGGTTTTGCTATTTCATATATGTATTTCAGCCTAAGGGAGGATGAACAATTCAATTAGAAAAATAAGTCCTGAAGTGGACCGAATGAGGACATTTAAGCTGCTGAAACATTGCCCTGGCAATTTTTGTGCTTCATTTCCACATTGATCCTTGAAATACCACGTATTCTGAGCTATGAGTGGATAAACATTTATACAAAAAAGATTTATCTTTGTGTCTAGAACATCTTTACGTAGAGGCATGGGGATTGTTTTTCCCAATGTGTAATTTGTAAAGATTTTCTCTATCCCACACTATTTTTGGCTTTAGAGCATCCTTATTTGAGAAATAAAAGAAATTAATTCACCAAGACACTCACAGTGCCTGTCTGGCTTCTCTCAAGGACTACATAAGGCTAGACCATGCCTACATTTGTATACCAAATGGAGCCTGTATCTAGTCTGCCAGTGGAAATGAAAAAGTCAGAGGCCTGCGACCTGAAGCTTATTTTCCATTATTTTCAAATAGCCTGATGAACTAAGGCTAAATTTCTGCTTGCTAATAAAATGTGAAGGAGAGGATAAATCATTTGCTCTGCTAGTTTTACCCTTGGCATGGATCAAAGGAAAAAGAAAGCCACGAGCGGGTTACAAAGCAAAGCTCCCAAATCCAGGAATGCCTGGCTGTGGCTTATAATATCACAAGAGAAAGCTGAATGAAAAATGATATAATATTTGCTACAGGGAACTGGTCTACTTTTGTCTTATTGCCCACCTAAAACTGCATGAGAAGCATTAGGGCAGCACCAAGAAACAAATTCCAAACATGTTTTGTGTAATGCATGAAGGAGACAGACTGACTTAATGTGGAAGGCTTGCAGCTGCTGTGCTGCCCTCCTGGAGACATCACATCCCCCTAGTCCAACCCCAGCAAGGCAGCGTTCATCTCCCACTGCTGGTGCAGGGCAGGCACCGTAAGCTGTGCTACAGCAGAGTTTGGGGAGAAAAAGTCTTTCCTGCTTTGCAGAGCTGAGCCTAGCCTTAGCACTACATGTTTCCAGCAAGCGGGGGGACTGAGAGATATCTGCTGTGTATTCATGGAGATGCTACATGGCCATTGTGCCTTTCCATGCTGTCACCACCATGCAGCCCCTAAGTCCTCCTCTGGTATTCCCTCCATTGTATGCTTGTCATCCCCAACCCTGGGGGACAGGTCTTGGCTGACTTGGAAGGGACACTTCTCAGAGAAACTCCCTGAGAGACAGACAGGTCAGCGTGGTGGTGAGGGTGAGCATGCAGGACACCCAGCTGTGCTATTTCCCCTACTACTTTCTTGCATTTTCATTGTTGGCTGCAGAGGAGGATCAGGAGGAATTTCACTTTGCTCCTTTAAACACGTGCAGGCTCATCTGCAACGAGAACATTGCTGTGGTCATTAAAAGCAAACAAAGGATGCTGACTCCCAGCATCAACACTGTGACAGAGGGACAAGGTGAGAGCCAGCAGCCCTCCAGGGAGTCCATAACTTTTCTGAGATGGGGACAGCTGGCCTATGTGGATCAAGGAGAAGACATTCTTCAGAGAAGCCTCCAGATAAGGAGGCCAGCCATTCCCTGGAGAACAGGGAAAAGACCAAGCTGTCTATCCCCAAGACATAAATAATCAGTGCAAGATCCTGAGCTGGAATGAAAGCACGTTATTCCCATGACTTCCAAACACCACTGTTATTTCATCAGCTTTCCACAAGACAAACTGACCTACCTAGGGCATGGAAACCCGGGAGCCACCAGCAGGGGATCCTAGCAAGGCTGGCCAGGCATCCTCAGCAATGCTGACAGCAGAGAGACAAGGGTTCCCAGAAGCTGGGTCAACTGTGGGGCTGTTGGGCTCTTCTGTGTGCCTAGCTTGGCTCACAGCTTCTTGGCAGAGGATACATCTGTCTGAGATACTGCAAGGCTGAACTGTGGCATGGTAAGTGTCCAGATTAGCAGTGTGCTAGCAAAAAAGCACTGGCACAGTGCAAGATCAAGTGAAAAAGATCAAAATTATTCCATCAACAACTTCAACCTTGCTTGACAATTAATCCACTTTTAGTACTAAAAAGACGTTTTCCCTCAGGTTAGTATTTTAGTGCCATTTATAGGAAAACTAGACCCCCCCCCATCCTGCATTTCAGGAATATTTCTGGACTTGTTAAGGATTCTGGGGTGTCCAAAGCTAGAAATACTTTTTTTATTTTGGTTGTTACTGCTGCCAAAAATTAAATCAAAACCAAATCCCCAAACAGAATTTAATTAGGGATTGCTTGTGGGCAAATGTAAAGTCACTAAAAGATGGATCATTAAGTTTGTGTTAGGGCAACCTGGCTGGCACTTGGCCAGAGTCTGGAGAGGAGAAAGCCCCCTTCCTCTGTGCAAGCATGCTCCTTTGTCCTAGTGCCCACCCAGGCTGAAAGTGGCAGTTATAGATAGCAAATATGAAATAACTAAGTCAAAGATCTTTGTGCTCCACAGGGCCTGAAGCTGCTGTCCCAGGGCACATGGCAGCACTGGCACTGGGAACAAAATGAGCACATGGAGTGGGAGATAAGGGGTAGGGAGGGAAGAGACACAACAGTTCATAAGAGCCACTGAAGCCAAGGAGGGACATCACAAGGTCCCCCAAACTGGGGGTGAGTGTGCAGGGAACCTCATTATGATGAATTCCAAGTCCCAAATTTACCTCTGTCCTGGTATAGAAAGTCCATCCACATAAGCATGCATTTATATAGGAACTGTCAGGGGTCAGCCCCCCAAAATTATCCATGACATCATCTTTGAAACTACCATCATAAGGGAAAAGGAGAGATTATTTTTTGTTTGTTCGTTTTCTTAAGTGGCGTCTGAGATTAGAGCCGACACCGGGAGGATCAGCACTGAATCCTGGGCTAAATATTTCATTGCCACAGACGCTGACATCAAGCTGGTTACAAAGCAACTCATGTGCTGTTTAATTTCTGGTTTTGGTTTGCTTTGTGCTGTTTGTAGTCTTTAACTTACTTTTATTTGGTTGGGGTGTTTTTTGCACAACCTTCTGCTAAATTTTGCAGTAGACAAAGGAAAAGATAATTTAGTTTCAAAAAGAAAAAATCAACATGAAAATGGAACAAGGAAAGTTAAAAATTAAAAGGCTGAAGAAAACAAGCTACATTACGTCTGCTTTTCTTACAATTTTCACGTGCCCAGCTGATCTGCCTCATGCAAGATTTTGCTCTAATGGCAAACAGATTTTTCACAAGTAACACCAGAGACGGGGTTCAGATTTGGGCAGGATGGACTGTGGCCAGGGTCATGGTATGCCTTTCAGCTTACTGTTCCCTGTGCCCTAACAGGAACCACTGGTGTGAGGGAGCCCACCTGAGACACACCTGGCTTTAACAATCCCAAATCTTGCTGCTCTGTGGCACTGCACCTCACACACAGGTAACACGTTGCTGGTGGTAGGAACAGCACAGGGCAGCTAATGAAACAAACAGTGCTGAGGAACTTCAGCTCCCTTTTGTTGTATTTCAGAGAACCACTGTAAAACTTCACAAGGGAAATCATGCTTATGCTTCAATGCAGCAAGCAAAAGCATCCCATTTCCCTTCTCTGCCATTCAGACTAAATTTGGCTCTCTCTGACACTGGTATCTTTGGAATACATCCACTGAACTTATTCAGCATTCCCACAGTGGCATCTGTGAGCAGAGCATGGAACCTTATTTATTTATTAAGACTATATGGGCTTGAGCTCTGTTGTTGCAGGGGGAAAGCCACTTCCCTCAACTTTTATCATGCTCAGTTGCAGAGGATTGAGTGGTACATCCAGAGGAACAGAGCCAATTAGTAGAGCGAGGGATGCAGCCGTCTGTGTGTTGCAATCCTCTCGTGTGCTCCTGAGAGTGCCAGCTTCAAGATCTAACCAGGGTCTTTCCTGGCTGAGGAGCCTTTGACGTCGGTGCTGATGCTGAGGCAAGGGAGACATGGACGGACTAAAATAACACAGCTATTATCAGCTTCACTCAAAATTCTAGTTCAATTTAAATTCATTTGTCAGGCAAAGAAGAAAACTGACTTTTTCCCTGAGTGTCTGTTCTCCCTTCTAGCTCCAGAAACATCTCAGAGTCAGGAGCAGCAGAGCCCAAGGTCTCATTACAGAGGCACCATTTGACTCCTGAGGATGCTCCCAAGTTCTTTCCAAGCACAACCAAGTGCTGGTGGCTAATGATGCATGCCCCACTGGACAGCAGTTTGATACAAGATGCCAACCCCATCCTAGTACCCTAAGTACTTTTGAGCTAAGGAATCAGCTCTCGCAAGAAGACCCATGGGCCTGCTGTGGTCAGAAGGTACTCAGTGAGCCAAGAACAGGAGTTCCAGTTTCACGTTCATTTTAGGGCAAGTGGCTCCCTCTCTCTTCCAAATGGCACTTGGGAAAGCAGCCATCAATGACATTTTCCCCTTTGCAAAAAGTGCTGCTTCTGAATGCAATTCTTTCTGCATTTGTGCTGCCTGGAACATTCTCAGATCAGTCTTTGACAGCTGGCACATTAGGTTCCTTACAAGAACATCTAGATACTTGCTACTCCAGAGCCTGGGGACATGCACTAGAACATTCCAACTGCACATTGGTCTAGCCTGCAAGAGTGACCCCAGCGACAACTCCTCACCCCAGCTCTGCCCTCCTGCCTTCCCACATTATGTTACTGCACGGTTATCTCCTTCCCTTCTGATTGAAGACAATCTGCTCCCAGGATGTGGATGTCAAACCCAATTTCAAGTTTGATCCTGTTTCAAGCCAAATTCCCAGCTCTTTGGGAAACTTACATAAGAGCCTTAAAACTTCTCCCTGGCCTCACACAGCCTGCTTCCAAGTCTGAAGCAGGATGGGAACAGCTGATTTGCAGCAGCAAGCAGGAAGCTAGGACCTGATTCATTGTTGTACAGCTCTGGGACTGCTGGTGTATCACAAGGGATGGAGAATGCTTCTGAAACAACTGCCAGTCCTCAGTGTGCCCATGCCACAGACAGATCTGCGGCTGGGTTTTCACAATCTTCCCAACCCATGGGAAGCGACTCTAAGCTGGTCCTGCCCGCCCTACTGGAATGGCATGGGCCCTTCCTTGGGTACTTCAGACCCCAGGGTGCCAGCTGCCAAGCAGCAATAAAATACAGAAGGACTGATGCCAGTACCCACTGCCTCACTTCCTGAACTTGAAAGTACTTGATCCCCACCGTCCCCCAGCAAGGAAAATGACAGGAAGATGATGTGACTCAGAGGCAACTGCTCCTCCTTTCAGTCTGAAGTACAGGAACACCCTGCATTTAGTGGAGCTGCCTCCAGCTCACACCATGTGAGCAAGACAGGGATGTGCCAACCAACAGAAACGCAGCAAAGGAAAAGTAATGTATAGAAGCAAAGCTGGACCTGGTTCTGAACACAGAGTCCTTGTGTGGTTCATCCCAGCCACACAGACCCCACAGCCCACTCAGGGAAGCATCTCACACACAGACATCCCCTGCTACAGCTGACACTCGGGTCAGGAGCACTTGTGTCCCATGTGTGAGACAGTGGGGAAACAGAGCTAAGCATGAGCAATGGAGAAGGAAAAACCATCACAGAAAACAGCTGGTATCTCTGATCTAACAGCTACAGACTTCCTCAGATGCATCCTTCTCTCCTCTCCTGCCACATCTCTGGTTTGCCCCAGACAAGCACCTGGTCAAAGGTTATTGTTCTTTCTCCTTCCTCCCTTCCTGGTGGTAATTCTTGCTGAATTCATTAAAAAGGAAAGGATGAACACGTTTCACACACAGCTGCCCATCTCTGGAGACCACTGGAGCGAGAGCAGGAGCTGTATTACTGTGTACTCTGTGGCAAAGCCCCCGGGACCCATCCTTCCCTTCTCCAGTGATGGGGCTGCTCTGCTGATGTGCTTGGCTGGGCATGAGAAGGGCTCGTTAGGGATGGAGGACTCCCGCAGGCCCTGGCCATGGCACAGGCAGCGCAGCCCCAGCATAGCCCTTCCTTGTTCTCTGCACATCTCTGAGAAGGGATTCACTTGCTCTCCACCCTCACAAATCCACCCCTAGTCTGCCTCTGGAAACAGACACTTCCCAGTCATGCACTCCAGCCCCACAGCACGTGGTAGCCTGTCCAGAGAGGGGTCATTTAGGATAGAGAGTCTGGGTCTTTATTTAATTTCTTAAATGCTGCAGCTACTTCCCAGTAAGGAGATGCTGAACATGTGAAATGCCTGCCCTCCTCTAGAGCCTCTCATGAAGCTTGTAGAGGATTGCTATAACCATCCTCTGAGGATGGCCTCTGCAAATCCCTTGCTGCTTACAGGATGGTTATCGAGGCTCTTGCTAGCTTTGCTCCCTGCTGTGCTGGAGTCACCTTGTTGGATTCCAAGTGTGCTCTGGGGCCTCAGCTCTCTATGAGAAGGAGAGGTTAACATAACACCACATCAAGGGTCTGATGGCCAGAGGCAGAAGGCTACCAAGGAGCATTAACCTGCCTAAAAGATTACTTCAACAGATGGCAGTGATTTTACCCACCTCTCCATCGCTACTGGCCACAGCTGTCTGTGAAGCAGAGATGAAAATGCCAATTTCAGGCTGCATTTGCCCACCATAGCACTTGACACAATTCTTTTTGTAGCACCAGTGCCTCAGTGCCTCTGAATCCTAACCTCACCACAGAGCTGGTCCCTACTAGATCCTTTAATGTCACCCAAAATATAGCTGGCATCAGGAGCATAAGTGACTAGCTCAACCTGTGGACAATCTCTAATTGCAGTGTTACTGTGATCATGACTTTCCTAGACACCACCTAAGCATGAAAATGTCTCCAGTCTGTGCTCTCTTGCATGTTACAGATTTTTGCCTTTCTCTATTCACTCAGGTAACCCAACCAGGATTTCCCTTTTCCAAGCACAAGAAGCATCATACTGATTTGGGGCAGCTATGAGTACTAATTGCTGCCCACACCTCCCACATGAGTAAGACACAGGCTGCTAGTTGCTTGCATGGGAGTATATTAGACTGATGTGGAGATCCTCAGCTGCCTTCTTCACAACCCAGCGTCCTCCACCTTGAAAAGTGCCCACTAGTGATGAAAAAGCTGCTCTGAGGAACAGAGCTTTGCCCCAGCCCACCCATACACCTGCTACAAAGAAAAAGGCAAAACCTTGCCCAACCTATCTTGGTGAATTAAATTTCAGAGCTACTGGTGCAGAGCTTAAGAAGTAACTCGGGGAGAGAAAAGCCTGATTATTGCCTCTTTTTGGAAAGATTTGTTCCCTATGCAGGGAAAGCCCCATGCTTCCCTCCCTCTCTCCCCCCCCAGATTTGGGGGAATAACCCACAAGTTTTTATTTTATATTCCCCCCCCATCCATATCCTTGGGTTTGTGCACTTTCTGCACTGGAAACAAAGTCTTAAAATAAATTAGAGGAGAAAGGAAAAAGAAAGTACACAGATCCCACAATTAGTACAGAACACATAAGCAGTCAAGGCTTTGCATTTTGATTGTGATCACTCCCAACACTAAAAGCTGAAGTGACAAACCCCACAGCTAATTCTGGCTGATCTTAATGTCTGTGTATGCGCTGGTTTAATTCCTTGGCCTCTGGACACAGCCTGCTGATAAAGATATTTCTTTATTTTACTCTCCTCCACCCAAATCAGTTTGCTTCACTGAATCCTATTCAAGCCTGCACATCTGAGCTCCTTCCTTGGTCTGAACCAAACCCTTATATCTGCAGTGCAGGAGATGGATCCAGAACAGAAGGCTGGTGGTGTGGGGTGAGGTGCAAGTGAAAACACAGTAAGAGCAAACACAGAGTTCACAACATCCCAGAATAACTCAAGTGGGAAGGGAACTCTGTGGGTCTCTGGTCCCTGACCAGAGCAGGACTACCTTTGAAGTGAATACAGGCCTCAGGTGTGTCCAGTCAGATAATGGGTATCTTCAAGGACAGAGATCCCCCAGCCTAGGGGGTTGTGTTTTCATGACTGCCTGCCTTCCCAAAGTAAATCTTTTCCTTATATCTAGTGGAATTTCCTCTGTTACAACCCAGTCTCTCATCCTATTACTATGAAAATGATTTAAGACCAAATTAAATCAGGAGTACATAGTCACAAGAAATGATCTTAGTCCTCTGTGAAAAGCAGAGTGCACTGCACAGCCTCTGCTTTGAACACAGCAGACTAAAACCAAGGCACAGATTCAGACTTCCTAGGGTTTTAGCTACAGATCAGAATGTGCATAGCTATGTACACCGCACATGACTCTCAAGAAGCAGCCTCTCTCAAGACTTCATTGAAAGGGCATGCTTTGTCTGGTATTCAGCACAGATAGTGCATTAGATCTTCAGAGGTGGTCAGTCCTTTCCTACCACCACCTGCACAGCATAGTGCCACCAGTTACACCTTTAACCACAGAAATCTCTGCCTGAACCTGATGTGCCCTCCTTCCAGCTGCAGACAGCCGAGACAAAATCAGGATGAAGATAAAAATTATTACTTTGTTCACCACTTTAAACAACATCATTAAAGCTACACTGTGTGGACGGATTTGCAGCAGAGGATTGCATATGTACCAGGACTGTGTAGAAGGGGGATGTACAACGAGGAACCCTAGAGCTGCACACACTGGGTTATACCCTTTACATTACTGCCCCTGAATCAGATCCTAAAAATGCCAGGCATCATTATGATCAGAGCAGGATCAGGGTATTGACTTTCACTGCAAGACTGGCAATTGTTTTTGAAGGTCCTGAGACAGACACTGAGAAGAAATAAGAACTGGGTAGACTGTATGGAGTTAGTACATAGCCCTGTAACATTTATTCAAGACGACACTAAAGCAGCAAACTGAAGGTGTAAATGTAATGTGACACTGCATTGGAAACTCCCTCTGAAGTGGAGCCTGAAGGACACAATGCCTGGGACCCCAGTGTTGTGTGACAAGATGTTGTTTTGGTGTAACTACATCCCTACTCAGAAGGAGCTAGTCAGGAACTAAAAGTTTGCATGTTCTCTCTGATCATTCCTGTTGCTTCAGTGCAGAGCACTGACATTTCAGGTTTTGAGCTTAGAAGCAGTGAGGTACTCCGACTCGTACAGAGCTCACCAAAGGTTTTTCTTTGTTTATTGTTGCTTTGTAAAAAAGTGTTCTCTACAAAAGAGAAAAAGCATAAGTAGATGTAAAGGCTCAGGTTGCCTCTAGCCTGCCTCCCTCCCAGGTCCTAGAGCTGAGTGCAAAGGGGCTGCTGCAGCACGGCTCTCATCATTGAGCAGCGGAGAAGCAGATCATCACCACTCTAGAGGACAAAGGGATGCATGGTGTCACCTTGGCCCTGCCACTTCCAATTCTGCAGGTGCTCAACCACACTCAGGATTAGGCCTTGCAAAATGAAATACGCACTTCAAGCATATCCCCTTTCTGTAGGAGGTATGACTTGAACTCTTTGTTTAGTGCATTGTGTTCAAAAATATCTAAGCCCATAGCACAGACCACACTGAATTTTCATTTCCTTTAAGTAGGGCCTAGCTTACACAAGCACACAGTCTTTTGTTAGTCAAAGCAAAGCAGCAGTTCCCACTGAAGGGTGGGAGATGGAGCATGTATGGCTTCACACTGAATCAGACATTTCATACAAAAAGTGTAATTCTTTTCTTAAGCCCTGTAGGAAGAAAATAAGTGACAAATGAAGTAGTCTCATGAAACTGAGGCAGGAGGAAAAGTACTGATCTCAATGTGGGCTCCACAGTGACATTCAGGGTTTGAGTAAAATCAGATCCACAGCAGTTTGAAGCAGGAGACCTCACATCTCTTGGGGTGGTGAGGACACACCAGGCTGTTCCACCTCTTCCATGATGGCTTTCCAGTTTACATGAGAGCCAAAACGTTTGCTGTCACAGACACCAGAGGCTGTGGATAACTTTCCCTGAACACATTCTCCAGCAGCAGGTAAAGAGTAGGTTTGACCTCACACCTAGGAAAGGACTGGTAAGAAGCAGGCAGGCTCAATACCTCTCTGCTGTTCCATTGCCTGTGTTTAAGGTATAAGCACTCAGGAAAACTTCTTCCCTACAGAATATTATGTGCCATAAAGAAAAGGTCATAACCAAAGAAGCTTGCTGACCAAGAAGAAAAGCAAACTTCATGTACACCTCCTTCTCACTGACTGTCTTAGCAGAGTAAATCCCAAGATGCTCAGGAAAGGCCCTATTTACTGCCCAGATTTCTCACTCCATACATGAACCAGAACCAGAGTAGCAAGTCATGCAGATTTCCACCGTGCATACTGTGGAGTAACCACATCCAGAAGACAATTTCCTAAGCCTTCCTGTGAAGGTTTCCAAACAGAGCTATTTGGCCTACAGAGACCTGAGAGGTAATCCAGACATTTGGCAATACTGATCCCTCCTATTCCAATTAGGCAGGAGGACAGGACTCTCCTGCAAGCATCGCTGGATAAAAGAAACCAAGCAACCTTCTGCAATCAAAGGGAGCCTGTTCCATTTGCTCCAATCTCTCTCAGCTACCTTCCTTTCCTCTTGCTATGTAATTACATAGATAAATAATTTAATCTAGCCTTAAAGGAGAAATACAAACTCCATTTGTAGGGTTAAATAATGGATTTTAATGCTGGCTATGCTTCTGGTGAGAGAATCCCAAGTGAATTACTGAAGCTTGCCATTTATCTGTCTATATTAGCAAAAACATTCACACACACACCCCCCCCATTCCAGGGCCTGACCACCCACCTGCAGTGCCTGTAGGAGCTACACACAGCAATTAAATGCATCCATGGCTTCAAAATTTATCACCACTTAAAGAAAAGAAGACAGCAGACCTCAACAATTATAAAACCAAGAAACACCATGTACAAACCTGTACTTTGAAGTACTGGACACTGGGGAGGATATTCCACACATCTCAGGAAATCCATTGAGAACTTATACCACAGCACCCCTTTTCCTCAAGCTCAGAGTCTCCTGCATCCCACCCTTAGAGAACAGGACCTTCATCACATGTGTTTTGGCTATCCCAGCTGTTCCCTTTTTAAAGTGAGGAGTTGTCTCAGCAGTCCATCTACAAATTCCACTGATATTCTGCAGTGATAGGTAGCAGCAAAGGCAGAGCTGCTCCATGAGTTGTAATAAAAGCAATCATAGTTCCACAGTAACCAAGCAGAACAGGACTAGCAATGAGATCAACTGGCAGGCTGATAACTGTGAACTAAATGTAAGGGAAAGTGAAAATTCTAATCCAAACAGCAAACAAGGACAGAGCTGAGCAGAAATCCACCCGCAGTAGAGCTTATACCAGGACTAGGTTCCTAGTGAGGCTGTTCGGATTAAATCCTGTTAGTGCAGGCAAGGCCCTGCCACAGGAGAGCATCCAGCATGGCTCAGGTGTGCAGACATTGCAGTAACTGGTTTGCATTAGCAGGGTGGCTGCTGGCCCTCAGCACACAGCCTGCTGCAGGAGGCAGGTTTGGCACCTTTTGCAGCTCAGCGGCTACCCCAGCAGCTTCAAGTACCTGCCAAGAACAGAGAAAAGCCAACTTTATTCCTTTGTCTCTTTGGCTTTAATGCCAAGACCTATGCTAAGGTCTGGAGGGAATGAAGACGTGTTGGTAAAAGGAGTGAAGAAAAGGCAGAGCACAATATTGAGCTGGAAGACTTAGTCACTACAGCTGAAATGAGAAGATGTAGGGCTGGATTCATAAGAAGCTTCCACACCTCAGAGACACAAAAGAGAGCAAAGAAAAATATTCATGAGCTGGTTTGGTGTGTTTGTGTGAGTCTACCATGGTACTGAAAATTTCACAGCATATTTAATGGAACAAAGATACTCAACCTACCAAGGGACTCTAGTGTCTCTGATTAGCTGTCACTGGCACCAAGTTCTTCCAGCCGCAGACTACCTCCTAATTTCTTCATTTTCTAAGCATAACTGATAATTATGCACATCCTACCTCGTTTCATTCATACTCTTAGTAGCCTTTCTCATCTCTCAGTCTTATTTCTATTCTGTGTTTTGCCTCTGTACTGTAAATTCCATCTTCTCCATTTGCCTTCTGGCTGAAACACTTAACTACCTGAAGTTTTCTTTCCTAAGATTTTCCTCTCCTCATGGAAAGCCTACAGAAGTGCTGAGTGTGCAAGACTTGTCTCTCCCAGGAAGATGCATGGAGCAGGTAGGGTTGCTCTTCAGGGACTGTAGGGTACTCCCAGGTACATTTGTGAAATTAACTTCAGGCTCGGCAGCTGCTGTGGCTGATGGTAACAGCTGCCTCTATGATTTATGAGCCATATAGGAACATCTTGCAAGATTCAGAGACCTGCATATGGAAGGGGATTTTCCTGTGAATGCCTTGACTTAAGAAAATGTACCAAACACATGTTTGAGGGGAAACTGCAAAAGACTTTGTTAGTGGTAAGCTTCATCTTTATTTTGGTTGTCTGCATATCAGCTCCCTCCCTGCTATGAGGAATGATGGCAAAGTGGTTATCTAAAGCTATTTTCAATGTCCACTGACCACCTCCAAGGTCTATGAAGAACATGATTTTCACTATTCTGATACCTCAACACGATTTTGTCTAGGAATTTTGTGTAGTGGCAAGTAGATCAACGCGTGTACAAATATGTAGTGCAGCTCTTCTGTTTTACACTTCCTGATGCTCTTCTGTGTTATTCACACCTTTTCATACAGTTAGGGTGACCTCGGGTGCACAACAGCTTCTGCCAGTGCAGCATACATAATCTGGTTTAGGGGTTTCTCCCTAAGTTGCCCAACAAGGACAGTGCAATGCTTCCCCCCACTCTGGCTGGACAGTTCTACCAGTAAATAACATCGGTATGATGTTTCTGATGATGTTTCAGAAACACCACTGGAGCAGAATGAGCTCTTTGCAGCAGGAATCCTTGTAAATTTCCCATGGAAACCACAAGTGCTCTGTAGTGCTACTGTGCTCCAGCCGCCAGGGCACTGCACCAGGGCATTCTGAGACCTGGACTCTGGGTCTCTGTTTTTCTTGTTTGCACCATTTTTGGGTGTTCCCTGTTGCTCTGCTTACATACCTCCTGGGGCATTCATGTGCTCCTCTAGTGTGAATCATCATCACTGCTTCATAGCATGAAGCCAGGTGGAAACTTTATCCAACAAAAATGTAAAAACAAGCAGTTGCACTTGGATGCCACCGTTGCTTCCACTGCATATATTCTGCAATTGTGTTCGTCCAGCAAAGCTGATCAGAGGCACTGCTGTGAAGGAGTTCCAGATGAGAAAGTTAAATTCCTCTGTGGGGGTGTGGGTGGTGTACATGGATATGTATGCTGTGAGGAAAGGGAGCTCAGGAGATTTTGGACCAGGTACAAAACTACCATTAGACAAAACTATCCCATAGTAAGTATTAATTTGTCTTTTCACTTCCCCAAAATCTTGGTTCTGACTTGACACCTATTACCTGATTAATAATTATTTGATGGTCAATTTCTTTATCTTCTGATAATAGGTTCCAGCAGTCGCATTTATGAGAGCTTGTCTCCGGGAGAGAAACTTGCTTTTTGTTTTTAAATGCAAAACCAGCCCTGGATGTATTCCCATGAATCGAAGAACATGTTGTTGTTTTTTTGAAGGACTTAGAGCTAGGCTCATGATTAATTCACCAAATTAAATTAAACCAGTTGGCAACTCTAATTTAAAGTTGGCTCATTTTCACCCATCTGAGTTCAAAATGGCAGAATGGATTTTGCTCAAGCTTTAGAAAAAAAAAGAAAAAGAAAAGAGTTTGCCTTTGGGAAAAGGAGCAGATACTAGAAATAGAAATATGAAATAGTAAGAGTATTCGGGTATCCTCCTTAGTCATCCAATGTTAAACAGAAGAACCAGTTTGGTAGTGGCTCTGCCTGCAGGTGCACAGCAGGGGAGGGATGTTTTTGTAAGAAGATGATGATGTCCAGGTGGAGAACTGAGCAGCAGTTTCTGCTTCAGCAGGAGCCTGACCAGCAGTACTCAGCAGAGTGCTGACTTTCTGTGGCCCTCCTACAAAGGATCCATCTGTACCTGCAGCACTCACCTTTCAACTCAGTGTTTCAACAAACTGTGCAGCAGCTCTTGTTGTGATCTTCACAACTCCATGAGGAGGGTGCATCTCCACATAGCAACTGAAAGATGAATCCAGTAGGAAATGTACTCATCATTCACCAATAAACCCACAGAGTGAAAGAATATACAGTGTGAGGATGTGGGTGGGTGAGGATGGATCTACTTGGAGGGATATGGTACATGGTAGATAGGCCATCTCTAAACAGTACCTCTGTGAGCTCCATATCAAGCCAACCAAGTGCAGGCTTTTTCTGCATGGGGGGGAGTTCTTTCCCAAGGTCTGGTACAAAAGAAATTGTAGTCACTGAGCATGAGAAACGCAGCCTCATATCTGCAATAAGAACTGATAGTGCTTCTTATTTCAATGACACACACCTTCTAACTGGTCTGCATGTTTACCTGTCAGCATCTCCTAAGAGAATGATGAGAGTGTTATAGCTGAACTCTTCTGTTGTCACGTAAGTTCAAGTACAGAGAAAGTGATGGGTAGAATGATTTTCCATACAGTGGAAGCAGAATTCAGACCCTTCCTTCAAACACTGTAATGAGCTTTAGGGAGCTCTTCTAATTCCTAGTTTAGGACTTGACCTGTAAATACACAACATAGAGGGATATTTCATGTGCAGGCTACAGAGGTGAGTTTTCAGTCCTAAAACTGAGATGACCATACAAAACCACTGTCCATAACGGCTTATATAGATCACAGTTTTAACCGGGAACTCTTCTGGAAACTATTCTTCCTGTTACAGACCTTTTGCCTTCATTATTGCCAGGCCAGATTCCTGCACAGTGCTTAGTGTCATGCCAGAACTCAAGTGAAGCCATTAACCCAAGCTGGTGCAGACCCTGACACGATGTCTGTCAGCAGTACCCATTTGACCCCAAGCACACCGACTTCCCGGTGGTTTGTAGGGAGCAAGTTTCACAGTTTGGGTTTTGTTGGCCTAGTAGCTAAAGACCTCAAACCTTTTGTCTTTCATTTCATGGAGGAGACTTCATCCCTTCAGCAGATTTGATCAGAGATGTTGTATTACTTCTGCTTTGTGTTTGCAGCAGCCTGCCCACAGAGACCCTGCAGACATGGAAAAGCTCTGTCTTTGTACATATATTTGTGAGAAACAGATTGACAGAGCTGGCTACTGGAAGGGAATGGGGGCTATCTCCAGGCTGTTTGTGACTGAACAACTCTGTTTGGGGAAAAGCCCATGAACGGGATTCAAGGTTGAGTCCTCTAGCTGATACCACATTTCCCACAGGCTGGTGAGAACACATGGAACAGTTAATATTTAAACTGTTGACACAGTGCCCGATTTAGACAGCTGCTTCAGCGTCACCCTCATTTGGAAAAGTGTTTGGGGGAAAACTGCATGATCTAAACAGCAAGCACAAAATGCCTAGGCTCCCCAAACCACATATTTGAGTTGCAACTGAGTTGGCTTGGTTCCTACTCTCAAGGCAGAGAGTGACTTAGAAGAGCTTCTCAGCACAAAGTCTATTAGATGAGACTTCACAAGACAACCGGCTGGGAAATGTTTATTGGTCTTCCCCCCCACCCTTCCAAAATCCTGCATTGTTTTCAAGAACTGTAGAAAAAAACCTGAGATCGTAATGATTTGCATGAAATGCTTTTCAACTGCCTTAAAATAATATCCTTCCTTTCATGTAAGGTTTAGTATCCATTTTGCTCTCAGTTTTTGTTTTTCTGAATTTCCTTCCTTCTGCCTCTACCTGCCTGAAATTAGTCAATGAAAATTGTGTTGATACAGGTCAAAACATAATTTATTCTTGGAAAGAAAACGTTCCAAAGATATATAAACCAAAAATGAAACTTGCTGATAGTAAAGATTTCACATGCATCGAAGACAATGGTCTGAAATCTCCAAAACAACTCTTTTTTTGGAACTTTTCTTTGCTCTCAGATTTAATGCACGATCCTTGGCAGAGCAGTACACTAAATGCTGCCTTGCTGCTACCTTCCAAATTGTTGGGAGCTCATCTGCAGTGGGATTTCCTACAAATAGTTAGGAGGGAGCGCACTGATTGATATCCTTGCATGCTGTTATACAAACTGATCTTCTCTCCAACGGCAAGAAAACTTCCAGAATAAACGATTCTAAACATTTACTACAGGTGTTTTGGCAAACGTTGTGTATCGCTCTGAGTATTACTGTAATGCAACCTAAATGCTGAAGTCATTGAAATGTCAGAGGAACTTAATCACTTCAGGGCTTTTGGAAATTTGAAGCTCTATCGTCATTTGAATGTTCAGGGAGTTTACTAGCACCATTAATGACAAAAACTATCCCTACCGCTATTGACAAAAATCCTTCCAATACCCCTTAACAGAGGCAGGCAGGTACTGAATGTAATGGGGTGCCTGTAATTGCAAACAGTGTAGACCTATTCTATCTGGGCTTCTGGGATGTTTGAGTGCACACTGCTGCCGTTTACTAAGGATATGGATTAACATAACAAAACTGACAAAATTCTAACTGAAACCAAATATTCTTCACAAAAGGATGGGGGTTAGTTATCTTGGGCAGGTGTGAACCCTGAAGATTGTTACGGATGTGAAGCACCTCATCCCTAACTGTGACTGGAAGCAATCATTAAACCTTTTTCCCTATTGCAGTGTGAGACCTTGCCATAGAAACCCAGGGGACAACAGATTAAACAGAAGAGAACAGGAAGGTAAAGGGAGATTAACAGAGCTAAAATCGCACTTCAATTTAAATGAGAGGGTAGGGTGAAGATTTTTTTTCAGCTGCTAAATATAAACATTTATTTAACAAAATGAAGGCAGGAGGAAAAAAGGATCACAGAAGCTCTCTAGAGTGACAGGTTATCAAGAACTGTAACTCATCAGCACAACTTGAAAAGATTTCCGTTGTGCTGCTCTTCTCTGCTCAATCCTGACATTATTTAATCACAAACATGGCAGACACCAACTTGGTATTTCTCTTTCAAAGCCACAAAACAACTTTTACTGTTTCTGTTGAGGGCAAAGCCTTGTTAGCTTTCATCTCTGATTTTGGTGAGGCTGAGACCCTCCAGATTTTAGACGCCCACTACTGAGCTCATGTGTTAGGTTTCCAAAAGCTTCCACTTTCAGCAAATATGGGATCAATGGGAAGTCCAAGAGGAGAAGGCAGCAATGCTCCCAGGACCTCCCTAGTGCTGCAGCTGTGCCAGGAAAGGATGGCCTTTCAGGTCAGCTGGTCTTCAGGGCTTTTAAAGACAAGAACTGTCCTAATGGCTGGTGAGGAGAGCTTAAAGCTGAATTGTCATATATAGACTTCAGTAAAATAAAACCAACCCAATATCATACACTCAGTTTGCTGAACAGGTGTTGTCCTTTGTTGGAGAGGTGAATAAGGACTGGATTTCACACATGTTGAGTGCTGAATGCAGTTTCTAGTATGATTTTTTCCCCTGACTTTTCATGTTACCACCCCCAGTGGCAGTAGGTCTCGTCTGAAAAAAGTTACTTGAGTGCCCACCTGAAGTGTAACAAGCAGTGTGAATGTTCCTATCGTCCTAGCTGAGTTGGGAGAGACAGCTTTGCTCTGTTTCAGGGATGCAGGAATGGTCCCATCAGTGGCAAGCAGACTTCCAGGATCACACCAATATCCCTGCACTACTGACTTGCCCTGTATTTCTAATCATTAGCTGTATGCTTACAGCATAAACTCACAGAGGTGCGGAGCAAACCAAGCTGCGCAGAACGCAGTCTGATTGGAACACGCACACCCCAGTGCTACTGTGGTGAGGGACTCTGGGGTAGTAACAGCACTTTGCACCACACAGAAATGTGGTTTCGAAACCAGCTCTCTCCTTTTACCTGTACTCACAGCTGACCATGGTTTTGCCCTCTATAGCAGCTTTTTCCCCCTGTATTCCCACAGCCCCTTGCTGACTGATGCTGACACACTCTGCAATGGCTGTTCAGCCTGACTTCCTTCCTCACACAAAAACCTTCTAGATGACCTCAAAAGACCAAGCCTTTTAAAGTTTGAAAAAGAAAGTTGGGAGCTTAAGACTCAGCCTATTTACATGAAGTACCTCAATGCCTCATTCTAAGTGCATCAGTCATTTCTGAAAGTGGTCCTTTCTTGCCATTTTTGGTTGGTATGGCAAAGTCTAATAGTGCTTCTGTGCTTTATTTGCTTGTGGAAATAGGATACAAGACCCTTTGAAAATGTAATCTCTGATCTTTGCTCCTTAGACTTAGGGTAAATTATTCATACTATGGTGGAAAAATAAGGCTGGGGATTATTCTAAATTTCCCATCTAGGCAGCATCACAGAGTCTGTGCATATCCCAGCACTCTGCTTAACCCTGGAGAGACAGAGTTGGACACAGATAACTTTGCTTAAGTCTTATCAAAGTTCTTTGGACACACATTTCAAATGGCATCACTAGAGTTATGTTTAAAGTTAAGGACAACTGAGAGTCCTCTGGATGGTAAGACTGATTTGCTTTTCAAAGGCATAAAGACAGTGCCTTGAAAATGGAAATGTGTAAGAACATTCAAACCAGCAGAGAAAAAGTTGAGTGTTTCTCCTTTAAAGGCTGTATTTTATAAGTGTTACTTTTGTTCTGGGTAGGAAAAAAAAAAAGCAATCCCAAAAGCCCAAGAGAGATTCCTAACCAATTAATAATTAACAGCGTTCAAGTACATTTATGTCCACTTACAGCAGTTGTTAGAAAAGAAGTATTTTTTGTGTTTTAACACCTTTTTTCAAAAAAAAAAAAAGAAAAGAGAAGAAATTACTGTACATTTTACATTGTTTTGGCACTGGTATGGACCATTTTTAAAAACATCTGTTGTTAGTATTTATAATGGTTTGTACAAAATTGTAAACTATTTTCAAGTTAGTTTGTTTTTACTTTTGATCATCATGACTTTTCAAAAACTGTCGCTGCAGGAACAAAAATATCCCAAACAAAACCCCAAAATAAAATCAAGGCAACTCTCTTTGTCCCTTCCCACCCTTTCCCCTGTCCTCCTGCCCACT
Organism: Upupa epops; assembly: GCA_013397515.1. Classification (NCBI taxonomy): domain Eukaryota; kingdom Metazoa; phylum Chordata; class Aves; order Bucerotiformes; family Upupidae; genus Upupa; species Upupa epops. The sequence continues at coordinate 14,580 of VZRI01010710.1, read as the reverse complement.
ATCCCTAAAAGAAGATGAAGACAGTTTTTGAAAGTACCCAGCAGTAATTGGTGAGCACAACCTTCCTGGGAACCCTCCTGTGCCACAGTGTGGGCTCAGGCTGACACAGGATGGCTCTGAGAGCAGAAAGTGCCACCCACCAATCACATCTTCCCACCTCTAGAGTAGACAAAGATGGCTCTTTAGGTAATTTTATTTTATTTCTTTGCTGTTTTTTCTCTTTTTTTTTCTTTTTCCTGTTTTTTTACAAAAATGTCTACATCTAAATCACTTTGCTAGAAACATTATTTTCCTTTTTACATTAGTTAAAGCAGAATCTGCTTTTGTGAAAAAAGACAAGGATCAAGGTCGTATTTCATGCAGAAAATGCAAATTAAAGATCATAAAAATGGGTGGTTTGTTCTGGGTGTTTTGTTGGTTTTCGATTTTTGTTTTTTAGAACACTGTACAGGATGCAATGCAGCCACTCAGAGTATGATAAAATGGTTCACAGCAGTCCCTTGGATAGAATACATCGACACTGATCCCCCTGTCCTGTTGTCACTGTTGTCCAGTTAGTTGTTTGTCTGAATTTCAGGCCACATAAGATGTTCCCAGTTAGTGAAGAGGTTGATGCTTCTTCATCTTTGGGAGGAAGATGGATGGGTGCAGTTTGAGAGGATGATACATTGGCATAAACGGCGTAGATTTTCCTGGGAAGGATGACCCAGCCTTAAGAGGTCTAATCTTGTTTGCTTTCATACCTCTCAGTGAAAGATCCCTGGAGCGAGCACACTGTGAGAGGGCATTTGTCCTTCAGTAACAGGTTTCTCTTCCAAAAGGGTTGTGATTTCACAAAAGGACACAATATTATGACATGCCAGGCAATGGAAAGAAAAATACTGCAGACCAGAAAATGTTCTTGCTACCAGGGTCCAATCAACTTGTCAACAGGTGGGGTATCTCTGGTTAAGATTTGAGGCTTCCCTTCTCGTTTTTCTCACTTTCTTCTCCAGCACCCTGCTGTTCATCTTTCCAGAAGTTAGCAACTCTTCTCCATAACAAATGCTGAGCCTTTCTATGCAGTTTTCACTAAGAGTCTTCCCTTTCAGTCTGCTTGCACATTGGCCCCAGCCTAGTGAATCTGTCAAATCCAGGCAGGATTTTAAGCAGATGCACAGCCATCAGGTCGGCTCCTGCGCTTACACTTGAGCAAGGGATGGGACACTGTATGGGTTGAATCCCACCAGGTTTATAAAATTTCCCATCCCTTCTAGCTTCAGTGCAATTCAAATGGGAGAGGAAAAGACCTGGGGAACCGTCCCTCCCTTGCTAACCTTTTTCTTGGCAGGCACCGAAGCTCAAGGATTTCTGCCCCACCTCTGCCTGTTAACAGGTTCAGGGACATGTTGCCTACTCTCTCCCCTCTTTGCCTCCAGATTAATGGGGCACTAGAAGGGTGAAATCTCCAAGAGCAGTCCGGAAGCGGCACTAGTAAAAGATATATTCCTTTTCAAAACACCCCTGGTGGGTCCCCAGATGTCCCTGCAGCAGGTCCTGTGTGACACTTTCTCTGGAGAAACGAAGTTAAACCAGTGCTAACTCTCTCAAGAGGAGGCCCTCAATCTTTGGCCTGCCACATGACATGTTGCACATGATATTGCACAATAACCACTGTTATAGTGAGGAGTTACTGGCTTGTCTCCAGCATTCACCAGCAAGACCCTCTGGCCGTTTTGGGAACCGTCATTGCCTCAGTGCTGCAGCGGCACGGGCTCCATGGCTTTGGGCACAGCCAGGAAATGGTGATAAGAAAGAAGAGATCAGTAAATGCACCATCCCCTACAGGTAAAAATAAAGAGGACCTGCTCATGGCATGAGTGGGGTTGAACAAGTCCACCCAATGTGGGGTGCAGCATCTGTCAGTGAAGAAGCAGTGCTGGTCCCTTTCTCTGCAGATAAGACTTGAGATTAGCCACAGAGAAATGCTCCACTAACCTGAGACTGATGCTGAAAACAGGCCATTACCATTTTTCTGTGTCACCAAGAGGCATCACTAACACTGCAAGGGATATATTCCTTCACTGCTGGCCTGGCTTTCCCAGACTGTTGGTCCCCATCTAGATGAGGTCCTCCTCTTCTAGCTCAGAAGTGCCAGAGCTATCTGTGCAGCTGGGCAGCATGAGCCACTTGACAGCATACCCAGTGAAATATTCTGTGCCAAAAGACATGTCCAGAGGGGTGGAAAATTAAGGTAAAAGACCTTTGACCCTCCTGCCTGAACATTTTGTCCACTGGATGCTCAGCAAGGTCCTCAAATATGACCTGCACCCAGCATTTACTTAAGTATGGCGATTAACCTGGAGCTGCCCCACAACATTCTGCTTGCATGGCACTGAGAGGTGGGAGGCACTAGCCTTTACAGAAGGCAAACCAATACTGATCTTCTGTTTAAAACAAGTAATAGAAACTATCACCCTCTTAAAATAAAGTCAATCAGTATTGTATTATCTCATCATTTCTGGGGAAAAATTCTGCCTGTGTAAATGCCAAACCCAGCCTGTGCAAATGATAAGATTTGCACCCCTGGGTCACAAAGGTTTTACTACCTCTCATCTTCTGACTTTGTCATACACATACTCAACATTAGGCTTTAAGTGCTTTCTCCCTGTGGCACTGGCAAGTTCTGGCTATCTTGGGTCAGACAGACCACAGCATGGTGCTGAGAACAGGAGGTCTGGGATAGTCCATTATCTCTAGTAGGGGGTGATGACAGCATAAGCTTCTTGGAGTAAGGGACTGCATTTTGGTTCTGGATTTTCTAGTCTAGAGCACAACGGGGTACAGGGGGTCATGCTTATGCAAGTTATCCTTGTTTTGTCTCTGCAAAACACCTGTCCTTATTTACCTACCAGTCCTGCTTGGCTGGCTCATCAGCATATATGGCTGAGTCAGGACTGCACCTGCTGATGCACTCTAGCTGGAGTGGCAGCTGCAGTACAGAAAAGACTTACTACCAAAGAATTGCCTTTCCTGAGAGTTCCTTCTGGTCTGCCTTCCATGTGAAGTCTTTTTTTTTTCCTTTTAGCCTTGCTACAGTAACACAAACACTACAACATTTATTGGCCCAGCTGTTTAAAGAAGCTACATGGTTGCCCCACAAAGTCAAGACTGTCCTCTCCTTGCCAAACACTAAACATAAGATCAGACGGGTAATATCTCCTATTGTTTTTTTAACCTTGACACTCTTTCTGAAAATGGATTGTATCACAGGCGGTTACCCATATGATTCAGACCCACTACATCATCATTCTTGGCATTCCCAATCACTCTTCCCTGCAGACTGAAAGCTGCATGCAAACCCAATGCCCCACAGTTCAAATTCAATCAGTGCCCTACACTTAGGTCCACTCATTTGCACTACTGACCTTCTGTACTTCTGCTAAAGGATTTGTCTCTGCAAGGCCAAGGGTCAAAGAAACAGATAACTAAACACAAGGTCTTTGCTTTTCACCCTTTTCCAAACCCAATCTTCATAAACAGACAGGAACACACAGCCAACATTCTATTGAATTGCAAAGGGTCTTAAGATAAATCTTTTCACATTGATGGTTTCTTTGCAGCTTTTCTGAGCAGCTGTGTATTCCTTAGCACTTACCACCCTAGACTGTGTCATAGGGTGTAAAGCAGCAGCAGAAACAGAAGCTTCTCAAATAAAGTTCAGCTTATACTGTCTTTACTCCATGTGCAATACTTCATTTATGCACATGATAATATCACCTTTCACTACATCCCAAGATACAGTAAGGCATTGTGCAGGCTGTCTCTCCTGAAGAAACCATGTGCCCAAGCCATTAGAGTCTAATACACAGCCTCCCCATTGGCCTTAGGGATGGCGGGATCGAACACTGGGGAAAAAAAAGTTACTTACATATCATCACTTGCATCTCAACTGCCCCCCTCTTCTTTACTGCACATGGAGGTGGATCAGGGAGCCAGCCCTAAGGTCACCATCCCAGCAGTCTGCACCTCGGTGAAGGCACAGGCACAGATTTGCCCTCCAACCCCTGTGGGAAAAGTCTGGGAAATACATTATAGTGTCAGCCTGGAGGACAGTGCTTCTTTATTACACTAGTCACCTTTCAGCTGTTCTTTGCTTCTGAAGGTACAGAACCATTTTTATTTGGTTTACATCAAGACATTAGAAATCAAACATTTCTTTAAAAAAAGTAAAATAAAAAAAGAGAACAAAACCAAACAAAAACCAAATGAAAAAGAAAACTCAAGCCCCAACACTATGTACATCTTCTCCCCAGTCTCTGCTCCTTTCCCTCCCTCCCACCCTTCCTTCTTCCCTCCCAGACCAGCATTAGGTCCTGCTTGCAAAACATGTTTCACATCTTTCACCTGACCCATGACCCCGACCCAACATTCATGTCTACTGTAAAGACATCCCACCCTGCTTGGTAAGCCCAGCCTTATCTCCAAGAAAGTGTTTGGTAACCTGCATGGTGTTTCTTGCACAGTTGGCTCTGATCTCTGACACCAGGGTAGAGCTCAGCCATTGCCCTAGCTTGGCTCCCCTACACAACCCAGCTCAACTCCTGCAACACTGTCCACATGCAAATGACTGTCCCTGTCTAAAGGGACTGAGCTCACACTGATGACAGTGCACCATGAGTCTCCCTCTATTTTCTCTGTTTCTGATCTCAGTATCTCCCAGAGACCATAGTCTCTGGCCACCAGGCACTGTTGCAATAGCTGCGTTTTCTTGCATGCTGCAAGCTTGTATCTGCACCCAGTCTGTCCATCTCAGTGGAGATCCAGAGTTTTCAGTGCACTAGTCTCATCAAACCTATTATATTACACATGAACTTTCACCACCTGTCTGCTATTTACTCTGGTTCTGTAGTTACAGCTCTGTAACACAAACTCTTCTTCATCCCATCCTCTTCATTAGGATTTCAGTAACCGTCTTCCCTAAAGCCACTGTCCTTTCATCTGCAGCTCCAGAGGGTTCTCTTCTGTTTGATAACAGGTCAGAAATAAAAAACCCTCTCCTCCTTCCCACACAAAAGAAAAAACCCAACTCCCTCCCCCCACCCTTATCTCCTCCTGCCAGAGCCTCTGGAGCAGATCTGGTCAAACAGACTGTCCGGATCAGTTCCCAACATGGCTGTTCCTGGGAAGTGGCTGTCCTGTCCATTGGACAGTGGAAGAGCCAAGCTTTGGCAGGTTCCCTACTTATTTGCAAGACATAAGCTGCTGGCATGGTGTCAGATGTGCATGCAAGAAAGCTGGATGCCAGTTAAGACCTACAGTCCTGTTTGTTTCATGCACAGTGAACTTATCCTATATACACTACGGGCTTGTTTATGTTTGAAGACATGAATATAAAGGTATACATTTTCCTTTTACCTCAGTAACCAAAGCTTTACTTTCACCCATGGAATATCAGGGGTTTGCTATCAGGGCTTTTATATTCCTCTTTTGCTCTGTCTTCTGTTCTTTTCAGTTCTTAATACTCAAGGTGAAGAGGAAAAGGAGGGGGACAGGTAGGATTGATTACAGTCCCAAGGTCCTAGTTCCTAAAGGTCCCTGAGTGACAGCACTATACAGTATCAGAAAATGAAGCAATATAGTTGTGTTGGCCATGTATATCCTGAGAGAGATTTCGTTTCTATTTCTCCTCTCCTCCACATGCCTGCCTTAGGCTGCCATGCATGGGAAAGGTGCAAAATGCTTTCTCCCCACCCAGCTCTCCCAGGCAGCCTGGAGCATCCCTCACTCTCATGTTACAGTCTCTGCTAAAAACCATGACCCAGCAAGCACCAGCTCTACACTAAGCTGCAAACAAACCAAGCCTCAATCAGAATTGCATCCTGCACCACCAGAAGGACCTCCACTGCTACCGCACCCACACTTCTTCCTCTCCCTTTCCCCACCATTCTCCCTTCACAAGGGTGGACAGCAGCAGGCACCCAAGCTGTAGCATGGAAACCCCCTCCACATGCTTTGTACCCTCTGCAAGAGAGATTCCTGCCTGTCTTTTTGTCATGCTTGTGATGCCTTGAAACCTCCGAGCCTTGAGAACAATTAAAATGCTTTTTCCCCTCCCCACCTCTCACCATCTCCTTTCTAGATCACTGGACCCCCAAACAATGCGTGTAGTTTGTTGCCTTTCTTTAGGGTGAACACAGAGAGTTATGGAGGAAGAAATGGAAGGTGCCACCTCAGTTCTGGAGGAAGGCATTTCTAAAGATCTTCAGCATTCTTCCCTCACCTCTGTAGGGAACATATTTCCTATTACTCATCTGACTCACAGGACACTCAATTGTTCTCCAGCATTCTGCCCTGTCACCAGAAATTATAAGGCAGTTCCTGAACAGTGAAAAGTCTTGACTGCACACTCTTTGGCAAAGATTATTGTGTAGGACCAAAGTCCAAATGTCTGGATATACTACGACTGACTCTATGAAGTAAAACTGACCTGGTAATAGCAGATCAGAAACATTCAAAGAGAGACACTAGAATGATTCCTGATAAGAAGAACCCAGCCAATACAGAATCGAGGCATTAACAAAGGACTCTGGCTCCCAGTCCCAGCAGGTGAAGAAATCAACTGAGCAGAACTTTTTCCCTGGAAAACTTCTGGATTGTCACTATGAAATTCTGGGCTCAATCTCTGATTGAACCCTCACATATCTAAATACAGCCCCTAGGTGCCTGATCACCAGCTGCTGGAGGCCCTGGGCTGTACCTGCAGGGCACTGGATGAGGTCAGTCAGGACCTCATTCAGAGCAGGGCTCTGTGCCAAAGCAGCAAAGAGCATAGGTGGGTTTTGCATCATCTGTGTGTTGCTGCCCCTGCCAATGTTTGGGACCAGCTGAGAGAACAATTAGGTGCCTAACCCTTACTACACATTTGTCAGGCTTTTACTACAGCCATAAAATTACTGGAGTTCATGAGTCATCTCCCTCAGCTTCATAATTTTTTACCACATGGTCATTTGTTCTCCCACCAATCTTAATAGGCTTCTTAGAACTGCATCTTTTTTTCCATTCTCTCATTCTGATGACCCTTTACTTTGCAAGCACATACATAAAGGGTAAGTATTTAGATTTTTCACTTAATCATCAATCAGCTGGTTAGACTCCCCTTAAAAACAGAACCTGTTGATAGGCACAGTCCATCTGGGAGCCACAGTCATCTGACGTGCGTATATCCACCTACATTATACTGCTGATGTCATAAAACATAACTTTATGACTTCCATTAAAATATTTAAAAGCCATTTCCAAATAGAATCCCACTAGAAAGCACAACTTCCATCACTGGCCAAGGCTTAACTACCTGCATATTGGGTAGACAAAAGTATTCAATTCAGCCCTGGCCCTATCATCCAGTTCCATGCACTCTTCAGACTCTTAATCCGACAGAGATCCGTATCGATCATAAACAGCAATAATATTAGGAAAACCCGTTTCCAAATTTTTAACTGCATCTCTCCTGAATGTGAAAACCAGCAAGAGACTGTTCTGCAGGGCAGTTGGAATCTAAATCTGGTTCAACAATTGTGCTAAAACCTTGGTTTGTCCGGGGAAGGCCGGACCAAATGTGCGCATGCATGAACATGAAAGAGGGAGACAGATTGCGGGCAATTGTGAGAAGGATGGATGCTCTACTTCTATGCTTAGGATTCTGCTAGTAGAAAATGCATAATACACATTACTGATATAAAAATAACAATACTTATTACTCTGATGAGCCCTGATCCTTATTCATCTAAGTCAAGGCAGAACTTGCCGTAACTTCAGTGTTACTAGGTCAGGCCTTTAGTGATTCACTGTACAGACATAAAATGGCGAATGAAAAGATGTGCATTAGATGTATCTGGCATCTGAAAAACAGGAGTTTCTCTGGTCTCAGAGGATCGCTCTGCTCTCCCAAGCAATGAGAATCAAGTTAAAAGGAAGAGAATGCTAGCAGGAAAATAAAAGGGTGGTCGGATTCAAGGCAGTGTGTGTGTGTCTGGCACGTACAAATCTCCATCAAGTAAGAACAAATTTTTCTTGGTTACTCCAGGAATGGCAGAACAACCCTAGGGTTAAAGTTTTGCACTTGTGAATTCATTATTTTCATGGCTTTTATTAATATTATAAGGGAGATTATCTATTGTCAATGATTGCCAAAGTGGCCAATAATTCAGCAATTTTCCTGAAAGTCACTGACCTTCGCTCTTAGGCCAGGTTACCCTTTCTGTACCTTTATAACAAGTGCCTGCAGATGGAAGCTGCTACAAACTTAGGGGCTTCCACAAGCACTGACAAATTCAGCATTTTCATTGCAACATTCACCCTGTCCAGTCCTTGAAGACTATAATCTTCCAGTGAGATAATGATCCATGGAACACTACTACATCCTAAATTACACCTGCTAGAAGGGACACAGGGCGCTCTTCTCTACTCTCTACATACAGTAACAGACATAAAGCAAGGCCTGCTGGGATCACTACAGTTCAGAAGGTGTCAGCCCACTGCCTCTGAACTTCATAGGAAAGGGGATAGTTATACTTTCCATATTTTTTCATCTTGAAGCACAACAAAGCTAAATGACATCCACCCTTTCCTGCACCTTACCACAGGTTATGGCCACTCAGTGGGCTGAAGTGTGAAGTCCCTCATCTGGCACAAGGAACAGGCAGAAGGGTGGAAGGCTTGAGTATTTGGAGTTCTCAATTGCTTTTCTCCCCAAACTCACTAAGAAAGATACAGGGTAGGATTGCTTAGGAACACCACCTCCTTTCAGGACTGAATCAGCTTAGTCTGCTAGAGATCAGATGCCAGCAGTGAACAGCAGCACTATCCCATTGCTGATCTCCAAACCTTCTCTTTCCCCAGCAAGCATACATCTGCCCAGTCTGCCTCCCCAGCTATAGCTGTCTGATGCAGCTGGAACTTCAATCTCCAACCTCACAAAATTACAACGAGCAAACAAAACCCTGCTATTCCTCCACAAACACTGTTGGTTAAATGTCTTCTGTGTTCTCTTTCTATAAAAGACATTACAAAACCCCCTCCCCAGAAAACATGCTTGCACACATACATCCGTATCTACATACATGCGCACACACACAGATGCACCACACGCACACACTCACACAGGAAAAACAGCTTGCAAACTCCTGAAGGTGGAAAAAGGCAACTTGAGTATGCGCCTTTTGTTTCTGATGAGCTTCCTCCTCCCGCCTTGCGTAACCCCACATTGCCCCTTCCCTCCCAAACAATTGCCTTGTCCTTCCCCCCCTTCCCCAGCTCTTCCAAAATAAGTAATTCTTTTTATTTGTTGGTTTAAAAGATTCTTTTAGGCTTGTAAGCGAGAGAGAGGGAAAGAGAAAAAGAAAAGAGAAATCTCATAGCATGAGAATGAAACCTCACCATCATGAATCCATGAAAGAATAAACATGGAGGGTTTGCGAGGAGTGACCGAAGAAAGATTAAAAAAATAGAGTAATACTGAGGAAATAAGAATGAAGTTCAGTAGCAAAATGGAAGTGAGAAGAGCGCATCAGTGAGCACAGCCAAAGACAACCTATCGACCCCACCAGTTCTTTAAATATCCCTCCCCCACTTTTTGAAAAGGTTTCGGGTGGGGGGGAGTTGTGGTGGTTTGTTTTTTTTTCTTTTTGTTAGGGTTTTTTTCTGCAGTTTTCTCTTTTTTACTTTCTTTTTTGGGTTTGGTGGTTTGGGGGGTTGTTGGGGTTTTTTTCTCTTTTTTCTTTTGTTTCTTTTGTTTCTTTTTTTACAATGGTTTTGGTCCTTCATCAGGAAACCAAAATTAAGACAAACACATCCCTCCCTGAAACAAAACCCCCTCCCTTATACTCTTTTCTCCCTTACCCCCACACACACTCTGTGGTTCTACATGTGCTGAAAAGAGAAGAATAAGCTTAGAATAAATCTAATGAATCAAAGGAATGGATGATAATGATAGTAAAGAGTAAAACCCAAAAGACCACAACACTCCTGTGTTGTCATTGTTTGAGTGTCTGTCCCTATCTCTCTTGGAGGCTGCAGGCATCAATTTACATAGTACAACCAGTAAACAAGGTTGAAGAATCCAAAGGTGATTGGAAAAATGATTCGTGACCACTTGTCAATGGTACTGACATCTGTCAGGTCTGGGATTTTGAGCTTCAGCTTAGATGATCGCCGGCGGAGACGGCAGTTGGCACGGTTGCGGGCTGCAGCGTGGTGGGTCAGTGGCACATGGCGGTCCAGGGTTGGGTGGTGACCAAATCCATCCCGAGAGGCCAGCTGCTTGCGAAACTGGATTCCTGAGCCTTCAAAGGACATAACAGAGTTTCGAGAGTCGCCAACGCTGCTCATCATGTCTGTGGCCAGAAGCTCATTGTTCATCTCCAGGGTGCTGAGGAGGATGTTACCATAAGGGTCAACCTAGAATAGGGAAGACAGAGAGAAAGGTATCAGGCTTGTCCCATGCACACAAGGATGATTTTTAACTGTTTTTTGTGAGGCAGTACCACTGATTGGGTCATTTGTGAGTTATGACCCTGGACAACTGCATTTGAAAATGTTGTCCACTGATGCTGAGGTTGAAGGACTGACCACACGCCTTGCCACAAACTTTTGAGTGGGGTACTATGATTCTGCCAATACAACAGAACCAAAATACACAGGGAAACTTCTGGGGATACCTGCCCCATGTGAGAAGGTGGTCCTGCTCAGTTGCCTGCAGACTCAACTACCTTGAGAATGATAACAAATTTATCAGAGAAATAATTGTCAATAATCATCTCTTATGACGAGGAGAAAGGCTGCTCCACAGCTCACTCGGGATTCAGTTATCAGGGGACAGTCTGAATCTCTTGTCACAATGAAAGAAGGGAACAAACCTGCTCTCTCACCCTCTTCTCTTCATAACGGTGGCGCTCATTGTTAGCCTTGCTGATTCGTTCACTCTGTTTCTTTTGCTGCCGGGGACCTCGTCCAAAGAATATGTAGTTGACAAAAGCATACTCCAGTAGTGCCAGGAACACAAAGACAAAGCAGCCCATGAGATAAACATCTATAGCCTTGACATAAGGGATCTTTGGGAGAGTCTCCCGAAGATGGGTATTGATGGTAGTCATTGTAAGTACCGTGGTGACCCCTGTAAAGAGACAGTAGATGCTCCGTTACCACAGTTGGATGGCTTCCTGAAATGCCACTCAGCTTCCCCATCCCTTATCCCAGCTGAACAACTTCAGAAGAGGCAAGAGCAGTGTAACTAGGAAGGTAGTAATTATTCTAAGCACAGATGCCCAGTACAAATCACAGCAGAAGATACACCAGCCACCGACAGTGGAAGAAAATGTCAAGGCTGAGTACCATCAGGACAATGGGGACCAACATCTTCTGGACCTTGGTTATTTAAGTTCTTCCTGGTCCTCCATTCCCCAGTGCATCAGGAAATATTCAATTTTGGTCTCAGTCTCTCAGCCTCTTTTCCTCCATTTTTCCACTCCATAAACTCATATGTCTTCCCTGTGCACTGCTGAATGGCTCAGCATCCTTGACATTAATCTATAATCAGTTGTGTATTATGAATAGGAGTAAGAGTTAAGAGATTCCCTTCTCATAGTATTCTCTTAGTTTGCTTGCCTTATATGCTTCTGTCTTCATAGAATCATTCATGTTGGAAAGGACCACAAATCATCAAGTTCAACCAATAACCCTACTCTACCATGTTCACCATTCTGTGGGAAACAGTGTCAAAAGCTTTATGGAAGTCCAGGTAGACAATATTCACAACCTTTTCCTCACCCACTTGGCAGGTCATGTTGTCATAGAAGGAGATGAGGTTTGTCAAGCAGGACTTGTCTTTAGTAAACTCTTGCTGACTGGGCCTGATTCCCTGGTTGTCCTCTATATGATGCATTCCAGATGATCTGTTCCATGACCTTCCCTGGCACAGAGGTCAGACCTGAGAGGTCTGTAGTTCTCCAGATCCTTCTTTGGCCTTTCTTGTAGACAAGTGTCATATCTGCTACCTTCAGCTCATTGGGACCTCCCGAGTTAGCCAGAACTTCTGGCAAATAATGGAAAGTGACTTGGTGAGCACATCTGCTGATTTTTTCAGTACTCTTGGTTGTAACCCGTCTCGCTTCATAACCTTGTGTTCACCAAAGTGGTGCAAGCAGGTCAATGACCACTACCTCTTTAACTATCATTATCTCATTCTGCTTCTTCCCTCTCCCCCCTGTCTCCCAGCTCACAGGGCTGGTTGTCCACGAACAACTGGTTGTAGTGCTAAAGACTGAGGCAAAGTAGACACTGAGCACCTCAGCCTCTTCCTCATCCTTTGTCACCATGTTTCCTCCCATCTCCAACATAGGATGGAGAGTCTCCCTAGTCCTCCTTTTGTTATTAATGTATTTATAGGGACATTTTTTTATTGCTGATGTATAGTATATTTATAGGTAGAGTTCTAGCTGGGCTTCAGCTCTCATAATTTGCTCCCTGCTTAGCCTCACTATGCCTTTATAGCTCTTGTGAGAGACTTGCCTTCTCTTTAAGAGGCCATAAGCTTTCCTTTGTTCGTGAGGTGCAGCCAGGCAAATCTCCATCGCCGACTCATTCTTTAGCACATGGGGACAGCCTGTTTCTGTGCATTTAAGACTTCCTTCTTGTGTGTCCAGCTTTCCTAGACTCACACCCTTCAGGACTGCCACCCAAGGGACTCTGTCAGTCAGCCTCCTGAACAGGCCAAAGACTGCCCCTTCCAGAAGTCCAAGGTGTCAGTTTAGTGACCCCCTTCCTTACTTCCTATAGGATTGTAAACTCTTACGTTTTGTGATTGCTCTGCCCTAGGTGGCCTTCAATCCTTGACCTCATTCATTCCCACCTTCTTCCTACCAACTTTACCACCCACTAATTCAATTATTGTCTGTACGCACTCCCCATGTGTTATCTTGCTCTCCTTTTTTAGGCCTATGCAAATTTCCTGCATCCTAAATAAACTTTTGTCCGTATTTACTCTGTCTCCAAGAGTCTGGTGCATCACTGTTATTCTCACAGCTTCAGTCCTCCTCTTTGATTACTTCTCAGCCTTCTCCCTTGTCTGGACTGCCAGAATGGCCTCAGATCTGACTCTTTGACAGTCTTCTGCCAACTTCAAAAACAAGATAATGAGCCTTTATGGTTCCTTGGGAGGCAATACCTTTTCCTCTTTGACCTAGTCTTCTCTTACAGCTTCTGTAGCTCAGCTGTTCTGCTTTTCTTGCTACCTTGCTAATCTCCTTTGCTTCTTGTGTCTCCCCTCCTCCTTGCTCTGTTGGCAGCTCTCTTGGCCTCCATTGCCTTAATTTGCTCTGCCTCTACAATGATGGTTCTCAAACCTTGCTGTGCACCCTGGAGCTCTGCTTGTCCTGTTTCCTTCACAGATATTGTGTCTTTAGTGTCATTCCTGATAAAAGATTTAAAGAACTAATAATCTCCACCAAAGACTAAAGAGAAAAGAGATGTATTTATGTACATAAAATATATTGTTGATACTTACTTAGTAGTGCAAATATCCAGAAATCTAGCACAAAGAAAGGGGAGATACAATGTTCTCCACACCTACATTAAGAACCGGACAAATTGCAATAGACTTAAGGCAGAGGGAAAGAAAAGCTTTTTGACTATACAAGCAGTTAAATACAGAGATAAAGTGTCCAGGTTATGGACTCTCTTTCTTTGCAGCTTTTTAAGGACAAGCTAGAGCTACCAAAACAGTTTAGGGAGAGGTGTTCCAGTTCTGATCTACAATATTTCTCTTCTGTCATCTTCTTTGAATACAAATGCCAGCAGAAAGCAAAGACCTGTGCACCCTTCTGCTTGCACATTCACTTTGGGAGCAATGTCTGCCATGGCATCTTTTTCTTGTGTAATTCACTATACCCTTGTTAATGGAACTTACCTTTTTAGTTTAGCATGTTGCTGTTCCCTTCTTTTCTCCCTACTCCAGACTCCCCAGGCAAGGGCAGCCAAATAATCCATTTTATATCATTGCCTTCTCCTGGAGATAATTCAAACATCTAACCTTTTTCTAAGACCCAGCTTCTACCTGTGCTCCATTGCCTCTCTGAGTCTTCTCCTACTCACAACCGAAATCCTTCTTCTTCCTTCCAAGTTCACAAGCCCTGGTCCTCATAGGGGATTTCGCCCTTCTGTTGGAAGGACAACACAGCATGACACCAGCAATCTAGGAGGTTCCTGGAGGTGTTGAAGGTAACTTTCTCACCTAAGTGATAGAGGAACCTACAAGAAAAAGTGCTGTCCTGGACCTTGTCATCACCAACAAGGAGGGGCTGGTGAGTGAAGTGAAGCTCAAAGGCAGTCTCAGCTGTAGCAACGATGAAATGGTTGAATTTAAGATTGTAAGGGTACCTAAGAGGATGCATAGTAAACTTGCAACCCTGGAATTCAAGAGAGCTGACTTCACCCTCCTCAGGGATCTACTTGGCAGGATATCATGTGATGAAGCCCTGGAGGGAAGAGGCGCCCAAGAGAGCTGGTCATTATTTGGGAAACTACTCCTCCAAGCCCAGGAGCAGT